>JAEMWC010000464.1:252500-292500 GCA_016490735.1 Pachyseris speciosa
TGGTCGGAAACAAAATATATGAGGGATATCCGCAAGACAAATGTCAAGGTTATGCGTTATGCTTCAAGAAATGACTTAAAGAAATTTGTCTCGATGCGTGGAACAAAAACTGGAACCGCGTCCGAAAAGAATAACAAAAACAACAAGAGCGGCGATTCTTCTCAGTTTTACGAAACATCATATCTGTAAGCGAGTTTGAAGTTTGAAGCTGGTGATTGATACCTTGCATCGAGTGCAGGTCAGAACTTTTTTAATGTGTGTTAATCTTTTAAAAACTCAGTGTCCCTGATGGCTGGAGAGATTTTCAGTAGTGGATTATTGCTGCAAATTTTAGCTGAACGACCGTTGAAATCGGCTTTGTGACCTCGTCGCGGCCTACCACCCCTGTGAGTCTACGTTTGTGTACGCGACGAGGTTACCACGCCGATTTCAACGGTCATTGTGTCGTGGTAAACTTGTACACGCACGTCGACAATCGTTTTACCGTTTATTTTGGGAAACAAACTGCCGGCTGGCGTCGCTCGCGGGGCTGCTATTGGGCTTTTAGAGAGTGGACATGAAAGGCAAACCTTTTTCCTTGGATTCTGCGTCGGAATTATTGCCGTGGGATATTTTACCGTGGAGTTTTGGGCTTCGCTTGGAAGGGCTGTCCCGATGGAATGTATCACCTTGCCCTTTCTCTTAAGAGTGGAAACACAGGAAGCACATAAATCGCTCAAATCGCGATAGATCAATAAAATAACCACACAGATAGCAAGCAACACACCTTGCATGTAAGGTAAGACTTTTTTATTGAGAAGTTTTTTGTATATCTATCAACTAGAACCTATTACCGGGATTCCCATACAAATCCTTATAATTTGCAGCCACCTTGTTTATATTGCGTGATACGGTACTCAGCATGAGCTTGGGGTGCCTGTGGTGAGAGGGGGAGTTTTAGGTGGTGGATAGAATCGAGACAACAACAATTGTGAGAGCTAGGCTGATGCTGTGCTATTAAAACTGTTAAAAATCAAGAGACTGTGAGTTCCTTTGTCGGCGAGAACCGATTCCCGACAAAAGTGGCGACCCTGCCAGGACATTCGTAACCTAGACCTCGATTTGCACCCGTGAAGAACACAGCACAGCGCACGAACAACGTGTAAACAACATTTCGGAGCTGGAACAAGCATTGAAGAAGATTGACTCTAAATTCCGGCTATTGGAATTCACGCGAGATGACGTACTCAGAATTCAAGAAAAGAAAGATTTGAAAGCGACAGAGCGATTGCAGAAGACTTTGGAGAAACAGATCGATAGCGTTCATGAACAGATGGTAGAAATACAAGCACTGAGAATAGAGAAAGGAGAAAAGCCGGACGACGTGCATAAATGGAGCCTGGAGATCGAAAAACAAGTCGCAGAATACGAAGAGATAACCTAGGGTGTTAGGAAAACAGTCAAAAACCTATGTGAAGAAGCCTTACGGGAGGCGAAATGGGAAGTAGAGAAGGCAGAAGAGGAGAAACGCAAGCGGCGATACAAAGAAGAGCTAAAGTTAGAGGAGGCGAAAATGCAGATTAAGAGAGAGCTCGAGTAGAAAATGGAAGAAGATCGGAACAAGTCCGTGAAGGAAAGCGGTGCGAAGCCGCCAAAATTAACTATAACAAAGTTCCAAGGTACCCATCTGGATTGGCTACGATTTTGGAGTCAGTTCGAGACCGAAATAGATAAAGCTACCATTACTCTAGTGGCAAAGTTTTCGTACCTGAAAGAGCTCCTTGTCCCGAAAGTTCGATCTGCCGTCGATGGCCTACCTTACATCACAGAAGGATACGAACGTGCTAACGCTATCTTGACAGCGAAGTACGGAAAACCGAGTGAAGTCGCCAACGCATTGCCTACCGTACAGGGATCACACCCAGCAAGAGTACACGAGTTTTATGAAAAATTGGCCACAAACGTTCAAGCACTGGACACGATGGGAAAAATAAAGGAAATCAACGGCTATGTTCGAGTCACTCTAGACAAGTTACCTGGTATCACGGCTGACTTCGTTCGCTTGGATGACAACTGGCATGAGTGGGCGTTCCCTCAGATGTTGGAGGCACTTCGTAAATGGTGTGACAGAAATCCTTTACACTCATCCGACCAACCAAACAAGTAGCGAGACAGATTATTTAACTCAAGGCAAGAAGATTATCGACAGAGACCGTGCGTTTACTGCAGTTCAACCAGCCACAAGTCTGTCAACTGTGACAAGATAGCGAGTGTCGGAGACAGGAAGAAGCATCTCAGTGAGAGAAGGTTGTGTTTCAATTGCACTGGTACAAGACAACCAGCTGCAGATTGTCGTATTGCTAGAGGCTGCCAGAAGTGTGATGGAAGACATTACACGTCAATCTGTGACAAAGAACCCTACAGTTGCTACTCACCACATATGAAGATGAAGTTATATACCCAGTGGTAGTCGTCAACGTGGATGGGATAACATGCCGAGCTCTGTTGGACACAGGGGCCAGAAGCTCTTATGCTTCAGCTAGATTGGTCAAGCACCTTGGAAAACAACCAGAAAGAACAGAGTGCAAGAGGATTGACATGATGCTGTGTTCAACAAACCAGAGAATTGAACAGTATGACGTCAGCATTTCAAATATTCGAGGGAAATTTGAGATGACAACAATGGTGAGCAAGGTCGATAAGAGTGTCCTTGTGTCAATTCCAAATCCCAGATACACTGATAAGATCGAGACGTTTTCACACCTCGCGGGTGTTACCATGGATGATGAAGATACCAAACCGGAACTGCCCATCCATTTAATAATGGGAGCAAGTGAGTACTCCAGAATAAAGACCCACACTAAGCCGAAGACTGGCAAAGCGGGTGAACCGATCGCTGAACTAACTACATTGGAGTGGACCATGATGTCGGCAGGCAAGGAAGTGAGGCTAAACAGTGACCAGAACGTCTTCAGTGGAATATCAACAGCTGTGTAGTCTAGATGTGTTGGGCCTTGAAGACAGACTAGATGGGGATCAGCAGTGTGTGTATGAAGAGCATTGAGCATTGTGTGTATGAAGAACAGTTAAGGCGTAGCGACGAGGGATGGTATGAAACGGGTTTGTTGTGGAAACATGGGCACGAGCCGCTCCAAAGCAACGAGCATGGAAGTCTCCGAAGACTTGAAAACCTTACGAAGAAACTTCAAAGAGAGCCCGATCTCCTGGCGCAGTATGACCAGATAATTCAAGACCAGCTGGAGACGTGGATCGTTGAGAGAGTGATGTCAGAACCAGTAGGAAGGGAGTTTTATATTCCGCACAAGCCTGTCATTAGAGAGTCAGCTGAATCCACCAAACTAAGAATTGTGTTTGATGCATCAGCAAAAGCTAACGAGAAGAGTCCCTCATTGAAGGACTGCTTGGAAACAGGACCGGCTCTTGAGAACCTCCTGTGGGATGTTCTAGTGCGAAACCGCCTGAAACCGATAGCTCTGGCCGGTGACCTAAAGCAAGCATTCCTTCAAGTGCGCATTCGGGTGGAAGATCGAGATGCCCTTCGGTTCCACTGGTTTAAAAACAGCGACATCAGAAGTAGAAATTCTCAGGCTCACCCGTGCACTGTTTGGCCTTGTCCAGTCACCTTTCTTGCTAGGGGGGACACTACAACAACACTTAGAGAGCCAGAGAGAAAAGTACCCAAAAGAAGTGGAAGAAATCCTGCAGAGCTTGTATGTCGACGATGTGATAACTGGCGGAGAAACCGTAGAGGAGGTGCGCACACTCAAAGAAACAGCCGTGGCAGTATTTGGAGAAGCCCAGTTCGAGCTACACAAGTGGCATTCCAATGTACCAGAGTTGGAAGTGAGCACAGAACCAGATGACTGCAAACAAAGTTATGCCACGGAACAACTCGGAGTTCAACCTGGAGAAACAAAGATGTTAGGCCTACCTTAGGGACAGAACCGAAGACACGATTGCTGTAACCTTCCACGAGCCGCCACCTGAAGTAACCAAGAGAGAAATGTTGCGTCAGGAAATGTTGCGACTAGGAGTCGCATCACCAGTATCCCTCGTGGGAAAGCTGTTGCACCGAGAGGTGTGTGACCAGAACCAATAATGGGACAAGAAAGTACCAGAGTACATCGAAAGGAAGTGGAAACAATTCGAGAAGAACCTGCCTGACCAAGTTTCAGTTGCACGCCCTGTGACGGCTTTCCAGGAAGCGATTGCTGCGATCGATTTTCACGCGTTCGGAGATACAAGTGGGACAGGGACAGCAGCTGTCGTGTATGCCGTGTTTGATCAAACAAGTGGTTCAAATCAAGGACTGTTGGCAGCCAAAACACGCCTCGCGAAGAAGGGGCTAACTGTCCCAAGACTAGAACTGGTCTCAGCGCACATGGCGGCAAACCTTGTAGAAAACGTAAAGAATGCCCTTCAAGGACATCCCGTGAAATCGGTTTATGGATGGCTAGATAGCACGGTGGCCCTCCATTAGATCAAGGAGTAGATCAAGTACCTATAAACAGTTTGTAGCAAACAGGGTACAGACGATCAGAGAGAAAGATTTCATAGAATGGAGACATGTGGGAACCAGTCAGAATCCAGCAGACATGGGCAGCAGAGGCTGTGATGGAGACAAGTTACCAAGAGCTGTGGTTGAAAGGACCGGAATGGTTGGCAGATCCTGAGCGCTGGCCACCACATCTGCTCACAGAACCAACGAAGGAAACGGAAGCAGAAGCCAAGTTAACAAAGGAACTCTTCCGGATTGCTGTAGAGACCAAGAACGAGCTTGATGACATCTTAGAGAAGCACAACTACTGGACAACGATCCTAGTAACAGCATGGATCAGGCGTTTCCTGGACAACTGCAAGTTGAGCAAACAAGCACGAACCCGAGGTACTTTTGCGACGGCTGAGACTGATAAGCAAGCACAGTGGTGGTTCAAGAGAGCACAAGAAAGCTACAGTGGATCGGAGGAATTCAAGCAAGACCACCATGGCTTTCATCAGGCGCGAGTTTTGGATACCCCAGCTGAGACGTTTAACAAAAAGGGCAATCAAAGGTTGTTTTGGATGCAAGAAGTTCCAAGCTACAGCATTTCATAAACCACCTCCTGGAAACCTTCCCAAAGACCGTACCTCTGGTTCAGTTCCATTCCAGGTAGTGGGCGTCGATTACGCCGGTCCAATTTCCTACAAGATCGGCAAGAAAAGAGGAGACGGGAAAGCCTACATTTTGCTGTTCGCATGTAGTCTCACGAGAGCCATCCACCTGGAGCTGTTGACTAACCAAACAACTGAGGAATTCATCAAAAGCTTCAAGCGCTTCATAGCAACAAGGGGCAGGCCACAAAAAGTGTACTCAGACAACGGGAGAAGTTTTGTTGCGGCTTCAAAGTGGTTAAAAGGGATCATGAAGGACGAGAAGTTGCATGACTACCTGGCCCACCACCATATCGCATGGTAATTCAACTTAAGCAGAGCCCTTTGGTGGGGCGGCCAATTCGAGAGGATGATAGGACTTGTAAAGCAGGCCTTGTACAAGTCTATTGGGGGAGCCAATCTTACATGGGGTGAGCTGGAAGAGGTGATCCTGGAGGTTGAAGTCACTCTCAACAACCACCCCTGACTTACGTAGAAGATGATGTTCAACTACCTGTGCTGACACCCAACACAATGATGTTTGGTCAACCCAACCTCTTACCCGAAGAAGATGTTGATTCGATGGAGGACGGGGATCTGAGGAAACGTGCAAGATATATTCGGCGCTGTAAGGACGTGCTATGGTCCCGATGGACTGGGGAGTATATCAAGAGCCTGCGAGAGAGGCACAATCTAAACCACAAGAAGGGAGGAACGCCTGTCAAGGAGGACGACGTCGTGTTAATCCAAAGTGACGTGCGTAACAGAGAGAATTGGAACCTCGGGATCGTGGTGAAGCTAATCAAAGGTAAAGATGGAATCGTCAGAGCAATAAGACTGAGAGCAGGCAAATCCTATCTGGAGCGGGCGATCCAACAGTTGTGCCCTATGGAGTTGTCCTGTGACCGGATCCGGGAACCTCAAGCTCCAGTCCTTACCCAGGAGATCGGCTGTGGCTGCTACAGAACGCATCAAAGCTATTGCTGATCAAGAAGAACAACAAAAGTGAACACTAAAGGAACGTTGATTCTCGTTTGTTTTGTATTTGACACCTCCGGTATCAAATAGGGGGAGAGTGTCGTGACTACGCGTTGCGTTACGCATGTTTCTGTTTTCCGGTGATGACAGCTAGAGAGTCAATTTCGCCTGATTGAACTTTGAGTCTTTTGATATGTGAGAGGGGGAGTTTTAGGTGGGGGATAGAATCGAGACAACAACAATTGTGAGAGCTAGGCTGATGCTTTGTTATTAAAACTGTTAAAAATCAAGAGACTGTGAGTTCCTTTGTCGGCGAGAACCGATTCCCGACAGAGGCGTGAAACGCACCTGGAGAAGACAATTGTTTTTCGCTAGAACGTTTCGTCTCAAATGTTCGGAAGTCATTGAAGTTGTTTTGTCTTTTATTGCAGGCTTTTGATAGAATACTACGGCAATTTGAGGAAACATCGTGAACTTTGCGAATGTATTAAAATAGCGCAAGCTGTTTTTTTATAGTGAGCGCATTTTTCATATCAATGATGGTGGTATGAGTATAGCATTATTAATCGTAATTTTCGCATCATTAATCCTATTAGAAAGGTGAGAATTTCGATACGTCGACAACACACGGAAAGGCAAAATCATTAGTGACAGGCAATTTCAAACGGGCCCATACAGTGAAAAATTCTTTCCGGTAAAACCGTTCTTTTGCTAAGCTCGAATGCCACTGAAGCCGTCCTTTGTATACGCTTTTCGAATTCCTTTTCGAAATTTGCGGTCCTTTCATTCCTTGTTGCGGTTAGCCTCGCATTATCGCATAAAGTATTTGTTATGACATCCGTAGAGGTCTAATCGGTTTTTTAAAGAACGAGCTGAGCTGCCCAGACAGGTTTGCATTCCCCCAAATCCCCAACATCATTTCCCAAACGGGTTTGCATTCCCAAAAATCAATTTTCAGAGGTCCTGTCAGAGAACAAACTTACCAGACGAAGTAAGCGACGATCCAGCTTATGGCTTGTGAGGTATGTTCTGTAGGATGCACAGTACATTTTAGTAGCTTGCAGTGCATGCACTTCTGATAAAAAGCTATCAAAGTAAAGCGGACTTGCAAACAGCTGTTTAAATAGATATGTGTAGGGAACAATGTATCCGAAGAAATTTTTATCGAAGTGTCCAAGGACACAGAACTGATGCAAGCTGAGTAAACGTCAGACGATAATGCAACATCTGACTACTGGTACATGGTTAGATTTGTATGTGCGCCTTAAAATCATAGCGTCTCACGCAGTTGTGTTCACGGTAGGTCGTATTTCACCGGCTCCTCCTCACACGACTCCCCTAAAAACGACTGCGTTGAAGGGTATACTTTACAGTCAAACTACGTCACGCGTGACCAATGACGCGAGAATGAAATGGACATTCGAATTCAATTGTGAACATTTCTCTGGAAATCTTTCCCAAAAAACGCATTAACTCAGGAATTTGTTTTTGTTTTCAAAATACATAGGAAACAGTTGTAAGTTTTCGAATACTTCATGCTGTAATGTAAAAAAAAACAAGAAACAAAACAAAACAAAAAAAAAAACAACTTTATTTCGTCCATAAACGAAGGACATTTCTCCGGAAATTCTGAAATCTTGCTGGCGATGTTTACAACTGACAAGTAAATTTCAAAACAACGTCTAAATTTAAAAAATACTGGTCACGTCTGACGTAAATTGACTGTAAATCATCGATATTCTTCTTATGCTTTAAGTGACTATATTGAATCTTGTTGCCTAGCTGAAGCTAAACTCACCTGCCACACGAAACATTACGTGACTGTGTTCATGGCAGTTGGTGAGGCTCGACCGTCAAAATTAAATATTAGCGTTTGGAGAAGGACTGAACGCATCCTAATAAAAGAAAAAAACGACGTGTCGTTTGTTGACGAATCCAGTCCCGCGGGTTCCGGCAGCTAGGGTTTGGATGCCATCTTGGACAGGCTGGCTGGCTGGCTGTCTGTCACAGAAGGCCTCGATCTCATGTGACAATTGGCTATCACACTGTTAAGCCTTGACATTATGACAGGTTGATTTAAGCAATAAAAACGTAAAGCTTGTGGGATGTGGCTGGAGTGACAAGGATACTTCACAAATTAATGTGATCAAGTAAGCTGAGTGGAGCCTGAGCATTAGCTATGCCATGCTGATGAGGCCTAACAAGGCCGAAACAGCTGTCCATGGCTGCTAATGCTTGGGCTCAATCTTTGCTTTGGTAGATTTAAGGGGTAATGCCCGCTACCTTGTGGCCTTCGTGCCCTTAGAGTGGCTTCAGCTTACTTGATCACATTAATTTGTAAAGTATCCTTGATTTAAGCAATAGACTGTTTTCACGTGACGCCACGGCGACCATGTTGGTGTCCCAAAACAAAGAAACGGCGGCCATGTTGTTGTCCCAAACTAAACCTCTGGGATTTGAACTCTATTTTTCTGCAAATACTTTCTTTTGTTTCAGTAAAACAATATGGCCAGTATCAATATACCGCAAGTTAGCACGCGGGCATTTTGTCTGCGCATGCGCCAGATGAGATGGAATAAACAACTTCGTGTTTGGCGTCAATGCTTTTTTCCTCTCAAAGTGCTAACTCAACAGAAAACTTCAGTGTAACTTTCTTCTTTCATCGTTCCCCAAATTGTTTACAACATGGGTGTATGTCATATTTATTTTATTTTGACTCTGTGTAGTTTATATACACCAGAAAATGGTTCGCGCTTTACTTTGGTCGTTCAAAAAGCCGAAGTTTTCAGTCGAAAAACATGGTGTCTTAACGTGTTATTGCTCACGCGTACTGATCGAAGACCCGATATGTGTTATGTACATATTACTCTACATTCGTTTGACTGTTTTGTTCCCGCTAAAATTAATACTGGCAACTCCACTTTCTTGTGAAGCGAAGTGTTATGGTTAAAAAGTTATCCAAGTGTTGTGGTTAAAAAGTTATCCAAGTTTTATCATAAAACTTTGGGACTGTAAACGATGTGTGTACACTAGCTGATTTTCAGAGTTTTGAAAATTGAGGAAATTTTATATTTTGGATTAGCGAACGGCGAAAAGATGGCTGATGTAAGCTTCATGTGAGCTTGCGTTAAAGACTATTTATTTATGGTAAAGTAATACTCTTTATTGTGTACAGACCTGTACAGCTTTCAGATCTAGAGGGATGCTCAGAAGTGAGCTGATATACTAGCCCTATTACAACTGTGCTACCTAAACATTTAAATTAAGTTTATTGGTACCTGCGTATCTAAGCCCTTTACAAATCATCTGTTACTGATTAGGTGAGCTTATGCTGTTACAATACAAAACTGTAAAATCAAAACTAACTGTTCTCTCGAAATAATACTACAGTATAACAAGCTTGAAGATTTGTTTTAGCCTCGTCATTCGATATGTAATATACTTGTTTTCAAAACTTGACCAAGCTAAAGAGTACGACATGAGCATACACAGGAGGAAAAAGATGTTGATGCTTAATTTAGATATAAGCCAGACCATAAAGATTGACAGTATTGCTTTTCTATTTCTACATTAAGGGTTCTAAAATAAAATACACCATAATTTCATTGGAAGGTCAATGGATAAATTCAAAACACTTGACTGTCATTCTACTGAAATATTCTTGTATTAAGTTCATTTTTATGCACATATCATCAGTGTTCAGTGATGATGACATGGAATGCAACCATGTATTAACTTTTTACTATGAGAATTTGTGTTAATAAAAATATAATTTCATATAAACTGATACTCCACTGACTGATGATAGACACTGTTTTGTAAACCATTTGCATAAAAGGAAGGAACTAACAATAATTACGGTTCTCATAATTTTTTAAGGATATACAGAGAAGACCAATTGCTGTGATGACACACAAAAAGGATGACAAGGCAGACAAGTTCAAGAGCAAGCTTTGTTGATCAATACTGTGGTCTTGGAAACTGTAACATTGAGTGTGAATATGTATATCATCTGCAGTTTTGAGAACTGTCCCCAAGAGCAATGTTGACACTGAGATTGCAGCTGAAGAACTCCCATCAGGCACTACCAGATTATTTTGCTACAGCAGCAAAATTAGCAGGCCTGAAAACAATTAACTTTCTCATACAAATACCAAGACCTGCTCCAAGGACTGTGCCATATGCTACCTTAAGAACATGTTTCGATTTATCAAGTCTGTGGCATTGTAATTTACTTACCAAACAACAACAACAACAACAACAACAACAACAACAACAACAACAACAAGTTCCTGTAAAGCAGTCAGGCACAATAAAGTTTGAAAAATTCCTATAGTCTTTGCAATCTGTCTTGATTTATTTTTATTTTTTGCTTCTTTCTTTATTTTTTGTACACAAGGGAGGAACTGCTACAGGTAGTGAGTCACTTGATATCCATTATTGCTGGTTATTGTCAAGCCAGTACAAAAGGTTTGGGGAGTGAAGCTGGATAGGAGAGTGTGTATGACATGTTAACTTATTCTTTATCTCCCTTCCTTCAAACAATGCCAATCCACTCAGGGCAGTGCAATTAATTTGAAAAGTCTGTTCAACTAGTTGAAGCAGAAGATAGCTAGCTACATACTGTGGTTTATACTGTACTTCTAAAGGACAAATGTGGTGAGAACGTGACTTTATTAGCAACTCATTTGTAGTATTTTGAGACAACAACAACTTTATTACCCTTCTCCTAACAGAACAAGTTAAAATAAAGAAAATGAAAATATAACTGACCACCCTTCCCTCCAATTTCGGTATACTTTTGGTCCATGCCCAACAAACTCGTGTCCTAGGCGGTGTACATAGATTTGTGCAAACAGAAGTTCAACAGAAGGTAAACGTGCTGCATTTTCTTGCTGCAACACAACTCAAGCATAATTTACTTTAGTATTAATATTTTCTTTAAAACTCAAGTAATTATATAAGCTTCTTGTTAACCTTTTGTTTTGTTTTGTTTTTTCTCGACAAAAAAGGCGACATTCTCAGAACAAAGCAATCTCACATGTTCAAATGACTGCAGTACAAATACGCTTTCGACTTAAATTATACATTCTGATAATCTTCATTTGTTAATTTGGCATTCAAAGAACGTACGTACAATTAAATGGTTTAAACTTCTTCGAGACGTTCTGGACGAAAGGTCACTCAGCGTTTCTGTACTCACGCTGTACTCTTGAAGAGCTCTTCGGAGACCCTCTCAGATGTTCCAAAATTATACTTCTCATATGAGCGTCTTATCCGATCTGAATTTGACTAGTGACAAACTTACCAAACTCATCTTTTTTGTCATCTTTAAAATTTAACGTCGCATCAAAAATTCATATTTTATTCGTCGATGTAGGTTTCGGTTGACACGGATTTGGCTGGAGCTTTCTTCCTGAAATCGTCTTAACATCTTTTACAAATTTTTACATAAAAATACAGCTTGAAGAAGGGAAACTTTGAGGGCCGCAAGCTAGAAAACGGCTTCTTGTCAGCCGCCATTTTGATTTCAGTGCCTACATTGGCAGATTCATTCCAGCGGTTATCCTCATGATAACGGAATTACGGAACATGCGCAGACAAAATGCCCCTCTGCTCCACAAGTTTCTATTCTTGGTTTTCACATGACGTCATAAAAAACTAAAATCAAAATTAAACAGACTTTTGCGTTTTTAGCTTCATCACGTAAAAGACGTTTCAGAAACGCTTGCATGTTTTCAGCTCGGTAGCTTGCTTTGTTTTGAAAATAGAGCAATTTGAATTTTAGATTTTATTACAGTGTGTGACATAAACATGTCTGCTCACAAGCATGTTACGTACATGAAAACATCGATTCCCGAGTGTTTTTTTTTAGGTCCGAAAGGCCAAGAAAACCATGACAAGAGAAGCGCCTATGTGAATGTTTGCAAGCTCAAAACAGAGAAGAAAGCCTTTGAGATAGCAAAAGTAAATTCCAGATGTTTTTACTCGTTTCCGGCCGCCATATTTGTGCCCCTCAGAGGGACACTAACATGGCGTGTCCATACTAAACTCTATAATTTTGAGTGGTAGATTTTGCCGAATAACTCGAGTACGGGATACCGCACAGCCCAGAGACTTTAGCATGTTGTTTATTGCTATTCTACAATATCTCAATTTCTTGACTTTATCTATCGAATGGTTGATTATTATTGTTTTTTTACTTGCATGACTGAAAACCAAGAATAGGTGGTCGGAACTTCTTATAGTACATGTATGCTAGCTTATGCTGAGATCCCACGAAACTGATCTTGTATTTTAAAAGACGTATTCAATAACATTTTTTAATAAAATGTTTAGCAACAAGGTAACAGTCAGTGAACAGTCAGATACTAAGTGTAATCCCTTTAATTACTGAACAAATTTAAAAATGACTAGAAATTTAAAGTATACTGAAAACGATCTTCCTCAAAATACACAACTAATTTCAAATGTCTGATCGAAAGCACTTCACTAATCCATGATTATTACTAGTTTTAAAGTACTAGTAGTAATCGTAGATTAGTGAATGCATTCAAGTATTCGTTGCTGCGCGCGGTAGTGGATGTGGGAATTCTTAAATCGATTAGAGGTTTGTGATATGAGGTGAATGATCGGGTGTGTGCTTCCTTGTCGGCTGGTATTTAGCTGTGATTCGGTAATATTTGAAATCTTGAGATGAGAAAACTATTGAAGTGTAAACAAGGATTTAATTCTTATCGAAAATGCTCCAAAAATCGTAGGAGACAAGCTAGAAAAATCGAAAATTCTCCGAAAATCTTAGGAGACCAGATCAGGGTTATCGAATTTTTTTAGGCTTTCTGGAGATATCGAAAATTCTAGGCAACCTATCTGGGGGTATCGAAACTTCTAGGTAACCCTTCTCCGAACATAATTACAACTTACGTCGACCCAAATTAGTTAAGTTCGATCGCCTGTACAGTCAAACGTAGGACTTGACTAGACCACGCGTAAAAAAAACAGAACGAGGCTGAACCCAAGATATCATTTACAACGTAATTCAAGATGGCGCTGAAATGGTACGCGAACGACGAAAACTCTCACAACTTGTTATCACAGGGTACCCAAGATTGGGATACGTTCTGGTCCTAACGTCGAACGCAATCAGACAGACACTGACTGAAGATCAGTTAAGCGGAGCGGCTGCAAATGGAAGTACTGCAAAGGAATTCCAGTAAAATCTACTTGTTAACATACCTGAACTCAATACGCAGCAAGTTGAACTCTCTGTAATCTGTTTTTTTTTTAAATGTTATGTTCTTATCCTGATCGAAAAAGGCCAAGAAATATGATCAGGATGAGAAGCTTATTCTTCTTAAGCTCTCGGATAAACTAAAAACTCGTAAGCGGCTCGCAAGTTCAAACGGAGTCAAAGCGTGTTATTCATTTACGTATTAACATACTGATAAACACGCGCGGAAAGAAATTGAAAAGGACGAATTGCCGGACAATGGGTGACCAGCTATGCCGTTATTGCCGTAATCATAACCAGACAGGAGGGGAATAACGAAAAAGATTGATCCCGCGCATGATACAAGGATTGACCAAGGCGTCTGCAAGATTAGTCAATATGTACAAGTCATTGAACTCTATAAGGAGTCCCCCCGGCTAGTTCAGATGGATCAGCCGAAATTAGCTGAAAATTTAACTGACAACCGTCAAAGCTACTGCCCATTGAAACCGTCTTGTGTACAAAGACTAAAAATGGGGAAGACTCCACTGATCTTGACTTTGCTTCGGTTTACAACCATCTCTGATGGGGCTAGATGATTAAATACTGGTACCTCGCATTGTTAACGGCCCGGGGGTTCTCCCTATAATGGCCTATACGGGGGAGGCTCCGCCCGAAAGGGGTACATTTTTCACGCTGCAGGTATATGAAAGGGTAGGGATTTCACGAGTCGAAGTATATGTCATTTAGGTATTTAAAAGGACCTTTTATTAAAATATTTCGAACAGACATACCTTATGACTGTACTGTTTCACTTATTGAACGCTACATGAAAATGACAAGAAGACTTCCTGTTTTAGGTATACGAAATGGGTACCTTTTCTGTCAAAAATGGTAAAAATAGGGTAAGGGGTCGGACCTCGGGGCGGAGCCTCCCCGTATTAAAATT
This sequence comes from Pachyseris speciosa, assembly GCA_016490735.1. Classification (NCBI taxonomy): domain Eukaryota; kingdom Metazoa; phylum Cnidaria; class Anthozoa; order Scleractinia; family Pachyseridae; genus Pachyseris; species Pachyseris speciosa. The sequence continues at coordinate 266,768 of JAEMWC010000464.1, forward strand.
TTTTAGTACCCGCCCGGGGGTTAACGGTGGCCGGTGTTTTTGTTTAATAATCTTTCGAAGTCACTGCACTGATCTACTGATCTTGACTTTGCTTTGGTTTATATTAGAACCATCTCTGACTGGGGCTGGAAGATCAAATATCTTTTCTCGTCGCATTGTCAACGGTGAGTAAATAATGTTATTTATTTATTTATTTATTTATTCAATTTTTAATATTCAAGCAATTCAGAGTTTTACAAACAAACAGCAAACAAAAAAGCCGCGTATTTTAGTCTTTCCAACCTCGATTCTCAATCCTTCAGGTTGGCACATCATTCATCAGGCTCTAGAGTCCCTCTTTAGGAGAGTTTGCCTCTTGAGCTGTCATACGGGACATGCCACCTTTTCAAGACGAAAAATTATCAGTGTTGAATAATAGCTTAGACCGGGCTTAAACTAGTCTGGTAACTACCACTGGAGGCTCTCAGTGGATTTCCGTCGAACAAACGCGATTTGTTTGTTCTTGTAAAACGCTAAAGGAGTGCTAAAGTGAGATTATTCAGTCACCCCTTCACTGTGTGTCTGAAAATCTGTGGACCAAATTCAACGGCTGCCGAGTAGGTGCTTTGTTGTGCGGGTTCGGTTTATCATGTTCTACAAGGAGATTATAAATATAATGTAGTGTTTGTCGAGGCATTGCGCTCATAGACTTAACGTGCAATACTTTATAATGGTACAGTCGAACCTCGATTATCCGGACTCGCTGGGACTGAGCTGAAAAGTCCGCATAATCGAGAGTCCGGAATGGAGCGTGGAATTTCACTTAGCAACAAAGAACATCTGAGCAAATCAGAGCTCAGTGAAATGCATTGCATTCGTGTGAGCTCAAAACGTGTACAGATTTGTGTTTTGAAGCGAAACAAATTCCGTTTGAACAGGAGTTTCATTACTTAATTAATTGAAGGGAAAGAATGGATCTTAAACATGTCTAATTAATAGTCATGTAAGACTGGGACCAGCTAAGCAAGACCGGATAATCGAGAAATCCGGATAATCGAGGTCCGAATAATCGAGGTTCGACTGTACTGTTAATCATTTTATACTGGGTGCTTCATTTCTCAGGTCTATTAATGGTCTGTCCACAGTCCCCTATTTTTCCACGGGATTGTCGAACTGAGACTCGTACGCCGTACGGCAGTTCAATCGACAGAATCGAAGCGTGCGAGTCTAGACGATTGTATGGACAAATAGGGGATTGTGGACGGTCTAGTATATTAGTGAGTTCTTAATTAAAATGTGGCCATTCAAGTGAGAGCTACTGAGCAGTACTTGCCAATGCCAACCGTTAATTATAAGTTGGTTCTAAGATTTGGAACTATTTTGGCCAAGACCCACTACAAAACATCTATTAATTTTAAGCTAACGAAATTAATTGATGTCTGAATCATACAATAAACGAACAATTATGCTTTATGGGGGTGGAGGTTGGTTTGAAAAACTAAAGGGAAATTTCCTGCAAATCGTTCAGAAAAAAATGTGCAAATAGAAACAAGGTAAAGAAACATCTTCTAAAGCTAGCGAAGACAAAAAAATAATACACTCATGCGTCGAAGGTGGTTTTCAGGCGAGTCCTGTCAAAGGTAGCAAAAATTAACAAATGATAGAAAAGCAAAAAAAGAATTGAAAACCCCATTGAAAAAGTCCATTTTTCAATGGGGTTTGAAAAAGTTCATTTTTCAAGTCCCATTGTTCTTTAATAACTACATTAAACGATGTTATGCATTTTTAAAAATCCCTACCGACTCGCTATTCCTGATATCTTAAGGAATCTCGTTCCATTCCTTAAATAAAAAATACGACGAACGTAATTGGCCTTTCCCACACCGAGACCTATTAATCCTCAAATCGTTGGCATGGCACGTTTGGTAATTATGAACTGACAAATTAGTAGTAAAATTATAATTATGGTGCAAAAGACCATTAAGACATTAAAAGACATAAATCAGCCTATGAATGCCCCGCCTAACACGAAGATCTTTCCACTTAAAATCGAAGAGCGCTTGAGTGGAAGAGGAGTATGCAGGGCTATCAAGGACAATCTTAACAGCTCTGTTCTGCAGCACCTGAAGGGAGTCCATTAATATTTTGTTATTTCTATCACCCCAAACAATGTCACAGTAATGCAGAAACGGTAATACCATGGTGCATGTTCACAAATAGATTTCGAGCGTAGAAGGGGAGAAAATGTTTAATCCTACGCAGTACGCCAAGTCTTTGATTAACTTTCTTTCTCACAAACTGTTGTTAGAGCAGAATAAATTGTGAACAATTTTAACAAAATGAAACTTCATTGTTCACTTATTATTGTTATGCTCGTTATTGTAGTTCCCAAGCCATTCTCGTACCTCTGGTAGGCGGTAGTTGTAAGGACCCGTTCCGCCCTCATACACTATTTGTCCTTGCTGTATGATGAACAGCCTCTCAGGATACGCACCATACGCTTGGGTGGCTTCGTTCTTCATGGTGTCCACCACGACTGGAGCCGAACATCGACCTACTTTCTCGAGATGTTTGGCAGCGTCACAGCGCTCTTGTAGGGACTTATGCTGTACAATTTCAATGTTGTTCTGCAAGAATATCAAAAGAGGTTCCAATAATATACTTTCCGATTTACAAGTCTTTATTAAAACCGGAAACTTAAGTCCGAGTGGTTCACCTCCGTTAGTTGAAATGATTTATATTTCCCTTCAGGATTGCCTTTTATTTCGATTAGTCCTTTCAGTAGCCTTTGAACAATACATTTCGTCTTAGTTAGTTATTATGCCAACACTGATGCACCATGAACCATATACCGTTAATTAGATTTTTTCTACGCCACTTGAATATGTTAAAACCAGGATAAGCGAGTTGCAAGGTTCAGTAAGTATGAATTCATGTTCCCATTGATTAAACGGTAAAAACAAGAAAGGCTGGTTACACAGCAATTTCGGAAGGTACAGCCTTCATCCATCGGGGTGTTGCTCTCCGCTTTTTTACCGTTTAATCATTTGCAGTTTTATAGCTGATTAGACCTATCATGGGATCCGGATTTTTTTTTATTTTGCAACGGTGGTCCTTGCTTAAGTGTCGTAGTAATCAGAAATTCCCATTGGCTCTCAGTAATTGTTAATCCGGTCCACGAGACATGCTAACGCTTACCAGCATTTGCGAAGGCGCCGGCGGAGAATCGAGGGCTACCGGCGTACGGTTCACATAACCCGAGGAGCGAGGGAGTTAACTGATGCAAATAGAGCGATTGTATTTTAATCGTGTTTAGTTGCATTTTAACTCTTTAATTTCAGCGGTTAAAAATCCCCATCTCCAGGGAGGGAGGGGGGGGGGGGATTCCCACATATGGGCTATGTAGGTATGTGCCGCTTTTTGAGGTACTCGATGCTTAAATAGGGTATCATTTTTGCCGATGCTGGCATACTGTTCACGCGGTGTAATCCTTAGACAGGGTGCCTAAATTGCATCAGCTAAAATAGCAGTGCGCGTAAATATACCCAGCTAAAGGATAAACAACTGAATGATCTGTTAAAATTGAACTATCCGTCAAAGTATTAACATAGCCATTATATAAAGATTCTGTTCTTCCGTAGAGGTTAGTCGTTTCGAGTTTGGTCCTTACTGAAATAGGCCTTAAATAGGGTCAGGGTTTAAGACCCTTCGCGGCACACACCTATCCGAAGTTTATGGGAGTACCTCCCACGGGCCTCATCTAAGCCACACAAAGCAATTTGCATCATGAAATGAAATATATCGACTATAATTTTGGCAAGACTGAGTTCCATGTAGCCTGCTGACGCAGACGTATTTCGGGCGGAAAGAATCGACAACTGGAAATACGTCTGCGTTCGCAGGCTAAGTTCCATACTTTGCATCTCTGAGGACTTTAGTCAGTGTTGAATGCCTTGCATTCACGGACTTTAGTAGTTATAAACGGTTGATTTCCACAAAAATTGGGGCTCACCACGCACGCGGCAAGAATGACAGCGGATGTAACAGGTGCAAGATCGACATAGAAAGTATGAAAGTCATGCATTTGATTTAGGACTCGTTTATGTGGTCTCGGGTACCCGAGATAACCCTCCTCCCCGAGACAACTTAACCGAACGTTTATATGAGAACTGCGTGACCGGCGAGACAAAGTTGACCCCAATACAACTTAGTTATTCATAGTGCGTCTTAAATTTGCAAATCCTCAGTTAGCCCTTCTTTCTATGTACTTTGTCGCTTTTTGATTAAATATCGTCAATATTTATAATTTAATAGTTGTTTTCATAAAAACAAACGCGAAGCCAATTTAATTCCTTGAAATAAATTTGGGTTTTAAAACCAAAGATTGGACCGAAACATCTATTTTGGCATACACGGCGAGGCAAAGCGCTTACTTAGTTGAGAAAAAGATCTCCCGCTTGCCAGGGTTATCCTATTTACCGAGGCGAGACAACTCGCCTCTTCGAGCTGTAACTCGGGAGGGAGGGTTGACGCGGGTATGGGCGCACGGGGAAAATTTTGTCGGGTTGCGGGAGGTGGGGGAGGGGGGGGGGGGGTGGCTGAGCGTTATTTGCCCGAATGAAGCTGCAGTGTCCCCACCTCAATTCCTCCCCCCCCGCCCTGTACGCATAACCCGGTCCTTAGGCGGCTAACAGCAGTTTCTAGCGTTTTCAGTCCAGCTCTTGTACTTTAATGAATCATCGCTACCTATCTTTATAAGTTGTTACCTTTATACTGGTTTCAAGCAAATTCCTAATTATTGCTGAACAAGTTATGAAATATTTTTTTCCACTCCCTAGGCTACCATAGCAAATTACACCCCTGTGAGAAACAACCCTGATTTTAGCTTTACGCGAAAATAACTAAAAAAATAGCTCGATGACCCCCAGTCTTTATTGTTTAAAAGCAATAAGCATGTCAATATCCAATATTTTGCAAAGTTAAAAAAAAACGTTACGGCAGCGGATTCAGATCCACCTTAAATTATCGAACATTTTAGGTCCGCTTCTATAATTTTTTTAACTTGGCCAAAAAATATTGTATTTTACATTGCTGATTATTTCCCGACAGTAAAAGATGGGGGTCACTGAAGTAGAAACTGAGGTCGAAACTAACCGAAACTTCCAATTTCATTTAATATGACTGTCTATTCTCTTGCAAAACCAAAAAACGCCCTCGGACAACACCAAAATTCACGCAATTTTGTCTTGAAGTTTTAAGAGAAAAATTCCTCTTGAAGCTAAAAGTTTACATTGGCAGCAAACTTAGACTCCACTTCTTGCAATCTGTTCACATTTTTCTCCTCACTTCTTTTAGCGCGACTTCGATAGCGCTATTTGATTTCAGTTGTTATCACTGGTCTGTCATGTTCGAGTTTGTGACCCAAAGGAATTCTGGGATTTTCTTGGATAAACGGCAGCATGAAAGTCCGCCAATTTCCATTTGACATATATTTTAAAACTGTGTCGAGCCACCCGGTCCTACTGGCAAGATATTGCACCGATTGCATTATTTGCAAGTCGAAACTCGCCTAAATTGCCATCCCAGGTCCTGGAATCCACTCACAAAACGGCTAAAGAGACAACATCACTCCGTGAATGGCCATCACTCGCTGGAATACTTTGAGCGGTAAACTTCGTGTGAAATTGCTTCTCATTTCCGTTTTCTTTCAAAGGATTGCCTCTACCCATCATCCCAACTTTATGATGCCAGGCGGGGGGCTTCTGAGGTGGAAAATGGCTCGAAAAACACGCTTATAAATGAAATACGCAACGAATTGTAGCTGCAGTGATCGTTTAAAAATAAACGACAGCAAGAGTGACGAGCGTGACAACAAAGATAGAGCCTTCGGTTTTGAGGACCAGCGAAATCTCCGTAGTAACCCGAATGACCAGATCGACTTGACCTTTTACCCTCCGAAAATTACAAAAAAGGCGACCAAATCGCGCAGGTTAAAGTTCTGCTATGGTAACCTGTTATGTCGCAAAAGTTTCATAACTTGTTCACCAATGATTGGGAATTTCTTTGATACCACTATAAAGGTAATAACGCATAAAGATTGGTAGTAATGATCCATCAAAATAAAAGTGCTGAAAAGTGCTAGAAACCAGTGTAAGCCACACCTTAACGCTTTCAATCAATCACGCCCTGTGTTTAGGTGAACAAGGTAGCTTGACAATGTTCTAACTTTTCGTCTGCGGATAGAATTTCACAGCAAGAACATGCAAATAAAAGTTTTCAGAGTTTACTATCGTATTGTCTACTCTCACGTCCGTAAAATGAAAACTAGACAACAAATAAATTAAACAAAGAAACAAGCAAAGAAAACAACTCACTTTCCAACGCCATTCATCAGTAGGGTGGGCCTCACAAATATAGACGATAAGGAAATCTGCCACCTCCTCAAAATCCCGAACGACATTTTTGAAGTCGTTCAGAAAGGTGATGTAGAACGGGGGTCAGCTGCAACTGCCGAAATTAAGCACAAGGGGGCGACTGCCTCTGACGAAATCTAGTAGTCTGCACTCCTCGCCATCCAACGTAACCACCTTGCAGTTTGGAGCAGATGAACCAAGCCGAGCTGTTTTGTTATAGTCGCCAACCATTATCTTCAAAACAGTGGCAAGCATATTGGTGCCTGCGTAATCATCCCAGAAATGTTTGTAGGGAACGAGATTATAGCGCTCTTCGTACCTCTGGACTCTTTCCTTGATGTAGGGAAGATATGACGCAATTCTCAAAATGCCAACAAGGATGGTGCATTTCAGAACTGTAATGCACAGACCTATGTTGTGAAGGAGCTCCTCCAACATGATATCGAACTGGTGGAGTCAACAAAAGAGAGCACTGCTTCAGATGACTGGCTAACATAGTGACGACACGTCTTTTTCCTGTTAACTGAAGCTGTTTAAAAATTAAAGAGGACCGATTGTTCCGACTTTACTGATGAACTTGTTCGGTAATCGAATTTAATCGAAAGATTGGGTGCGAGAGAGTTCGATTGCGTTTGATTTCCGAACTAATCGAACATGCCATCAAAGCCTCAAATCGAACAGGACCGAAACTAATCGAACTTTCGATTGCGTTGGATTAAATATTGCTTAAGTTTTTTTGCGCCGGGGTTCTATTACATACATACATACATACATACATTTTATTTAGCATCCCTAAATAGGGCTTTTAGCATCAATGTAAAATAAATTACCGAATTCAATCGAACACAATCGAACTCAATCGAACCTAATAGCATGATTGGGGTTCCATTAAGTTTGATTGAGTTCGATTAATCGAACGGGGATTTGCTTCTATTAGTAACGTCTGCGATTGTTGAACCGTTTCATCTTTTCACTCGATTTTGTTATTTTTTTACACCTGACTTGTTCACTAATTAGATCTCTACAAGTGCGTTGTTTGTGTTCAGTTGAACTCGTGTTCGACCCGCTAATCACAGTAAAAGTCCAGTGGGGCATAAGGGGGTGGTGGTGGTGGTGGGGGGGGGGGGGGAATCGTGAGTGGGAGATACCTGCCAATATACGGTACAAAGGTATGAGCCGTCCAAATAGCCTTGTGTAGTGTAATATATTGCATAAGAATATGTATCTGAGAGAAAGGTTTGAAAACGGGTATAAAACGTCAAGCCTTTTTTGTCTGAAAAGGGTAGGAAGAAAAAACTGTGTGGCACAGCTCCAAACATACCTGGGAGCGTTCCCCCGGAAAGTTCAGCTCAATAGCGCTTTGCACTAATGACGTCACGACATTTTTGACTCCCTCCGTGACTGAGACAAACCAAGCTCCAATTCTGTAAGAGTTGTAGGGAGAAATGTGTGAATGGCGAGGAATTCGTTTCAAATTTTTACGGTTCTCACCGAAGATGACGGCGTCCCTGGCTCTAAAATTTGAAAGAGAACCTGAGGAATACACTGTCGACCAGCTGAAACGGTGCTTTAAGTACAGGGCCTTGAAATTAAGCTGAAAACGCGACTAGCTTGTGGAACGTGTGAGCGATTGCATAAAGAGTGCTTAACCGAATAGTGATAATGTAAATGAATAAAGGGGATTAGTTTCTAAAGCAACTGTGGTGCTGCGTCGGTGGGGGAGTGAAACACGAAAATTTGGGATATCAACGGAGTCGATAATGTAAATTGACCACCGTACAGGGATTCGATTAGCTGACGTTTCGAGCGTTAGCCCTTCGTCGGAGCGAATCGAGGAATTGTGGGTTGTGTATGGTTTATATACAGAAAATGGAGCTACGCTATTGGTGGTAACATGGTAACGTGAAAAACAGGAATAAATTAACTGAATGAAAAGCGCGCGTTGATACCGTGTGGATTAAGAGTGCCGATTTGAAAGATCAATTTTTGCTCGAGAATTTTTACGGCTTTCCACGGTACCTTGATGTAGGGAAAGCCCGGAGATCGACATGTGTTGTTTGGAATGGCTAGGGAGATTAAAATGCCGAGCTACTGGTTTGGATGCATCTTTGTCATCTTTCTCAACATCACGAAGATGTTCTCGGAATCGGTCACCTAGTCGTCTTCCTGTTTCGCCGATGTATAACGTTTTGCATAATGTGCAGGTTATGCAATAGATAACATTTGCGGAGGTGCACGTGAAAAAAGCAGTGATCTTAACAGATCGCTTAGGGCCCGATATTTTGTCAGTGTTTTGAATGAAAGGACAAGTTTTGCATCGCGAGCGCGCGCATTTAAAAGTACCAGGTTGTTCAGTTGTTTTGAATGCTCTTCTAACTAGAAAGTTACCTACATTTTTGTCTCGTTTGAATGAAATCAGCGGTGGTTGCGAAAAGATTCTAGCAGTTTCTGGATCATTTTGCAGTATCAGCATTATTTTGCAGTTATTAAGAATGATGGCTTTAACTGGGTTATTATGAGGGTGAAATGTGAGGGTGAATGGAATTCTGTCATTCTTTTCCTTTTGCTCCGACGAAGCGCTAACGCTCGAAACGTCAGCTAATCGAATCCCTGTACGGTGGTCAATTTACATTATCAACTCCGTAGATAAACCACATTTTCGTCATAATGTAAATGGCTTACCGCAAGGGTTCTCAAAGAAAATTCAGAGTTGCAAGAAAGTAACAACTTGGCTTAATAATCGCCTCCGTTTATTCAATCGACCGGCTGGCGTTCTTTTCCATCTTTAAGTATACTATTGCTGGCCTGAAAAACATGACTGATACATTTTACAAAATCAGGGGCACCCAACGACAAATTTCGGTAGATATCTGTTCGGTGGAGGGTGATTCGCCTTGGGTTTTCGTCGTCGATTAAAGAGTGCCCTCGGATTTTCGTAACTAAAACGTGGCCTAAAAGATTCGCGATTGGGAGATCATAGCTCCTAAGCTTTTCGGAAAGGTCGTAATTGCTGTTTTTGGCAGTCTGAAACGTCAGCTAGCATTTTCGGAAAGAAAATAGCTCCCTAGAAAGTTCGTGGAAAGTTCATTTCAGCTTGCATTTTCTCAAAGGAAGATTTTGTTCCCTAATATTTTCGGGCAATTAAAATTTCAGCTAGGGAATCCGAACAGATGAATTTCTTTTAGCTAATGTAAACATCACTTAAAACAGACTTCAAACACCATAAGGTACTTAAAAATGCCTTTCTACAGCTTTTGGGTGATTTGGCTTGTTGGGTGCCCCTGCAAAATGCCAAATTGTGTTAAGGGCATCGACCTTCGATGTAAAATCTAATGGCTCGCGATCGTCAGTTGAATAATTTCTCAGTACAGTTGCCGTTTTTGTTAACTCGCTTAACACTAGACAAAGTGTTTTCACTGTATTTCCGGACTTTTCTGACTTTATCTGGCTAAAATTGTCCTAGTGAAAACACAACCACAGTTTTGTAACCTTTCTGCTTGAATACCGCCGTTGTACGACGCTTACCTCGAGGTTAAAAACCTTGGACATTTACCTTAGTTTGTTTCGTGATATCGTGAAGTTCGGCCGCCCAGGCATTCACGACAAAGTGGCACCTCCGACGGGACCCAAAGAGACGAGATGGAAAAGCTGATCGCTAAAGTGGACGCGAAATTAAAACATCTAAAACTAACATGCCATAAAACAAAGGGAGTTGTGGAGACCGCTAATGTGGAAAAAATCCGTCGCCATACACAAGCCATACAAGCCGTTATTGAAACCGTAGAGGAATCCAAGAGACAGGTAGAGCAACAACCCCGTTCCCAGGGTCTCTCCTCTTCCCGCCCCCTGGAGCGAGAGAGAAGAGACCCTGGTTGGGTCTGGTCACGTGCCTCCCAGAATCTGGGAGATTGCAAATAAACAAGTCGAGGGAGGGGCGGATTAGTGAGAAATTGGTCTCTACTGAGCCTAGGGGAGAACGGAAATGTACGGAAAGCCATCGAAGCGTGTCAGCACTGTTATCCGAAAAGCACGGACTGTGTCAAGTGGGATAAATCCTGATAAAAGAACGACGTTGCCTAAAGAGCAACTCTAATCAAGCCATTCCCTGCAACTGACGAGATCCACAAGGGAGGATCGAAACCATGGTCTTGCCTGTCATTTCATGGCGTACTCAAAACACAGCCAATAAACTGGCATTAACAAAAGGAGGAAACTACTAAGAACCGCAGTTACAGAGCGGAGCGAAACGATCACAGACAAAAACACAGCCGTAACCAAAGCTAAGTGATCAATTTCTGCTGCGTAGCTCTTTTAGAAGTTACCGTGCTAAAGAAAGGATCGAAAGACAGATAGCCGTGAAAGGAACACTGAACATCTTGCTGCCGGGCCCGGCAATATAAATATTACAAGATAATCACACGGCTAAAAACGCTATCCTTACAAACTTAAGATAACAAGACTGGCTGTACGGTCAACGGACGAACTGAAATGAGCCAAACCAAACGCCTCGAAGGACGTGAAAACCACAGTCGCTAAACAGAAACAACACGGGTACCAACAAACAGGCGTTGACAACCCAGAAATGACCTTTGAGGTCAAAATAACCGCTAAAATACAAAGCACTAACATCCTCTGAATCATCATGTTAGCCCGCTGAAAACATACACGAAGGGCCAAATGATCAATTCTCCGTTGGTAAGCCAAACTTCACCGACGCAACACCACAGACGCCAAAATTATGCATACTACGAAACAAAACAGTCGCTCATTTGCACAGTGGTAAACGCAACGAGCATTTTGTCAGCTGAAGTTTGTTCGAAATTTATATTTTGCTCGAAGTGCAGCGGCTCGGAAAGAAGAAGAAATAAATGAGCTTTATTTTTTTCTGAAGCATCTCAGCGGGCCGGAATCCTAAATTCTTGAATCTGATTGGCTAATAATGCGCTCTTAGCCGGTCCAGCTTTTTTCCTTCCGGACCGGCTTGCCCGGCCCGGAATTTGCGGGAAATCTTGAAGTAAAATTTTTTCAGTTACTACAGCGCGACGAAACGTTGGATTTTTCCTCTTAATATACAAATTTTCGCCTAGAAAACTTTGCAAAGCGAAAGGAAAACATCAGCAATGGAGTAAAAGCCCTGGTTATTTCTCAAAAAGGCAAGTATTCACTTGATTCTGTTGACAACACTGAGCTGGTTTGCTGTTTTTCGACTTGTTGTTTTTCTTGAACTGTTGACATGCCGTTAACTTAAAACGAGTAACTGCAGAGCAGTCTTTTGAGCTCAGTTTTTCGGGTGACATCCGTTATTTTCCGTTTGGAGTTCTATTTTCTAATCTCGTTCCATTTTGCTTCATTAAAGAAAATATTATTCGTAGCCAGAAAATGATCAAACAAACACATCGCAACGATGTGCAGTTTGCATGAACTATTAAATGTCAACACGTTTTCCTTGCGTAGTTTTCTTATTTTAGCATTGAGTTTGTGAAGCTCTATTGAAGAATAACGAAGATTAATACTTGAAATAATAAAATATGAAGGAAGAGACTGAGATGTTTAAGTATTTTTCACTAAAGGTATTCCTCGTGTTTTACGAACTGACTTTCGTTAAAACCGAATTTGAAAGTGTGATTTCATTGTCAACAAGACAAAGCAATGAATATATTTGTGTGAAGATCATTGTTTAGTTTGTCTAATTTATCTCTCTGTGCTTGCTATGAAATATCATTGTTTGTTTATTATATTTATTGCTCCAAGATATATTTGAAGTTTTGTTTTATCGTTAGTCTACCATTTTTCTCTGAGGTTTGCGGACGGCTTTTTTAAAAGCTAAATTTAAACTGTGACAGTGCGACGAATCGCGCGTAGAGACTTTTTGCACACCAGTTTTCCACGGTTCATCTTCAGGGAAAAAAAACAGCAGGAAAAAATAAATCTGTTATTCACCGGCTTAGGTCGGTCCGTATAGGGAAAAACTGTGCCCTCGGTCTTGAGTACGGCCCGAGGCCGCAGGCCTCGGGCCGTACTCAAGACCTCGGGCACAGTTTTTCCCTATACGGACCTCCCAGCCGGTGAATAACATATATATATTTTTCAGAGGCTGTCGAAGATCCAAAATCTTTGACCGTGAAAATCATCGGAGGCGCTTTTCACAGGAAACGATTATCATTCCTCTCATATGTACCACACCACGTTGATTTGTTACAGTCAAAACCAAAGTGTTAGCAATTAAAACACAGCAACCATGAAGAGTTCATGGGCATATTAGGATTCTTATATCTTTCTCATATGCCGTCTCAGCCGGGTCGGGAACACGCTATTCTTATCAGATAAAACACTAACTTGCGGTTGCGTTTCGCATCACTCCATGCTCGCCTTTTGATACTAAACCAGCGATGGTGATCGAAAGCTTTTTGAATATCAGAGAAATAAACTTTTTAGTTCCAACGGATGAGAGTTGTTTTGAAACCGATGACTCTCCCAGAACCCAGTCGATCGGCAGACTCCATAAAATTGTCAGCGAGTAGAGAACACGAAAGCCTCGCTTGGATTGTGACAAAAGGAACGACGACAAAATATTGAGATATAAGGACCCCTCCCTAACGTCTTCAATTGTCTCAGACACACGTGACCAGACCCAACCAGGGTCTCTTCTCTCTCGCTCCAAGGGGCGGGAAGAGGAGAGACCCTGGGAACGAGGTTGGTAGAGCAAGCCAAGTTGGAAAACGGAGAAAGCCTAGAGAATGTTGAAAAATGGGGGAGAGAAATCGAAGCAGAAATCGACGCTGCAGGTGAAGAGATCAAGTTACTGGAGACGCGCGTGGAGCAAACCATCGCCGAAGCTGAGAATAAAGAAAGAGAAGTTAAAGAAACCCTTTTGGCTCGCCAGCGTGAGGAGCAGTTGAGGTTTGAGAGGCAGCAGCTGGAATTTAAGGCTGAGTATTCGAAGGCAAAGGAAGCCGCGCCGAGTAAACCAAGTGCGAAGCGACCAAAGCTCGTAATTACCAAGTAGCAGAGGTCGAAAAAACTGATCTGCCAGCTGTCACTAAATTCGCGTATTTAAAGGAGCTAGTGGAGCCGCGCGTAAGAAAGGGGATCGATGGTCTTCCCTTCACAACCGAGGGTTACGAGCGTGCCAAAAATATCTTGCAAACCAATTACGGTCAGACGAGCGAAATAGTCCATGCGTACGTCGAAAACATTCTTGCGTTGCCAGTCATTTCCGGAGCCAATCCTGCAAGAATTCACGACTTCTACGAGTCACTCGTGTACAACGTGCAGTCCCTGGAAACTATAGGCAAAACCTCTGAGTGCAAAGCATTGGTTTGAGGGATATTAAACAAATTACCAGGCATTAAAGCAGAGCCCGTGCAGGGAGATCAGAACTGGCAGATGTGGGATTTTACGCAACTAATCAACGCCCTCCGCGCGTGGAAAGAGATCCATCCCGCGCGACTCGCTTTAATCAAAGAAGTTTTCACATTGAGGAGAATGACCGCGTGTGTGTGTTTTGTGATGATACCAGACACAAAGCGAGTAATTGTACTGTAGTCTCAGGCGCCGCAGACCGGAAAAGGATCCTACAAGAGAAACGGTTGTGTTTCAATTGCATCGGTCCACATCGAGTTACTCGCTGCCGAAGCCGTGGAAACTGCGCGCACTGCAAACAAAGGCACCACACCTCTATCTGCGATAGACAATCTGAAACAGGAGATCGAGACAACGGAGCTGCGATGACTGCTGCACACGAAGAAGAGAAAGTCTGCCACCCGTAGTCATAGTTAAGGTGAACGGAGTAAAATGTCGTGCACTGCTGGATACTGGCGCCACTGGTTCTTACGTTTTAGTCTTCCCGTGTCCTGACGCGTGGTATCAAAACTATCATAGGGCTGGTTACCAAGCGCATCCTATGGGGTTGAAGTCAGCGACACTGAAGGAAATTTTACACTTCCAGTTTGCGCAACGAAAGTTGAACAACGCGAGCTGCTGAGCCTCGAAAACCCTAACTACCCTGAGATGCTGACAAGGTATCCGCACCTGAAAGGCGTGACGATGGAAGAAACAGACACAAAGGAAATCCTCCTCATCCATGTAATACTGGGTGCGAAAGAGTATACAAAGATAAAGATGGCCAGTTGCCAGCGCGGTGGAGCCATGGGAGAGCCCATAGCTGAGCAGACCAGGTTCGGGTGGACTATTATGTCTTCAGGGGCAGAGGTTGACCTCCAAAACATGTTTTTAGCTCAGACAGCAATCGGAGATTATGAAGAGCTCTGCTTAATGGATGTTCTCGGATTGGAAGACTCTCCATCAGGAGATCAGCAAGTTGTGCACCAGGAGTTCATCGATCAACTAAAACGAAGCCCATAAGGGTGGTACCAAATAGCGCTTCCCTGGAAAGGTGGCCAACCCCCTTTGCCGAACAACAAGACCGGAAGCCTAAAGCGCCTAGCGACTTAAACGCAATGGAAAGTTTGAAGAGTATGACGCAATCATACAGCAGCAGCTAGAAGAAGGTGTTATTGAAGAAGCAGAGAGTCCTGCCCAAGGAAAGGCATTCTACATTCCCCACAAAGTCGTAATCAGAGAGAATTCAGAAACTACAAAAATGCGAATGGTTTATGTTGCTTCCGCCAGAGCTTATGACGCAGCGCCCTCCCTAAATGAGTGTCTAGACGCAGGCTCCCCGCTGCCAAACCAGTTGTTGAAAGTACTAGTACGCGGAAGGTTCAACGCAGTGGCCATAGCAGGAGACATTCGAAAGGCGTTTCTCCAAGTGCATGTCCGTGCTGAAGACAGGGATGTACTACGATTTCATTGGATCAGCACGGACAAACCCGTGCGTGTGCGCACGCTGCGCTTCACACGAGCACTGTTTGGCCTGCGCCCATCGCCGTCCCTTCTTGGGGGAGTCATTCAGCACCATCTCAACACTTGCAGGCCTGACTATCCTGATACGGTACCTGAGATCGAACGTGGGCTGTACGTGGATGACCTGCTGACAGGTGACCAGACAGTCGAAAAAGCAAGAGAAATGAAAACCAACGCAGTAGATATCTTCGGGAAAGCCTCCTTTCAGCTTCATAAGTGGAACTCCAATGCCCGAGAATTGGAAATCTCAGAAGAAGCCGACAATGAAGCTGGACTCACCTACGCTAAAGAACAACTGGGAGTGAAGTCCTTGGAATAAAATGGGACAAGGACGCGGATACCATAGCAGTAAGCTTTCCTCAAGAAACCTCTACTCCTATCAAAAGAGGCATACTTGGCAAAATCGCAAAAGTTTATGACCCGCTTGGCCTAGCCTCGCCACTGACATTGGAAGGGAAGCTTCTGTATCGTGATGCGTGCCAACAAAAGAAAGCCTGGGATGCTGAATTACCTCCAGAACTGGTGAGACGTTGGAGGAAGTGGGAGATTAAGCTGCCAGAGAAAAGGGAAGTATCCAGGTCCCTAGTCCTCGCTAGAGAACCCTTACAGTCGATTGCTCTTCATGCCTTTGGAGACGCTAGTGCTCAAGGAGTTGCCGCAGCTGTTTACGCCGTGGTGGAACAAGAGACCGGAGTGAAGCAAGGCTTAGTCGAAGCCAGAGCTCGTCTTGCCAAGCAAGGTCTTTCGATCCCTCGCCTTGAATTGGTTGCTGGTCATATGGCAGTCAGCTTGCTAGCAAACATCAACGATGCTCTAACCGGATTCCCGGTGAAAGCACTCAACGCATGGCTTGACAGCACAGTTGCCCTACACTGGATTAAAGGCGCCGGGGAGTATAAGCAGTTCGTTGGTAATCGTGTTCGCAAGATCAAAGAAATCGAACCTGTTGAGTGGAGACACGTACCGACGCTAGAGAACCCTGCTAATTTGGCTAGCCGAGGCGGACCAGTAAACAACGAGAGCTCATTGTGGTGGGAAGGACCAACCTGGCTGAAAGATCCAGAGAGCTGGCCTCCGGACATTGTGACCACTGCAACTCGAGAGTCTGACGAAGAAGCGAAAGTAACCAAGCAAATTTCCGCCTTAGCCGTGCACGAAGCAGATGCCTTTGATGACCTGCTATTCAGAAGGACCTTGTGGCGGACGCTGAGGGTAGGCGCGTGGATTGCATGGTTCCTTCACAACGCCAGATTTCAAAGAGGCAAGAGAATAACCGGCCCTCTCAGCACAGAAGAGATAGAGAAGCAGAAGCTTTTCTTGGAGAAGAGATTCCAAACGTAGTGCGTACAATCTGAACAGTTCCAAGAAGACAAACTGAAGCTCAACCTACAAATTAATCAAGATGGTCTTCTGGAATGTCGTGGGAGAATTCAAGGCGACTACCCTATCTACCTTCCTGACAAAGCAATTTACACCGAGAAGCTGGTACAACACACCCACGAAGCCACTCTACATGGGGGAGTTGGTTTAACCATGGCCAAAGTACGAGAGACACATTGAGTACCTAGACTGCGCCTGCTCGTTAAACGCCTTATCAAGCGTTGCTATGGATGCAAAACATTTCACGTATCTTCATTCGCCAACCCTCCTCCAGGCAACCTGCCTGCAGATAGGACAGAGGGAGACTCGCCCTTTCAAGTCGTTGGAATAGACTACGCCGGGCCAATCAAGTACAGTGTTAGCAGAAACAAAGAAGGGAAAGCGTACATAGTCCTGTATGCCTGTACCCTGTCCCGAGCCGTGTACCTCGAACTAACAAAGACAATGGAGACTAAAGAGTTCATCAGCCCTGCAACGATCTACTCAGATAATGGCAGAACCTTCGTGGCTGCAGCAAAGTGGTTACGAAATGTGATGCAAGACGAACGCCTCCACGACTTTCTTGCTAAGATGAACATCAAATGGCAGTTCAGCCTCAGTAGAGCTCCATGGTGGGGCAGGCAGTTTGAGCGGATGGTCGGAATTGTCAATCAAGCCTTCAATACATCTGTCGGAAACGGAACTCTCACCTGGGCAGAACTGGAGGACGTGCTGCTGGATGTGGAGGTTACATTGAATAACCGCCCCCCTGAGTTATGTGGAAGAAGATGTACAGTTGCCTTTGCTGACCCCGAACATGTTGCAGTTTGGACGCCCCAACTTGTTGCCTGAGCCTGAAGCACACCATCAAGAGAATCCTGAGCTGAGAAAGCGTGCAAGGTATCTAGCGAGATGCAAGGATGTGATATGGAGGAGGTGGTCTGCCGAGTACCTGAGGGGACTACGTGAAAAGCACAACATGAAACACAATCAAAGGCAGCTACCTCTAGGAAAGGGAGACATCGTTATTATCAAGGGTGAAGAGAAGACCCGTGGGCAGTGGAAGCTAGGAATCGTAGACGATCTGTTTCCAGGAGGTGATGGTGTTATCAGGGCTGTTAAGTTGCGAGCTGGAAAGTCTTTCCTAGAACCTCCCATTCAGCATTTGTACCCCCTTGAATTATCCTGCGACCGTACTGTAAATGTGCCCAACAGAACCCTGGACCCTGCTGCACCTGTGTTCCGGCCAAGGAGAGATGCTGCGGTGGCAGCTAGAATCAGAATCCAGAGCGAGACGGAAGATGAACATTGAACATTGACTTATGATTTCGTTTGTTATTTGTTGTTAGTACTCGGACATGATTTAGTCACGCCTCTTTGTTCATTCCTTTCGGAAATGAACAGGGGGAGTGTGTTGGAGATATCAAGGTTGCGTGACAGTAACGTTAACATTTAGCGTCTGTTTTGTGTTATTAGCAAATAGAAACCTGAGAACTTAACTTGACAGTTTTTCTTGCGATATACAGTTTTGTAACCTTTGTGCTAGAATACCGCCGTTGTACGACGCTTACCTCGAGATTAAAAACCTTGGACATTTACCTTTTAGTTTGTTTCGTGATATCGTGAAGTTCGGCCGCCCAGGCATTCACGACAAGTGTTTTCGACTCGGTGACTGTATAAATTACCTTGCAACGCACCCTAACAGCACAAACCTTTTTCACTAGAACGTTTCATTGCAAATATTTGGTTACCACTGAAGCCGACTTCTCTTTTACTTTCGGCTTTTGATGGAATACTACGGAAATTTCAATATCAGGTGCTTACTGCATCACTAAGAACAGTTTGAGCTTCTCGAACGTATTCACCGCTAATACAGTATACGCACATTTCATCGACGCATTTTATACCTCAAAAATCGTAGCACAAGGAGCTCAATCTTAACCGTTGAAAGAGAGATAAAAATCTTTCCACGTCAGAAAAGATCCCTCATTTATTTTTAAGAGAGGGAAGTCAAAATTCAGTGAAGCGTGATGTGAGTACGTATGCTGAATGACGCCGGATCTGATTACCTTGATAGAAAACTTTCAAAAGCGCCCGGAAAGGACAAACTTGTCTCACTAGGACGCCTCTCTACAGGGTTCGAATGCCACGAGTGTTGTAAGACACATATTACCAAGAGTAAGCCCTGCTTGCTTTTTCGAATTCTTTTTTAAAATTTGTCCATTAAGAATATTTACTAAGACTCCGTAAATGACTAATCGCTTCTTTAAGACATGGTTGAGCTTCCCAACGGATTTGCATTTGCTAAAATCAATTTTATCAAAGAAAAAACTTACCAGACCAAGTACACGACGATCCTTATAGCAGGTAGCTTGTGAAGTGTGTTCTGGTAAGTTCCTTAGCGCATTTTAAGTAGATTGCGCAGTGCATTATGGTAAAAAGTTATCAAAGCAAAACGGACTTGCAAACAACTGTTTAAAGGGGCACTGTCATGTAGTTTTGATCTGAACCAAAGTACTATGTGTTTGCTACCGTGGAACGTTTATAAATTTTGCGATTTCTCTATGAAACATGTTAAAACATGTTCAGTTGAAACTATCTGCGGTTGTCTATGGCCACTGATGACGAGGGGAAAATGGATTGTAATTGATAAAGTTAGTTTAATGCACCAGTTATTTGAAACCCCCGCTCCCCCACCCCCCCCCCATTCAGGCTTGAGCGGGGCATTCACTTTTTATGCAAGTGAAAGCGATGAAGTTCCTGGTTCCTGGGGACAAAAATGAGTGGTGCATTCCCCCGCCGTACTTGTTATCGCCAAGAGTAACACGGGAACACGGGTTAAAAACATTGTTGCCAGCCATGAAATAAACATAATGATTTTTTTGGAGCGGACAGCACAATACCTGCAAAGGCCCCTCAATGCACAATGAATAAGTTTAAGTCAAAATATCTTTATTGTTAAAGGTCAAATGAACCGAAATTTCAAAGTTTTTTTCTTAAGTCAATTTTTATTGAATTTTGTAGCTTAAGTAAGAAATAAACATATTCTGGAGTTTCAGAATGATCAGGTATTGTATCCCAGAGATATTGGAGGCTGAAAAGTGCTTCGTTTTGACTTTCGTATTCGTAGAGCGGTCGGGTCAATTGTCGGGAATTTGTCGGAATTAACAGTCGTGACGTCACTGTTGGCGAGCTGAAAAATTGCGGGAACATTAAAAACTACAAGTGAGTCTTGAAACTAGTGTCGTTTTCTTAGCGGAAAGCATTGTGTTTTGTGCTGCAATAAACTGCAGCAACAATTCCAAGTATAAGTACTTTCAAGTTTCCACATGACCCAAAACTACGGAAGGTATGGCTCATAAGACGGCTGAAGAGGGAATCGCTTGTGCAGACCATTTTACATTTCACACCACACAGCTTCAAACAAAATCTCATGGCAAGGAGTTCGCTAGTTTCAGCTTTCAAGCCACGAAGGCTGACTTGAAAGAAGAAGAAGAGCTGAGACTCCGTGCAAACCAGGATTAACCTTATCAGTTGCGTACAAATCAAATTTACGTATGTACAGTAGCCGTAAATATATTTGGCCAGAGCCTTTCACTTCGCATCCTTTCGGCAAAGTAAGCGCTTGTTTACGTTCAAGGAGGATGATCTTAGTGGTTGGATGATAATATCCTAGAAAGTGGAGTAACTGTGTGTCCTCTTCATACGCCAACCTAAACGGGAGTTGACCTCACGGGAACAAGTTGTCTCACATTTATAAGCCGAAAGCTAGCCAATTGCTCCAAATTGAAAATTAATTTTGTGGCCTTAGTTTACGATATATCGGCAAGCAGAACTTCAACTCAACTTGTTCAAAACTGGTAATGCAAGATAAAAGAACATCGCGAGTATTTTCAAAACAAAGCCGTCTTTGCATATCGGACGTGCTTAAAAGCAGGTGCTCTTTAAATGATACTTAAGTTATTCGCAAACACCTCCATTGCGAGAAATGAATTTTAAGAAATTAAACAAACCTTCGTCCATCCATCCATTTTTGTGCACTGACATTGGTGGTCAGTTACCTCGAGCGTTCCCGTCGCTAGTGTTTGACAATTTACGCTACTGAATAATCAAGGTGAATCAGCTTTAGTTTTATTCGCCCGCGCATGTGACAATTTCGCTTGAATCGAATCAGAATGCAACGTTCTTGCTTTGTTTATAAACATTTGGTTATTCGTTGGTCACAAGTAAATAAACTTGATAAAATGTGTTCCCTCTACGTTTTTGGCTGTTTATGTTTATGCACGGTTTCTTAATCTTGTTTACTACAACTTCGTTGTCGCTCTACATGCATTTCCTTCTGATGTTACTTTAAGTTTGTGGTGCGTCTTTTTACCAAGTGTTGCTGAGTTGGGGGTGCGTTTTATAGCCGAGTGCACCTTATAACCGAAAAACTACGGTACTTTCACTTGGAAAGCTCTCTCTATTTGTTTTTACCAAACAAGATGACAGCTTCTCATGTATCCAATAAGTATATTGCCTTTTGGCAACATATCTGTATGTACTGACACAAAAGAGGAAAAACATACTCAATCTATATACCATACTCTGAAAACTTCGGTGACAAAATTTTCACAACCTTTTTCCTCATTTGGTTCATAAAATTCTTAGTGGCATGAATTATATACCCTCTGGAGCTATATAATATTTCATTTTACAGTCAAAGGACATAATAATTTATCATCTAAGTGTTTTTGTCCTAAAGGAATGCTTGATTTGTTTTGGCAGCAGTTTAGGTGGTATGATAAATACATGTATCTGTACAAATGGTACAAGGAACCACATCTAGATTGGATGGAGCAATGAATTATGTTAAATGTACATCATGCAAGTTATTGCAAGTAGTGTAATGATACATAAAGGTATAATAAAAGAATATATACCAAATGGAAAACTTTCAAGGAGGTGGTTAATGGCCATGAGATGTTTAGCATCAGTGTGCAGCCCACCAATTCACAAGCTTGCTCATTTCTAGACCAAGTTATGACTATGCTCTTTTCCCTTACCATTTTGATACTGACATAAACCAACTGTAGGTGAACTCCTTCCAACAATCCCACACAATTCATGCATTACCCAAAATCAGAAACTTTTTCCAGACACATGCACATACTTATGTTGGTGATGGGCTGATAAAAATATGACAATGTTTACAAGCATACATATACATACCCATTTAGTGGCTCATTTATAAATTGGGCCTTCATTCTCTAGATACTGGTTATAAGTTATCTAAATAACAGCTGCATTTGTGCACACAGCAGTAAAATTCTCATTCTCAGTAACACAGGACATGGAATGTGGTATCTTATCAGATGACTTTGAGATTTCACGACAGCAGACACTTTCCTGCCCAGTTTGCATGGGCACACAGTTTCCACAAATGCACCTGCATTTTAAGCTCAAGTCAAGATTGTAAAGAAAAGTAAACATTTCATTTAAAAAGCATAGAAGACTTAATTACTGGCATTATCTCAATTACACGGATACCCCTGTTACAACGACTGTACATGTTATCTTGCCTTTGCTGGGATTGTTCACGCAGTGTCATCGGAATGAAATCGGACTCACAAAAACAGTTGCATGGAAATTATGGTCTTGCATAACAATAAACAGTGAAAATGTACAAAAAACACAGAGAGCAGATAAAATGCGTGAAATGAAAGCGAACAACATGCAGTTGTAATTCTACGGCGACCTTTTCATAGTATGGTGAATATTAATAAAGGAGAAACGCGGATCAAAACAACAGCAGTGCGTGGCAGTGTATGGCTTCACAGTATACCTCGAAAATACAATTAAACGCTACAGAGAACAAAGCAAATGTTTCAAGAGCGATTCCAACGTATTTATTAACCATTCTACGGCGACCTTTTACAGTATATTGAGTAAACAAACGCTCACCAATCCACTTGACCGATTCGGTCCTTGTTTACATCGTATTCTTTGCAGTCAAACGAGTCATCGGAGGTTCCAGCATACCGGATTCCGTTGCCATTAATTGGTTCATACTAGTACGGCTCTACGTTAAAAACCACATGTTCGACTTCCTCGGCCTTTTTCGAAGAGAGAACGAAAGGTTAAAACGAAGAACTTTTACGACAGATCGCAAAGAATCAAAAATTAAACGAGACTTACCTTAAGTCGATGTTTGATTGGGATTCTGCCGAGTCATCAGTAGGACAAGAAGTCACGTGAGAAAGCACCAGCCGCCCAAGTGATCAGTCTTTAAAGCCTTGAGTATGCTAATCAGGCAGATAATAGCACAAGAAGTGCGGGTGGGTATATATTATGCCTACGCAGGGCATGGGCGTGACTTCTTGTGCTACTGATGACTCGGCAGAATCCCAATCAAACATCGACTTAAGGTAAGTCTCGTTTAATTTTTGATTCTGCCTCGTCATCATGCGCACTACGAATTCACGTGAGATTTTAAAGCAACTGATAGCACACGAATAAATTGCAAGAAACAAGTTTAATAGCAACTTGAACTTAGCTCAGTACACTGGTTGCAAAAGAACGGCCTGGTTCAATCTTTCTGTCATAAAACCTGGCAAAAGTGGCAGCAGAGGCCCAACCTGCAGTTTTCATAATCTCTATTAGGGAGGCATTATTAGCTTTAGCCTTGGAAGCAGCAGCTGATCTAGCACTATGAGGTTTGTAAACTGTAACATCAATGCCTGCCCTAGACATCATTTGCTGGATCCAACGTCTGATTGTGTCTCTACTAGCTCTCTTATGTGGCTTCCTGATGGGTTATAAACAATCGTGATTCACTACCACGCAGCAACTTAGTTTTATCAAGGTACACGGAACAAGTGCTAACAACCCAAAGATTACTGTCATGTGGATAAGCAGTTAATTTAATGATTAGGTCAGAGGATGACCTACCAGGTTTGCTCTGTTTTAAGTTACTGTTGAGCATAAACGTATAGGCAGCCTCCTCTTGAACCATCCCTAAAGTGTCTAAAAGGTGTAGAGACCGTCCTCTCTGAGCTGTGGTTAATGCAACTAAGATGACAAGTTTCAAAGTCAAGTCCTTCAGTGAGAGATCCTGGGAGTTGCCCATAGCACCAATATACTGGAGAACCACGTTGACATCCCACGTTTTACTATAACGAGGAAGTGGGGGCCTGCTTTGGAAAATGCCTTTCATGAACCTCTTAACATCAGGGTGCTCACCAAAACTTGGGTGAACTGAGTCAGGAGTGTCTAAAATAGCAGACAGTGCACACCTTGCTGAGTTTATACTGCTGTAACTCAATCCTTCTTCATATAGGGTTGTCAAAAAATCCACAGCCACACTTATACTTGGGCAAATTGGATCAGTCTGCTGTTTAGTACAGAAGAGAAGCCATTTCTTGATGTGTGCATCATACTGCTTTTGTGATGACTGGCGCCAGGATTGTAGGACAATGTTGGTTGCTTTCTCAGAAAAGCCTCTGTTTTGATAGAGTCGCCGCATAAATGACACGCTAACAGATTCAACTTTTTCCTCAGTGGGTGAAGTTTCTGGCACCCTGGAAGTGTCAGCAGTGTTTCCTTGTGGCTGATCACCAATGGCGGGGCCACTAGTAGTCTTAGAAGTTTTGGGTACCAGCTTTGAAATGTCCAGAAAGGTACTACCAGTATTCCCTCTGCTTTGTTTGCTTGAAATTTTTCCAGACATCTCCCAATCAGGCTAAAGGGAGGAAATGCGTAAAAGAAAAATTATTCCAATTAGCAGAGAATGCATCAACAAACATTGCATCTGGATCAGGTCTCCAGGAAGCATAGACTGGACATTGTTTATTTAAACGTGATGCAAACAGGTCTATGTAGGGCTGACCAAACCTCATGGTGATCAAATGGTACATCTTGGACTCTAACTTCCATTCAGTGCGGTCATTAAATTGCCGGGATTCTTTATCTGCTTCAGTGTTCTCGCATCCTGGCAAGTGTGTGGCACTTAACCAGATATTGCGTTCAACACAATAATTCCATATTTGTCTAGTGACTGTGTTACAGTCAAGGGACTTTGAACCACCCATATTATTGATATAACAAACAGCTGTAGTGTTGTCACATTGGACCCGAATGTGCAAATTTGTACATTTGCCACATAAGGCCTTCAGAGTCAAGAATACAGCCAATAATTCCAGATAATTAATGTGATGCGATGCTTCCTGTTGATTCCATCTCCCCCCTGTTTTCTGCTGTCCCCGAACACCTCCCCAGCCATGGGACGAAGCATCTGTTTGAATGAGGAGGTCAGGTTCTCCATGAGAAATAACTGCATGTAGTATCAACATTAAATATCCACCAATTTAGTTCTACCCTAGAAACTTGGGAAAGGATCATAGAAGCCCCAAAATTGCCTTTGTTCTCCCTCAAGGCACACGATTTGTCTCTTTCCAGACTACGATAGTGGAGAGGGCCATGCTCGACCCCTGGAAAACTCGACACTATAAGCCCTATGACCTCTGCCAAATGTTGGATTGTGCATTGGTCTTTGCTGACAAGATTTAGACATGCATTTTTCAGTTTCTCCTTCCGGCTTTCAGTAAGTTGGACTGTCATTGTGACTGAGTTAAGTATAAATCCCAAGAATGTCAAAATCTGAGACGGTATAAGCACCGATTTTTCATTGTGAATAGGAAACCCAAGTTCCTTTAATAACAAGACAGTTGCTTGTACATTTTCATAACATTCCCCATATGACGCTCCTTGAAGATAGCAGTCATCTATATATGATGAAGATAAGTAGCCTTTTCGTCTCAATAAACTAAACACTGGTTTTAAGAGTTTCGTAAATATTCGTGGTGCTGATGCCAGCCCATTAGGTAAGCAGGTATATTGATACAATTTGTCCCTCCACATAAATTTGAGGTATTTTTGATGTCCTACTCAACTGGTACAGTATAATAGGCATCCTTTATGTCCACGGATGCCATAAAGCACCCTTGAGTCATAAGATCTGTCACAGATTTAAGTGAGTCCATTTTGAAGTGCCGATAAACAATAAAGCTGTTTAACTCCTTAAAATTAAGGATCATCCTATAGTCTACTCCATTCTTTTTAGGTCTAAGGAAGATTGAT
>JAEMWC010000464.1:300000-317500 GCA_016490735.1 Pachyseris speciosa
GGGACCTTCTTTTGATCAAGTTTGAGGTCGTTTGCAATGCCTGACAGAAGGTCGATTTCGCCACAGCTACTAGTACTCTGTGACTCGGAGCTCTGAATTATCAGAGCGTTGATGCTCTGCTCAGTACTTGTTGCATGTTTCTGGCTTTTTTCAGCAGTGCTTGTCTCAGCGGGCCCAGATTGCTGGTTATTGTCCGCTTGTTGGGCTCGTTCAGCCGTGTTAGGAGGCTGTTCTGCATTTTCCTCCAAATCTAAACGACGTTCCTCGATTACGAGTTGGTCAATGGATTCCTTCATTTCCCCGAAGGATTCGGTCATTGAAGTTTTCAATGAAGCAAGAGAAGAAACCAACAGATCACTCATGGTACTGATTGCCGACACAATGGCAGATTCGCCGGGCATGGCGTTTGGCGCCGCGCCATTCGACAGTTCGCTCATTCTTCCGCAAACTTTGTTGATCAAGCGTCTAGCTTCCAGCAAAACCTAGCAGATTACTGCTTCGGTGCTGACGACACAGTTATCAGTTGTTGTGCGGAAACTTTACCGTTTAAACGCTAACCTTTCTTTTTCTGACCGACTCGAGCAAAGGCGGGAAGTGCACTGACCACTTGGGCGGCTGGTGCTTTCTCACGTGACTTCGTAGTGCGCATGATGACGAGGCAGAATACTTACAACATCTACTCGCCAATAGTGACGTCACAACAACACGTGCTTGTTTCCATTCCTTTCATGTCAAGCGCGCGGCCATTTCAGAAACGTCTTCGTTTGTTCTTCGGATATTTCCGTACCCCCAGTTGTTTTACTCCCTTAAAAGTTCAGATAGGACAATTTCTACGTGATTTTGTATTCAAGTAGTCCTTTTTAGTGTTCGTTCACTTTGAAATGACACGAAGAAAAGGTTTCGAAATTTTGGTTCATTTGACCTTTAAACTAGTCATTGATACTTCTGAATAAATTGACAATGAAACACAACAGACAACTACACCTTTTGCTGGTTGTTACCAGAAAATAATAAAATACTTTGGGTTAAAAGCACATACATACCGGAACGATTCTTTCAATTTTCATTCGAGAACAATCATGAATCAAGCACAAGCATACCGCCGGAACGATTCTTTCAATATTCTCATTCGAGAACAATGAGTCAAGTGCATACAGTCAATATCATGGAAAATATGCCTACCTTTGTTGATCAAACGTTTTAGGTCTTCGGCTACAACAGCCTTCTTTGGTCCATCATGGCGATAACAAACTTTGCAAAGCATTATTCCCTTCAATGTTGCAGACGGGAATAAGCCAAGAAAGCGACAATAATGTATGCAAAATTACTATGAGGCACGAAAATTAAACCCGTTGACCAAGGAGTGACTGCCCCGCTTATTTCCTCGGTAGGGGATGCGAAGACCCGCCTACCGGGCAAGCAAAATGGAGTGCATCTGGAGTGAAAGTCCCCGCAATTCCCCGCTAAGGCCCGAATTAGGGGGGTGTGGGGTGTGGGGGTTTCAATTGACTGGTGCATACTTAGTCTCCCTCGCGGCCGTTTTTAGTATCGTCACGCAACGCTCCTCCTACAAGGGAGGAGCGTTGCGTGACGATACTAAAAACGGCTGCGAGGGAGACTAGTGCATACTGGCTTTTTCAAGTTTCATCGTGTCAATCGCCATAAAATAACACTAGTCTCTTTCCGTCTTTGTGTAACACGGACCATTCCGGAAATAGAAAAAAAGTACTTTCTCGCAATTGGAGCAAACATATAAAAAGAATTGCCGTGACAGTGTCCCTTTAAATAGATAGTATAAGAAAGGAACAATGTACCGCACGAACTGATTGTCATCGAGTGCACAGAGACACAGAAATGCCAACTGAGTAAACTTCAGACGATGTGTAGCATTTATTTGCCTACTGGTTAGATTTGTAGAGACGTGCGCCTCAATTCACCTCCTCCCCACGCCACTCCCCTAAAAACGACTTGCGTGCATGGGAGGGTACTTACAGCCAACCTACGTCACGCGCAGGACAAGCGTGACCAGTATTTTCGAGAACGTGAATGGAATCGTCAGAGAGATTCTCTCCGAAGAAAGCTCATTTACCGAGAAATGTTTTTCAAAATACATAGGAAGCAGTTGTAGTTTTCGAATACTTCTTGCTGTAATGTAAGAGAAATCATAGCTTTATTTCGCCAATAAACTAGGGAAATTTCTACGGAAATTCCGAAATCTCTCTGGCGTTGTTCAAAACTGACATGTAAAATTTCAAAATCCGTCAAAATTTCAAAAATACTGGTCACGCGGGACGTAAATTGACTGTAAATCATCGATGTTTGGTGTGACTATATTGAATTTTGTTGCCTGAATACAGACACACACTACACAGAATATTACATGGACATTTGTTCCGTATTCGCCCGCCACAAGTAAATATCTATTTTAAAAATGTGTGAGACAGATACTGAAGTATCAATTAAACACAGGCGGCTGGTACTGTAAGTTCTGCAAAGGAATTCCAGTGGAATCTATTAGCAAACATACCTGAAGCCAAGACGCAGCAAGTTTCACTTTCTGTTGAGAGCGCCAAGGTATGCTGGGTAGGCTGAGTAGGCTGTGTCGTTCTGTTTTCTTTGTTCTCATGGTGATCAAAAAAGGCCAAGAAATATGATCAGGATAAATAGCGCTAAATAATAAAGCTCTCGGATATACTAAAAACTCGCAAGCGGCTCGCAAGGTTAAACGGAGTCAAAAAGGCTAGTATAAACTAGTCTGCATAACAGGCGCTTGTTTAGCCGAGCATGAAGCGCGAAACGAGGGGAGGGCAGTCTATTGTTCATGCTCTTGCACTCCCCTAAACACCCACAAAATTCGCCTGGGGGTTAGTTTTGAATTGACCAATCAAAAAGCTTTCAATCACAATTTCTCGCACCCAGGGAGTCCACAGAATTTCGAGCAGAATTTCGAGCAGAATAAGCGATTTTTGCGAGCATTGCCAGCTGGCTGATAAGCCATTTTACGAGCAGATTTTATCCAAGCCTACTTCAGGCATCGATAGTTCAGCGTGCGGCAGAAAGCAGTTACAAGAGTATGTTGTTTACGATCATTAAGGCGGGAGTTAAACATCGTTTTTTAGCCGCTTAACATGGATTTCACGTTGATATCTCGTTCGCGTTTCAAGCAATCAAAAATCCCTCTGCTCACAAAGCTATGCAGTGGGATATTTTGTCAATTTTGTTTGGTGATTTTTGGGGATAGTTGGGAAGAGATAATTTGTTAAATTGAGGGAAATAGGAAATTAGGAAGATTTAATAAGGATTTAGAATTGGAATTTGAAGTTAGAAATTAGTAGACTGACACCAAACAGTTCCCCAGCAACCTGCAGTGCCCTTGTGGGGTGTCAACTAACTGGAAGTGTTCAATACAATCCCTTCTTCAAACTCCTTCAAATTTCACACAAATTCACGTTTATCCCTCACTTTAAGGCACACGTCAGTATAAATCTAACCAGTAGGCAAATGCTACACATCGTCTGAAGTTTACTCAGTTGCCATTTCTCTGTCTTTGTGCACTGGATGGCAATCCGTTGTTATATCTATTTGAAGGGACACTGTCACGGCAATTCTTGTTATACGTTTGCTCCATTTGCGAGGAAATACTTTTTTCTATTTCCGGAATGGCCCGTGTAACGCAAGGAGGTAGATTTCAAATTATTTCTTCGACGGAAAGAAACTAGTATTATTTTATGGCGATTGACACAATCATGAAACTTGAAAAAGTTAACCTAACTTTTTCAATTACAATCCATTTTCCCTTCTTCATCAGTGGCCATAGACAACCGCAGATTGTTTCGATGAACATGTTTTAACATGTTTCATAGAGAAATCGTAAAATTTATAAATGTTCCACGGTAGCAAACACATACTTGGGTTCAGATCCAAACTACGTGACAGTGTCTCTTTAAATAGTTGTTTGCAAGTCCGTTTTGCTTTGATAACTTTTTACCATAATGCACTGCGCAAGCTACGTAAAGTACACCAAGGAACTTACCAGAAAACACTTCCCAAGCTACCTCAGAAGGATCGTTGGGTACTTGGTCTGGTAAGTTTTTTCTTTGATAAAATTGATTTTAGCAAATGCAAACCCGTTGGGAAGCTCAACCAGTTCTTAAAGAAGCGATTAGTCATGTACAGAGTCTTAGCGAATACTCTTGATGGACAAATTTTAAAATAGAAAAAGTAAGCAGGGCTTACTCTTGGCAATATGTGTCTAACGACTTTCGTGGCATTCGAACCTTGTAGAGAGGCATCCTAGTGAGCAAAAGTTCCCCTTTCCGGGCGCTTTTGAAAGTTGTCTATCAAGGTAATCAGATCCGACATCATTCACCTCACGTAGTCACATCGCGCTTCACTGAATTATGACTTCTTTGTCTTAAAAATAAAACATGGATCTTTTCTGACATGGAAAGATTTTTATCTCTCTTTCAACTGTTAAGATTGAGCTCCTTGCGCTGCGATTTTTGAGGTATAAAATGCGTCGGTAAAATGTACGTATACTGTCTTAGCGGTGAATACGTTCGAGACGCTCTTGAAAACTGTTCTTAGTAATGCAGAAAGCACCTGATATTAAAATTTCCGTAGTATTCCATCAAAAGCCGACAGTAAAAGAGAAGTCAGCTTCAGTGGTAACCAAATATTTGCAATGAAAGTTCTAGTGGAAAAGGTTTGTGCTGTCAGGGAGCCGGCGTTGCAAGGTAATTGATACAGTCACTGAGTCATAAACACTATTTTTAAACTAATTAATGCGGATTTCATTGCATGTGTACAAAGCACTGACAATCTCGTTTATCTATTTATCTTATCAAAAACCCTATTTCTGCAGGTCAAGTAAAGCCCTGAATAAACAGATCACTTGCCCAATTTTTTTTTAAACACCCAGGATATGCATTCCTATTCAAGCCGAATACATCTCTTTTTTTTTTTTTTTTAATTTAACAATCTAACACGAATTGCTTGATAGCTATCAAAAAGTATTTTCAGACAGTAGCGGGGATACCAGTGTCATGACATTTCCCTGGTTTATCAATTTGCATTTTATTGTTAACTACCACGAAATGCTTTAAGGCCTCTGTATTTCTGACCGAGCTATGTATATAACCGCTGCTCTTGAACATCAGTATTGCTGACCGCTAATTTGCTTTTTGTAATTTCTGTGGTTAGTTCAAGACTAATTACGCCACAAAAGCCAAACTGCTGAATTTAGGTGCAGGTCAGTTTCCATGGCAGCCGTTTGACATGAATTCCTTTCGTGCAATGACGACACCTACACGAGGATATGTTTACAATGGGTAAAAAAACCTTTGAGGTCACTGCAGATACAAGATTTAGCAGTTAGCAAAGCGGGAAAATTGCAACCCTTAAATTTGATTTCGATGCTACTTTTACATGCATTACGCTGACGTGTTTTGCTCCGAGTTTTCCACAGCATCAAGTTTTGAGTCGTGACCGATGTCACTTTGTATGGCCATTTAATAGGAAAGTATTGGACCGTAAATACTGGTTGAAATGTGGGAATTGTTCACTTTGGGAACTTATCCGTATGCATCACCTGACCTGTGGACAGGCTCGGCCGCCTCTCCGAACTAACTGCATGTCCTAGACCCCGGGGTGGGGGGGGGGGGGGTACTCCCTTATATTGGCTATATAGGTATGTGCGGCCCCAATGGCCAAAGGGTATGGTTTTTTAGTCGTTTTGGTCTGAAATAGGGTATCGATTTTGACCATTTTGGTCTGAAATAGGATATGGGATATGGTTTGAGCACTCTAGACTTGAATTGCGTACTTTTTTTTAAGAAGAAGCTACTTTTTCATCATTAGGCGATAAAACCATCAACAAACGCCCTTCTCAAATTGTTTACGCCAACCATGTCCGTAAAATAGGGTATTGAATTTTTGATCAGGTCTGAAATAGGGTAGGGAAAATCGAAGATTTTGGTCTGAAGTAGGGTAAGGGTTTCAGGACGCGGGCCGCACACCCCCACCCAATTTTTCTGGGAGTAACCCCCTCCCGGGTCCTAGACCCTCTTCACAGGTCCGATCGACGAGAGGCTCGGTTAGAAAAAGAAGGGGACAGAGAAAACGCTTGGGGACATCCGAAACTTTGAACATGATCGGCGATACTCAGCTAGTAGTGTCTATGGCCAAAGCATCTTACTGCCTCAGTTTTACGAATAGCTGACCAGGGGCTTTTAGTTCAGGGACATTATCAGGGGCATTTCGGTGCAGCTTAGGGTATTCAGTATCAAAACATATACGGTGGGGGCAGTTACAAGTAAAACCTCACGGTTCCAAAGTCTACATTCGAATTGTACGATGAAGTTCATCGTGGAACGGACTGCACGAAACTTTGCAAACTGTTTAATAGCATCGATGCTACCATGTAAACTCATATATTTGGAAAACCTTTTAGAACAAAAGTTTACGGCCAATCGTGAAGAAACGTCAAGACTCTCCAGTTAAGTTGCTCGTGAAACATTTCAAATCTGACCTCATTGCGGTTTGCGTAGGGTGAATAACAAACATGATACCGTGCAACTACGGTCGTCATCACAGCCATTACCTCTTGAAAACTGCAAACAGTCGTTAATGGTTGGGTTACTTTTAGAGGTAAATAGATTGAAATCATAGCTACAAAACAAGATTGTAGTATATTTGTTATTTGCCTTGATAACCACGTTCCTTTGTTACCTCGTCATTTTGCAAGCCGCAGAGATTTCATCTACGTTTCAAGTTCTGCTCACCGCAAATCAGTACCACATCTATGTCCATTTAAGCCAAATATCTTTAACTTCTTCTTCTACTTCTTTGAATCTTCCGTCACTGGCCGTGGTACAACGTTGTTGACAAATTTCACAGACGGCCGGCCTTCGACTGTGCGTCATAAAGAAACATTACTTTATAAGCCCCAGTCGACGGCGAACTCAAAATACTTCAAAATCGCTTGCAATATCACTTCTGTGGCAAAAGGACGACCATACACCACAAGTACGGCAATCTAACCTTAATTTAGCGCTGGTACATACATATATTTAGTGATACATCTGTATAGTATAAAAATTACGGCAAATCCGATACATCTACTATAACGTTATTAACTCGTGCGGTTACAGAAATTAAACAGATTGTCTCGGCGCCCTGTGCCTCAGATACCTGTTTCCGTTACAGTACAGATTTGAAAAATTGCGCATGAGAAGCCACCAAGGAAAGTGTTGCTCAATTGCCTTTATTTTTTTTTAGTTATACTATAGTTATACTATAGACTAAAACATCAAGGCATAATTAACTGAGCTGAACTTTCCGGGGGAGCGTTCCCAGGTATTTTTGTTTTTCCTTCCTACCCTTTTCAGACAAAAAATGCTTGATGTTTTATACCGATTTTCAAACCTTTTTCTCAGATACATCTTATGCAATATATTACACTACACAAGGCTATTTGGACGGCACACGGCACATACCTTTGTATCGTATATAGGCAAGTATCTCCCACTCACGCCCCCCCCCCCCCCCACCTTTCCCCTGCCTCGCTGGACTTTTACTGCGATTAGCCAGTCAAGCTCGTGTTCAACTGAACAGAAACAACGTACGTATTTGTAGAGATCTAATTAGTGAACAAGTCAGGGTGTAATCTATAGAAACAAATCAAATGAAAAGATGAACGGTACAACAATCGCCGACGTTACTCCTCGAAGCCAATCGAACTTACCGTAAAAGCTCTATTAAGTCCCCCCTCTCTATTAACCCCCCTTTCTAATGAGCCCCCCGTCTGGAAGTCGTTTTTTGAAATAAGCCTCCCCTCTCTAATAACCCCCCTCCCCTTTTTGGGACATGAGATTTTGTAATGAGCCTCTCCTATTCCCTCTTACGAAATCCACTTTAGCAGCACAGTTACGTTGGTTTATTTTTAAACAAATATACACTCAAACACATAATACTGTTTGCTACTCGTTATTAAAAAATCAAGTTTCACTGCAGTTGTTCGAGTTTGGTACAAAAACTATTATAAGACAAAAACGACGTGTTTGAGATTTCTAATAAGCCCCCTCCCCCCCCCTCTCTATTAAGCCCCCCTCTCTAATAAGCCACCCGTCAATGAGGCCTGAAATTAAATAAGCGCCCCGGAGGCTTAATAGAGCTTTTACGGTAATCGAACTCCAATCACGCGATTGGGTTCTCTTGAGTTCGGTAATCGAACACAATAGAACTCTCTCCAAAAAATTTGAGCAATCCAAAGCAATCGAAAGTTCGATTAGTTTCGATCGCGTTCGATTTGAGGCTTGATGGCATTTTTGATCAGAGTATAGGTAATCACATGATTTCGAGTGCAATTTGGAATAAATTTTATCAAAGACTCACAGGCTCGTGAAATTTGTGGTCTTTGAAAATTTTTTCAAGTGCTTATTTATTGCAAATTGCACGAGAAGAATTAGGTGATTACATATCAATATAATACACGAAAATATTGTGTTGCATAAGCAACGCTAGTGAATCACGTGCAAACATAATTTATTCATCACGCGCAGGTCAAAACAACAGTTTAAAGGTTTTTAAGCCGCAAAAACAAGCTGAAAAGTTGTAGGCTATAGCTATAAGGCTACTTTGTTTTTCAAATGTCTATCAAGTGCTGTATAATCATTACCTTCAGTATTTCTGGTTCATAATTTTCGTCTTGTTTGTAGTTGTTTACTCGGCGTACAATGGATTGACGAAATCGAAAGTTATCAGTTTGCTCAAGCGATTTTACGCGGAGAAAACAGCAACAAAATCGAAAGTTATGAGCCCGCTGAACTTACATAACACTTTGCTCAAAACGAACACAGTATGAAAAGCACTGCTTTTGGCTGTCTGTTTGGAGAAAGTGATGTCTAGAGAAGGGAATTACCGAAGCACAGCTCAAGCACAGCAAACTTTAAAAACATTGACAAAACTGTTGTTTTGGCCTGCGCATGAAGAAGAAATTATTTTTGCACGTGACTGATTCACCAGCGTTGCTTTATGCAACGCAATTTTTTCGTGTAGATTCTTAATATGTAATCACGTGATTTTTCTCGTGCAATTTGGAATAAATAAGCACTTGTAATTTCTAAACAACTTCAATTAACAGATAAAAAGACGTGTCGTCACTATGTTAGTCGGTGATTTGTCAGTAATGAGTTAATCCATCTGAAGCAGTGCTCTCTTTTGTTGACTCTACCAGCAGCTCGTCAACATGTTGGAGGAGCTCCTTCACAACATAGGTCTGTGCTTTACCGTTCTGAAAGGCACGATCCTTGTTGGCATTGTGAGAATTGCGTCATATCTTCCCTACATCAAGGAAAGAGTCCAAAGGTACGAAGAGAAGTATTTGCTTGTTCCCTACCAAAATTTCTGGGATGACTACGGAGGCACCAGTATGCTTGCCTGTCTTTTGAAGATATTGGTTGGTGACCACAACAGAACAGCTCGGCTTGGTTCGTCCGCTCCAAACTGCAAGGTGGTTACGATGGATGGCGAGGAGTGCAGACTACTAGATTTCGTCAGAGGCAGTCGCCCCCTTGTGCTTAATTTCGGCAGTTGCAGCTGACCCCCGTTCTACATCACCTTTCTGAACGACTTCAAAAATGTCGTTCGGGATTTTGAGGAGGTGGCAGATTTCCTTATCGTCTATATTTGTGAGGCTCACCCTACTGATGAATGGCGTTGGAAAGTAAGTTTTTTCTTTGCTTGTTTCTTTGTTGAATTTATTTGTTGTCTAGTTTTCATTTTACGGACGTGAGAGTAGTCAATACGATAGTAAACTCTGAAAACTTTTATTTGCATGTTCTTGCTGTGAAATTCTATCCGCAGGCGTAAAAGTTAGAACATTGTCAAGTTTGTTCACCTTAATTATAGATTTAAGAGACAATAACTCAAAAACGAGCTCAGTGACCCCCATCGTCTACTGTCGGGAAATGATCAACAACTTAAGATCAACAACTTAAGAGTGGAGGGTAATTTTTTTAACTTGACCAAAAACTATGTCTGTAAATATCAACCGACGGCTTACAATAAGGAAATTATCAAAATTCCCAAAAAAAATTCACAGCATAGCTGTAGGTAAACTGTTATCAAAAATGTATGTTTTAACTTCAATTCGATAATTATTTTAGACGTACGGAGAGGATCTAGGTTTCGGGGCTCTTGGACCGGGTTTTAGGGGTCTCTCACAGCACATTGCTGACAACTTGTTTTCAAATTTCAAACAGTTATATTCCGAACCACTAAAAAACCATTGCAGCAAGTAGATAATTATACACATTTTGAGTGGTTAATCTTTTATTTGGAATCAAAATTGAATATTTGGGGTATTTTTCATTATTTACATTATTTTGAGCGATTTTTTGCAAGGCAAAATTCACAACATTGAGATGCTAAAAACATTGACTGGTACATGTCCAAGAGTTCAGAGACTTATATCACGTGAAAGAGCATTCTTTACTCTTTTGAAATCCGTTTTCAAAACTATGGGCAACTGAAAAGGAAAGTTTTGAGGCCGCGAAATACAACTTGTACTTTCGTGAAATTCGAGCTTTCCTGTCACGGCATTCGTTGCTGAAAATTCAGATAAAAACATTGACTGGTACATGGCCAAGAGTTCATTCAAATGTTTTGAAGACCATTTTACTTTCATTTTTGATAAAAACTAACAGATTTTTGCTTTGTTAATGGACCTGATGTTCGACACTGAACACGAGTCTCAAGTTCGAAGCACTTCTTTGGCAATTTCAAACTTCGACTGTTGAACGTCAAAGATGGCGTTACAGCAATTGTTATTGTTCGTGACATAAGCCGCCTGGTTATCGCGGTTCGAGTGTCACACGGCACTTTGCTGGATTGTAACCCCGTTAAAAGACAAGTAATCATAAAAAAATGCCCAAGAAATATCAAAAGACGCAAGTCGGTAATTATTAAAATGTATCAAATGGAAAACTAGAAATGTAATCTGGTATACATGCCATCAAGCCACGTAAGCCATAGAATCCTGGAGAGTCCACCAGCTTAGGTCTCTTCGACAAGACAATGCGCGGACCGAGATTCTAAAAAGGCTAGACGAAACGACCCCTTAGACCCTTTTTACAAGGAGGAAAGGTAACCATAGTGCTATGGTAACCCTAGCAAGAGGGCCAAAGATAGTCCCGGTTTACAAGCAAAAGTTTGCAGTTAGGGTTACCCTACCACCCAGGACAACTTAATTGCAAAAAAAGTTCTGCTATGTACTTCGATTCGCCTGTCTGTACTGCCTGTCATTGTTGGTTTCTAGTGTCATGGAATGTTGTTATAATGTCACCTTTAATTCTTATTGCTAAATAACAACAAGTTGCAACTGGTCAAACACGGCCCTGGTTCAGTCCAGTTGTTTGATTTGACCCATGACTTGGTCTAGAAGAAGCTAGAAATATAAAGAGATTCACCGACCTTGCACTACAAATATTTTCCATTTCTGAGAGAGAAGAAGGATTGTATCGCCCCGCGTTGTACTGTGTGAGGCATGATGGCCATTTGTTGTCAACATTCAAGGGCTGAAAACAATTAAAAAGGTGTTTTGGATAGGGTAACCCTAGCACTCAGCTATGGTTACTCTACTGCTAGGGTAACCCAAGTTGCCTGTAAACACGCCGATGAAAAAAAAAAAAAAAAAAAAAGAAGAAATGTGGAAGCGCTAGGGTAACACTCCTACAGCAGGCCACCCTGCAGTGTTCACGTGGTAAGTTTGGTGCTATCTTTGAGTCTTCCTCACTTGTTCGTCGTTTTGACAGTCGTTTCACATTGTTTTCGTAAAATTTTTGTGATTAACAGAACTCTAAGCTCTTGTTAAAAAGAATGCCAAATTTTTGGAACGGACGTATCCAGGTTGCCGGGGGAAATCATCCAAGAAACGCCTCCAGCGTCAAAGGCCAAATGTAAAATTTGATCAAGGGGCGTGTTGTTCAACATACGCGCTCCCAAGACAAATATATTCAGATCTAACCAGCTGCAAATAGCCACTAAATGGCCTTTTTCAAGCAGAGGTTGGTAGCTTACCACACGAAGCTCTCAAGCCACATGAGAAATACACCGATCAACAATCGATATTTCAAATTAGGTCACACTCAGGCTACGGTTAGATGATTACAATATTCAAATTAAGTTTCAAAGTTTGAAACTAATAATGCAGTCCGTTCGCGATAAATCAAACCTATTGTCGAATAATAGGCAGCAAGTGCTGAGTATTTGACTTAAAAATATCGTTTTGTGGCGCTATCGTTTCCGTTGCCTTTATCATTGCCCTTATTCGCAGGAAAAGATAGTCTAACAATAGATCGGTCTGCAAAAACGCCTGTCCCTGCTCGTATTCAGGGCCATGAAATAGCTTGCCCAGAGATGCAGGGGGAGGCAAGCAGACTGGTTCGACAAGAATGAAGGCATTTCTTGGCGTGTTAGTTTAGTGATCCGCAGTTTGACAGGTGAATTCAGTGAACATTCACATTATTGAAAAATGTAACAAGGACGCCAGTACTGTCTTTCAAGCTCTGCAATACGCTTTAAAAGCATTTAAGCCAGAGCATCCTGATATAACAAGTGCGACATTCAGACAAGACAACGCTGGATGCAACCACAGTGTGGCCATGCTTTCAGAGTTCAACAAAAGGTCTTTAAAGTCGATGAGTTCTTAACTGCTCAGCAGATTCAAGGCTACGTTTCTCAGTTGTGTAAACATTTTAAGGCACGCCAAAGCCCCTCAACCAGCGACGACACGTTAACCGATGGAAACGACGTCCAAGCAGTCCAGGACGCGGAAGCCTACTCATCTGCGTATGCTGCTATTCCATTGTGTTTGACAGTCACGCTTAACATTTGCAACTTGTGCGCAACAACTGAGCACAGCTGGGTCTGATGGGCAGCCACTACATCATGGACGTACAGATATCATAGTCAAAGAGAAAAGCCCCGTACATCAGTTTTATTCACGCTCTGGTTGGATCTTGTTATTGCACTAAGACATTACAAGGAGTACTTACCATTTACGGGGAACACCCAGAAATTGCGGAGAAAAAGATCAAATGGTGTTTGCCATTTCCTCTGTAAAGTTTTCGGAACTGATTTTTGGGGCTCTTCAGGAGATGCTGGAACATTTTTAAATTATCAGCACTTGTTGGGCATCGATGCTGAATCGCGCAAAAATTTCCAACCGGATGGATCTGACATCTTGTGAAAATGACAGACATTTTGCTTATTCAGTTATGGCTTGTCTTGCAGCTCTTCTTTGTTTGTTAGTTTTCGACATACGTTTAATCTGGAACCGAGCTTAAGAAAAATATCTTAACAGTAAATCTATAAAAGAATACACCTTATTAGACGTTTCGTATGCTAGACAAAGATAGTTTTTCTTCATCTAGGTCCCAGACCCCTATATTAGAAGATTAGAAGTATATTAAGGGAGATTTCCAGTCCATACTGCGCAGTCTCAAGAGTTTGTTTACGTTTTTTGTTTTGACTCATGTAAGACGTCACAAAATGTAATGTTTCGCAATCACTTATATGAAGTAAATTCAAAGTTTCAAGTCAACCGCAATTGAGAATGCAAAGCTATATGCTTCGTTCTTTCTGATTTCATGAGACAAAACAACTTCGTAGCTGCAAAAATTAAAGAAACAGTTGGTAAAAGAATTTAAAATGCCTCAACTGTAAGGTAAGTGGTTCGAAACGAATGACATCGATTCGAATTCCAACGAGTGAGACTCACAAACATTGGGATGCTCAGACTGCGCAGTACGGACTGGAAATCACCTTAAATAGTTTTCAAGTATTGTAATGATCACTTTTGAAAACGTATGTTGCCTAGCATACGAAAAGACGTCTAATAAGGTGTCTCCTTTTATCGATTTACTGTTAAGATAGTTTTTGTTGTTGTTTAGGTGCACCCCCAGCCCCCAACTACCATCACTGGCCACCACCACCTTCACTCTTTGCTCTGAGCACGATAATTCAGTCAGTAGCTGTCGGCGGTCCCCTTAAGTAATTCATGTAACGCAATATTTGCCGTTGACTGAATGTTTATATTCCCGTTTGAATTCAACATTAGTCCACATTATTCAGGAAGCCGTCTCCAAGGTATGAATGCCTTTACATTCATCGCTAATCTTCTGCATGTTAAGAAGCGATTTCTGAGCGAAAAGTGCAAGTAACCATTGTGTGTTGTTTTGATTTGATTTTAAGAGTGCTTCGAACTCAGTGTGGAACTAGTACTTGAGAGCCATTAACAAAGCAAAAATCTGTTAGTTTTCCTCAAAAATGAAAGTGAATCAAGGAAAATATTCTTGAAAACATTTTGGTGCTTGTTTGAATTTATTATTAAACCATTTTTGCTTTAAAAATATTTTGCGTTGAGTTTATCTGAGTTTTTAGTAAGGGAATGCCGTGACAGGAAAGCTCAAATTCACAAAAGTACAAGTTGTATTTCGCGGCCTGAAAATTTTCCTTTTTAGTTGCCCATAGTTTTGAAAACAGATTTCAAAAGAACAAAGAATACTTTTTCATATGGTGTAAGTCTCTGAACTCTTGGCCATGTACCAGTCAAAGTTTTTCGCATCTCAATGTTGTGAATTTTGCCTTGCAAAAAATCGCTCAAAATAATGTAAATAATGAAAAATACCCCAAATATTCAATTTTGATTCCAAATAAAAGATTAACCACTCAAAATGTGTATAATTATCTACTTGCTGCAATGGTTTCTTAGTGGTTCGAAATATAACTGTTTTGAATTTGAAAACGAGTTGTCAGCAGTGTGCTGTGGGAGACCCCTAAAACCCGGTCCAAGAGCCCCGAAACCTAGATCCTCTCCGTACGTCTAAAATAATTATCGAATTGAAGTTAAAACATACATTTTTGATAACAGTTTACCTACAGCTATGCTGTGAATTTTTTTGAGAATTTTGATAATTTCCTTATTGTAAGCCGTCGGTTGATATTTACAGACAGTTTTTGGTCAAGTTAAAAAAATTATAGGAGGATCTGAATGCGCTCCCGTAACTGTTTTTGAACTTTGCAAAGTATTGGATAATGACGCGCTTATTGCTTTTCAATAATAAAAACTGGGGGTCACCGAGCTAGCATTTTAGTTATTTTCGCTTAATGCTAAAATCAGGGTTGTTTCTCACAGGGCTGTTTCTCACAGGGGTGTTGCTATGGTAGCCTATTGAGTGGTAAAAAAAATTTCATAACTTGTTCAGCAATGATTGGGAATTTGCTTGAAACCACTATATAGGTAATAACTCAGTTATAAAGTTATAATTACAAGAGCTGGACTAAAAACTAGCTACCAAAGGACCGGTTTGTGTGGTTTTTGCCAAGTTAAAAAATTAAGCAGCGGACCTTAAATTTTCGATAACTTAAGGTGGTTCTGAATCAGCTCCTTTAAGGTTTTTTGAACTTTACAAAATATTGAATATTGACACTCTTATTGCTTTTCAACAATAAAAAATGGGGATCATCGAGCTAGTTTTTTCAGTTATTTTCGCTTAAAGCTAAAATCAGGGTGTTTCTCACAGGCTATAGTGTTGCTATGGTAGCCTATTGAGTGGAAAAAAATATTTCATAACTTGTTCAGCAATGATTGGGAATTTGTTTGAAACCACTATATAAAGGTAAGAACTTATTAAGATAGGTAGCGATGATTCATTAAAGCACAAGAGCTGGAAAATGCTATGTGGTCTTGGGTACCCGTAAGAGGGGTAGTCCGCGGAGTAGTCCATAGGGTAGTCCGTGGAGTACTCCGTTGGATAGTCCGTGGAGTACTCCGTTGGGTAGTCCACGGAGTGGGGGTCAGTGGGTAGTCCGGGGGTCAGTGTTTTCAACTCGAGACCATAAGCCTAATCGGGGAGATACAAGTTTCA
Source organism: Pachyseris speciosa (assembly GCA_016490735.1). NCBI lineage: Eukaryota > Metazoa > Cnidaria > Anthozoa > Scleractinia > Pachyseridae > Pachyseris > Pachyseris speciosa. The sequence continues at coordinate 315,930 of JAEMWC010000464.1, forward strand.
TTCGGGCAAATAACGCTCAGCCTCAGAGATCTTTTTCTCAAGTAAACACCGTGTATCCGAACTAGATGTTTCGGTCCAATCTTTGGTTTTAAAACCCAAATTTCTGCCGATTTATTTCAAAAAATTAAATTGGCTTCGCGTTTGCTTTGATAAATGAAAACAACTATTAAATTATAAATATTGACGATATTTTATCAAAAAGCGACAAAGTACATAGAAAGAAGGCCTAATTGAGGATTTGTAAATTTAAGACGCATTATGAATAACTAAGTTGGGCCACCTTTGTCTCGCCGGTCACGCAGTTCTCATACACTCTCTCGGGGAGGAGGGTTATCTCGCGTCCCCGAGACCATATAAACGAGTCTCATACTTTATCTGTGGATCGTGCACATGTTACGTCCACTGTCATTCTTGCCGCGTGGTGAACCCAGATTTTTGTGGAAATCAACCGTTTATAAATACTAAAATCAGTGAATGCAAGTCCTTCAACACTGACTCAGTCCTAAGACGTACTTCCAGTTGTCGATTCTTTTAAACAGATCATTTGTTTTTCGTTGAGCTGGGTATTTACGCGCACTGCTATTTTAGCTGATACAATTTAGGCACCCTGTGTAAGGATCACACCGGGAGCAGTACGCCAACAGGGGCAAAAATGATACCCTATTTAAGGATGGAGAATCTCAAAATCCATATCCAATCCGCGGCACATACCTACATAGCCCATAGGTGGGACTACCACCGCCCCCCACCTACCCCCCCCCCCCCGGAGATGGGGATATTCGACCGTAGAAATTAAAGAGTTAAAATGCAACTAAACACGATTAAAATCATGACAAGCACTCTATATTTGCAGCAGTTAACTCCAGCGCTCCTCGGGTTATGTGAACCGTACTCCGGTTGCCTTCGATTCTTCGCGTTTTCGCCGAAATGCCTTTTTTGTTTTTTACCGTTTAACCAATAGCAAATTCTTATTTACTGAACCTTGCAACTCTCCTATCCTGGTTTTAACTTGTTCAAGTGGCGTATGTCAGTAAAAAAAATATAATTAACGGTACATGGTTCATGGTGCATCTGTGTTGGCATAATAATTAACTACAAGTAAGACAAAATAAATTGTCCAAAGGCTACTGAAAGGACAAATCGAAATAAAAGGCAATCCTGAAGGAAAACATAAATCATTTCAACTAAAGGAGGTGAGCCCACTCGGACTTAAGTTTCCAGTTTTAATCAGTACAAACACAAGACTTGTAAATCCGATAGGATATTATTGGAACCTCTTTTGATATTCTTGCAGAACAACATTGACATTGTACAGCATAAGTCCCTACAAGAGCGCTGTGACGCTGCCAAACATCTCGAGAAAGTAGGTCGATGTTCGGCTCCAGTCGTGGTGGACACCATGAAGAACGAAGCCACCCAAGCGTATGGTGCGTATCCTGAGAGGCTGTTCATCATACAGCAAGGACAAATAGTGTATGAGGGCGGAACTGGTCCTTACAACTACCGCCTGCCAGAGGTGCGAGAATGGCTTGGGAACTATAAGAACGAGCATAACAATAACAAGTGAACAA
>JAEMWC010000464.1:325000-365000 GCA_016490735.1 Pachyseris speciosa
TTTCAACCCGAAACTGTCTTGGATTAAAAAAAAATCTCTCTTAATTTATAATTTAAAACATTCATGAAAAAAAAAAAAAGAGAAAAATAGAAAAACTAGAAAAAAGGCTGTGCAGCTGCAAGCTGAACGAATTTCCTTTGGTTTTTGGAAGGAAAACTCTTTTTAAATCTAAATCTTGTTACATGTAAAGAATACTGTATCGTGTAACTGGTTTGCAAGAGACAATTATAAGGCTTGTACATTGCCATTTACTGGGAATTAGCTGTTCACTGACAAAGGAATGGTTTGGCTCTATCAGAAATTCAGTTACTCATTCAGGGTAAGGTATAAGTCAGAGATGAAAATCATCAAAAGTCGTGCAAATCGACACAACACGCTGTCACTGGCACACTATATCAGAATGAATCAGAAACGACAAAGAAACAAGAAAAAGCCGTTTCTATCGATAAACAAAGTTTAATTGGTGCGAAAAGTAGTCGTTAGACCAGACTAGAATGATTTTTCAGCACCACCGCTTTTGTTGAAAACTTGAATATCGAACAGTGAACCATGAGCTCCAGCTGATATACCGCTGATCCATAATGCTGACACATACAGCTGTTTCGTTGACTCATATTTAATTGGGCATGAATATCTCGCGTAAAAAATATAGCCAGGATATTTTTAAAAACACTTTTTCTTTATTTCTTTGTATTTATTCAATCATTAAACTAAATTTTACCGTCCTTGGCTTTTTATCAGATTTTTTTAAACATTGAATTAAGAGAAATATATACAAGACAGCAGATTTTTTTCCTATTATTTCAGCTTTATTAAAAGTTCTCAGGGTTTGAAGACGCCAGAACACCCTGTTATTAGTTGGAGGTATAAATGTTAGCTGGAGTGAGATTTTTTTGAGACTAATAAAGATCAATTTCATATTTTTGCGCATTTTGGCGGCCATCTTGGATTTGGCGGCCATCTTGGATCTTCGATGGTCGAATTAAAGAGGTTGCCACGGTCAGATTCGGGTGGATTTTTATGTCTGCACTATTTGGACGCATATAAACAGATTTAGGGTGAATGGGCTTTGTTACAAATTTTGTCGAACCTCGACTGCAAAAATTGTTTCGTTTACTGGACTACAATGCTTTGTCCTTTCATGCCAGCAATAGAATATGTGACTCGGATTTATAATTAAATTTTCATTAGTTTTTGTGTTCCACCAAACTAGGAAGGAAGTCCAAAAACCGACTACGGAAGCGCAGTTAATCAGTAAGTGGTTCAGTGTTTGCTCTTTGTCGTTACAGAAATTACAGCTAGCATTGGCCGTCACGAAAAAGTGTAGCGCGGGTAGGAAGCACGTTGTGGATCACTTTATATTGGAACATTATTGTCTTCATTTCGTTTGTTATTGCGAATGGCAGTAGATATACATTTTTGATGTTGTCTCTTGAAAAACCATGGCGGAGTATTCTATTTTCGGCAGTTGGAGGAATGAAAACGGTTTTCAGAAGGGCGGAATAAATGGATCTGGTAGTTAGGGGTTAGGTAAAGACGTTGTTTTCATCCGCTTGAGGGGTAACGGGGTTTTCAAGGTACGCTTTCCACATTGCAGGAATTGCGTTAATTAAACCGTAGTACTGAGTGAAGGGTACATTCAGATTAAATTTAGATCGAAACACCTGCCAGTTTAAAAAATTGTTTTGTTCTTTTATTAAATCGTTGATCTTAGAAATCCCGGCGTCAAACCAATGTTTATAGAATATAGGTTTTTCGGCTATTAGAATGTTCTTACTATACCAGATAATTTCATCTTTATGGTGGGACTTGAGATCATATCCTGTTGAGTTTGTAAACTCAAACCAATAGTTTAAAATCTCTTCGTAAAATAATGGAAGGTTGTCATGGGCAAGTGTACTGGTTGTGAAGTTGCATTTTGTCAGGAAAGCAAGACTGCCATGTTTATGCATGATGTGGTTGGCAATTATTTTCTAGGAAGCTTGAGAGTCATCTTGAATTCCTTTGATCCACGCTAGTTTGAGTGATTTTTCCATAATCTTGAAATCACACATTTTCAACCCGCCATCTTTTTTTCTCCAATTATAGTGCTCTTTTTAATTTTAGGGGGCTTCCCCTCCCAAATAAAATTAGGGAGCTTTAGCAACGACGACGGCAACGGCAACGGCAACGAGAACGCCACAAAACAATAGGTTTAATGAGCGAAAACAATGGCTCTGCACGTGCGTTTTACATTTTGGTACATTTCTTTCCCGTCCTCTGCAAAACAACAACGTGAAATGACCAAATTTTATGTTTTCTCGAGAACGGGAGCGTGTGACTGTAAAATTTTCTTTCTTTTTCCTTACTTTAACGGCGTTCATAACAATTTAGTCCCTGAATAGTTCGCCAGTATTTTCCAAGTTAAACAAATTGGAATAATAGCGAAAGCATTACAAAAACGAGAAGTTCTATTTTGAAGTGACGTTTTCATTGCCGTCGCCGTCGTCGTTGCTAAAGCTCCCTATTGGGAGGGGAAAGGGGAGGAGAGGGGAAGATTTAGTCGCTTCCAGATTTTGGGAGTTTTTTCCAGGATTTTTATTTTCTCTCCGAAATTTAAAGAATCAGCGTTAGCTTGGTTGTAGGAAAAGAAAATGCCGAGAGCACTGATAGGTTCTTTTGGCCACTTAAAAACCGTTCTTTCTTTCCATTGACCCAGCCACGTTGCTTCTGTTTTAGTAGTATTGATTTCTAGACCAGAACAAGCGTTGAAATCATTTAAGAGATTCAATAGGTTTGTCACGGAGTCAAGGTCGCGAACAAAGACTGTGGTATCATCAGCATATTGACTTATTTTTAGTTCATACTTATTGACTTGAATACCTTTGATTGTGGCATCCTTTTTCACAGCTCGAGAAAAGAGATCTATACCGAGAACAAAAAGGACACCGGAAAGCGGGCAGCCTTGTCTGACGCCTCGTTTCAGAGAGAAAAAATTAGATGCATAACCGTTATTCAAGACACATGTACAGCTTGTGACATTACTATAAAAAACCTTGACCCAGTTTTGAATATCCGGACCGAAATTGAAACGCCGCAGTGTCTGTGCTAGGTGGTTCCATTCAATCGAATCAAATGCTTTTTTAAAGTCAAGGAATATTGCGATGCCTTTTTTCATTTGTCCTGTCAGTGTAATTTATTATATCATTTATGAGCCTCACATTTTCGCCTATGTAGCGGGATTTCACATATCCAGTTTGGTCGGGGTTAATTAAAGTTGGAAGAGTTTTTTCAATTCTATTGGCAATGACTTTAGTAAGGATCTTATAGTCAACGTTTAAAACCGGAGATGGGTCTCAAGTTTTCTAGGATGATTTTATCTTTAGCCTTCTTTGGTGTTAGCAAAATTATACCACGCCTTTGGCTTATGGACATTGTACCGTGTTGGAAAGCATAGTTGTAGCTAGTTAGCAGATCATGGCAAATATCCGGCCAAAAGAAACGATAAAACTCAGCTGGTAAACCATCAGTACCTGGGGTTTTATTACTTTCAAAGTCTTTAAGCGCGTTTGTGCATTCGATCTCGTTTATCAACCCTTCACAAGAATTCTTTTCTTCATTGGTTAGTGTGGCAATATTTTCCGGATTAAAAAAGGTGAATTTTCAAAGTTTTGGGGGTTAACCTCGGTGGAGCGGTATAGAGATTCGTAAAAATTCTTTTGCACTTGTAAGATTTCGGATTACTCTTCTATGTAGGAGTCTTGTCCTACTTTGAGTTTGGTTATTGTTTTGTTATCAGGATTGCGCTTTCCTAGACTAAAGAAATACTTTGTGTTTCTTTCTCCTTCTTCGTGTCAACGTGCTTTGGATCTTAAAATAGCTCCTTTGGTTTTTATTGGTGTGATTTTTCTGAGACGTGCTCTAGCCAATTGAAGCTCTAGTATGGCAGTTTTGTCGTGAGGGTTTTTTTCAGCATTTGCTTGAAGATCGTTTACTTTTTTGTATAAAGAGTTCTCCTCATCTCGGTATTTTTTCGCTTTTCGTTGAGAATATTGAAGGGTAAAGCCTCTTATCTCCATTTTTATGAGATCCCATTTTAGACCTAAATCATGAACCTCTTGGTACTTGTTTTTAAAACTAGGTAAATTCATTTTTAAGGCTGCTACATACGCTTCGTCTCGGAGGAGGGTTGTGTTAAACTTCCAAAACCCAGGGCCTCTTTTATGATTGAACTGATCCGATTGGAGGTGCATTGACACGGCACTATGGTCAGATTCGGGTGCGTAGAAAATATTGCAATTCGTAGCGAAAGGAACTAACTCGTTGGAAATTAAAAAGTAGTCTAACCGACATTGAATTTTAAAGGATTTAGTTCTCCAGGTTCGCCATCTGTCATTAAGATTATATATTTCTTTTATAACAGCTGATTTTTTTGTTATCAAGTTTCCTCCTTTTTTGTCTTGTGACGTTAGTGCACAGTTGAAGTCTGCTCCAATTATAATTGTATCTTGTGCAAATTCTTCAAGGTGTTTGCTTAATTTATTGAAGAAAGCGGTTTTTTGGGCAACATCATTAGGTGCGTAGATGTTAACAAAAACAAAGGCCTTTTCTTCAAATGTCGCTTTTAGGATAATGAATCTTCCTTGTTTATCAGGTATGCATTTTTCGACCATGAAGTCCACAGAGGGATTAATTAATGTTATTACTCTTTACTGTGATTTGTGCCGTGGCTAAAAAACGCTTTGCCACCCCACTCTTTTTCCCAGATGGATTCAAGAACTTTTGAGCCATAAGACTCTTGCAAAAAAATTACGTGATGTTTTTGTTGGTGTAACCATCGAAAAATAGATCGACGTTTGATAGACTTATTGAGGCCTCGTACATTGAGTGACAGACATTTAAGGTCAAAAGCATTAGCGTTATTTACATTTTGCGCGGCCAATTTAAGCTTAATAAAGAAATTAAAACACACAAGCCCGGCGGAGTAATTACTTTCGATAGAGTATCAGGAAGACGAGAAACAAAAATCGATTTAACATTTACCTTGGTGGGTTGAAGCGAGATCGCTAATAGACTTGAAGAAACATTTGGCGAAAGGAATGAAGTAACGTAATGGGTCACACGGAATAAACATGTAAACACAAATACGAAAAACAAAAACGACACTAGACAAAAGCTAATAACGAAGCGATGCAACATTTAGTTGCTAGCTAAGCGATGAATCAAAGGTAAGATTTCGCCGGGGTTCATCGGGTTTACCGACCGCAATTTTGTGTGTTAAAATATGAAAAAAAAAAAAAAATAGCGAGCGACAATCTGGCAGTAGCCTGCGTCGCAGACGTAAACTAACCCCGGTTAGTAACGTCTGCGAAGCAGCGCCAAATTCCTTGTTCTGTATCAGAATTTGATTAGATGCTGTGATTGGCTCGTCAACAAAAGGCTTTTGTTGATGACGAGCCAATCATAAAGCTTAGTCGGACTCCTAGCCATTACCGTCCCATCAACCGAATACACTGCTACTCCTTCAACGCAATTTTTCTTGACGTACAAGAGAAACTCATGGTTAATCCTCGTTAGATCTTCATTTATAAAAACATTTTTCCCCTTAGGCCCCGGCGGGCCTTCATAATCTTCATTTTAGTTCCATGACCAGTGACCTTGACTATCATGGCGCGTGGTGGCGGATGTTGCATGCCTTCAGTCCTGGGATTCTTTCGGCCTTCCAACACGGTGTACACGGTCCAGTTCCTCCCTCTTAACGTTTATCTTTAATTCCTTTTCGCAAAGAACGAAGACCTTGTGAAAACAATCCTCACCAGTCTCCTCTGGTAGCCCAAAAATGCGAATATTATTTCTCTTGTTTTATGCTGTTCTGTCTTTTATCTCCCAATCAAATCGTTTCTCGTTATTGAATCTATATACTTATTTATTTAATTATTTATTTAATTTTTTTTAGTTTCTGTTGTTGTTGTCGTTGTTGTGTCCTAGCTTTGACCGTAATGTATAATAATAATGTAAACGACATAAGCTCTCTTGATGAGCACTACCTGCTCTTAGAGCAAATGCCGAAAAAAAAATTGTTTAAATAAAGAAAAAAGCCCTTCTTTTTTGTCTTTTAATTATGTTTACGCCAACTGTGTACGTGAAACAGGTCTGAAATAGGGTATAAAATTTTTGGTCAGGTCTGAAATAGGGTAGAGAAAATCGCAGATTTTGGTCTGAAATAGGGTAAGGGTTTCAGGAAGCGGGCCGCACACCCCCACCCAATTTTGGGAGTACCTCCCCGGGAAATGTTCCCAATCGTACTTAGTGTCGGCATCTGGGCAGTTACGCTAGCAAATAGATGTGCAGTGTTTCACACCCGCCCGACAATAAAGCACTGTCTGAGGTCATTAATAAGAAAACAACAAAGGATAAAGAGCTACACTACCTTGACATCAAACGAAGTTTGTTATCTAGACACAAGAATAAGGAATGGTGATAACAACACTTCTTTTCATCAGAGTGTCTACGATATGAGGGATGACTTCTCATTTCGGATTGTCAATTTTCCTCACATGCACAGCAACATTCCCGCCAATCCGGCCTATGGTGTTTTCATATCTCAGTTAGCGAGATATGCTAGACTTTGCACATCGAAATTGAATTTTATTGATAGACTTCACCGACTTTCATCACATCTCCTTCACCAAGGCTTCAAATCTACGCTGCTTCGTAAAACGTTGACTAAATTCTTGAAACGCCACGGTACTATCGTTGAGAAGTATGGTGCTACATGAGATTAGCAATCCAGAGATAAGATTATATCCTTTATATTATCCTGACGCCCAAAATCGAGATCTTTGTTGCTTCCGTTCCTTCCTTTTAGTGCAAGTGTGCGCGCGCAATTTTCCTGAAGGTGTGCGCGTGCTTGCTTATTTAGTTTACGTGTGCTTAGTTCGTTATTTAGTTCACGTGTGCTTAGTTCGTTATTTAACGTACTCCTATTATTTTACGTTGTTTTCCTTGCTAATATGTACTGTCGATAACTGTGCTCACAGTGTGGGTGGCTCCTCCTAAGGATTTGATGGAGCCGAAACCAATTGTGGAATTGTACACATTTTAGGTATCCTACTGATGAACAGTTATTACATGCAGATATTTTTAGAAGCAACATTTGTTTGCAGTCTGTCACCTTTGAATTGGTTCTTGTACGCGCCTTGGTTCTGTATAGCTTGAGGCATAATATTCTGTTCAAGGCAGTTCACCTGCCAGGCATTTACCATAGTAAAGCTGACGCGTTTGCAGGTAGGCAAATCAGGACGCGGAACTCGAACCGACAGCTGTGCCTCAACATATGTTACCAGAGAACTGGGCGATTTAACTAAAACACTTTTAGAAGCCAGTCTAACCGGAGCCTCGGCTAAAGTTTACAGGAGTCCCTGGTCTTTGTTTAAAAATTGGGCTACTCAATATTTAGGTTTCTCGGATATAGTACTGCCAGTTCAACCGGCGGTACTCGCTCTATTTATCTCACATTTATATTCTCTCAACTATGCCTCGTCAGCCGTGACCACTTATGTCTCCGCTATCGGTTACGCACATGCATGAGCTAGCCTACCCTGGGTGCCAGAGGTTTTATTTTTCTTACTCTGGCACCCAGGGTAAAGCTAGCCGGTGTCAGCGACCCAACTGCGGCAACGATAATTATTCAACTTATCTACTTATTTACTTATCGTAAATTAGCTCCAGTTAGAGACGTGAGATTACCAATCACTTTGCCTCTCCTACGCCAGTTAGTTCAATCTTTTCAGTATACGGCCTCGTCCGCTCATCAGAAATGTTTGATGTCAGCTATTTGCTCTTTAACTTTTTATGCATTTCTTCGGTTGGGCGAAATCACCGTAACAACGGGATAACTGGTCAATCTTATAATTAAAACATCACTCAGTTAGATCGTTTATTAGATAAGCAGGGTTACAGTAAAAAAAAGGCACTCCAACTTTCTATTTTTCAATATAAGCATAGTGATCCTGGGCAAGCTTTTGTTATCTATATTTATCCTGAGAACACATGTTGTCTCGTACAACTTCTGTTAAGTTATATCTCTCTCCTCGGGGGAGCAGGGATGGCGTGGGGGAGCAGGGATGGCGTAGTGGTGAGAGCACTCGCCTTCCACCAATGTGGCCCAGGTTCGATTCCCGGACTCGACGTCATATGTGGGTTGAGTTTGTTGTTGGTTCTCTTCTCTGCTCCGAGAGGTTTTTCTCCGGGTACTCCGGTTTTCCCCTCTCCACAAAAACCAACATTTCCAAATTCCAATTTCATCTGCTTGTAAAGCGCATTTGATCATATACACATGGAAAATGCGCTATATAAGTTCTAAAGTATTATTATTATAAATTATTATTATCTCTCTGAGAGGTCATATTCCTGGTCCTTTGTTTTGCTGGCCCGATCGGACACCAATTTCTAGAACATTTTTTATCACGCAACTGAAGGCTACCCTCAAGTTTAACAACCTAGATTCGCCTATGTAGCGGGATTTCACATATCCAGTTTGGTCGGGGTTAATTAAAGTTGGTAGAGTTTTTTCAATTCTATTGGCAATGACTTTAGTAAGGATCTTATAGTCAACGTTTAAAACCGGAGATGGGTCTCAAGTTTTCTAGGATGATTTTATCTTTAGCCTTCTTTGGTGTTAGCAAAATTATACCACGCCTTTGGCTTATGGACATTGTACCGTGTTGGAAAGCATAGTTGTAGCTAGTTAGCAGATCATGGCAAATATCCGGCCAAAAGAAACGATAAAACTCAGCTGGTAAACCATCAGTACCTGGGGTTTTATTACTTTTAAAGTCTTTAAGCGCGTTTGTGCATTCGATCTCGTTTATCAACCCTTCACAAGAATTCTTTTCTTCATTGGTTAGTGCGGTAATATTTTCCGGATTAAAAAAGGTGAATTTTCAAAGTTTTGGTGGTTAACCTCGGTGGAGCGGTATAGAGATTCGTAAAAATTCTTTTGCACTTGTAAGATTTCGGATTACTCTTCTATGTAGCAGTCTTGTCCTACTTTGAGTTTGGTTATTGTTTTGTTATCAGGATTGCGCTTTCCTAGACTAAAGAAATACTTTGTGTTTCTTTCTCCTTCTTCGTGTCAACGTGCTTTGGATCTTAAAATAGCTCCTTTGGTTTTTATTAGGGTGATTTTTCTGAGACGTGCTCTAGCCAATTGAAGCTCTAGTATGGCAGTTTTGTCGCGAGGGTTTTTTTCAGCATTTGCTTGAAGATCGTTTACTTTTTTGTATAAAGAGTTCTCCTCATCTCGGTATTTTTTCGCTTTTCGTTTAGAATATTGAAGGGTAAAGCCTCTTATCTCCATTTTTATGAGATCCCATTTTAGACCTAAATCATGAACCTCTTGGTACTTGTTTTTAAAACTAGGTAAATTCATTTTTAAGGCTGCTACATACGCTTCGTCTCGGAGGAGGGTTGTGTTAAACTTCCAAAACCCAGGGCCTCTTTTATGATTGAACTGATCCGATTGGAGGTGCATTGACACGGCACTATGGTCAGATTCGGGTGCGTAGAAAATATTGCAATTCGTAGCGAAAGGAACTAACTCGTTGGAAATTAAAAAGTAGTCTAACCGACATTGAATTTTAAAGGATTTAGTTCTCCAGGTTCGCCATCTGTCATTAAGATTATATATTTCTTTTATAACAGCTGATTTTTTTGTTATCAAGTTTCCTCCTTTTTTGTCTTGTGACGTTAGTGCACAGTTGAAGTCTGCTCCAGTTATAATTGTATCTTGTGCAAATTCTTCAAGGTGTTTGCTTAATTTATTGAAGAAAGCGGTTTTTTGGGCAACATCATTAGGTGCGTAGATGTTAACAAAAACAAAGGCCTTTTCTTCAAATGTCGCTTTTAGGATAATGAATCTTCCTTGTTTATCAGGTATGCATTTTTCGACCATGAAGTCCACAGAGGGATTAATTAATGTTATTACTCTTTACTGTGATTTGTGCCGTGGCTAAAAAACGCTTTGCCACCCCACTCTTTTTCCCAGATGGATTCAAGAACTTTTGAGCCATAAGACTCTTGCAAAAAAATTACGTGATGTTTTTGTTGGTGTAACCATCGAAAAATAGATCGACGTTTGATAGACTTATTGAGGCCTCGTACATTGAGTGACAGACATTTAAGGTCAAAAGCATTAGCGTTATTTACATTTTGCGCGGCCAATTTAAGCTTAATAAAGAAATTAAAACACACAAGCCCGGCGGAGTAATTACTTTCGATAGAGTATCAGGAAGACGAAAAAGAATAATCGATTTAACATTTACCTTGGTGGGTTGAAGCGAGATCACTAATGGACTTGAAGAAACATTTGGCGAAAGGAATGAAGTAACGTAATGGGTAACACGGAATAAACATGTAAACACAAATACGAAAAACAAAAACGACACTAGACAAAAGCTAATAACGAAGCGATGCAACATTTAGTTGCTAGCTAAGCGATGAATCAAAGGTAAGATTTCGCCGGGGTTCATCGGGTTTACCGACCGCAATTTTGTGTGTTAAAATATGAAAAAAAAAAAAAATAGCGAGCGACAATCTGGCAGTAGCCTGCGTCGCAGACGTAAACTAACCCCGGCTAGTAACGTCTGCGAAGCAGCGCCAAATTCCTTGTTCTGTATCAGAATTTGATTAGATGCTGTGATTGGCTCGTCAACAAAAGGCTTTTGTTGATGACGAGCCAATCATAAAGCTTAGTCGGACTCCTAGCCATTACCGTCCCATCAACCGAATACACTGCTACTCCTTCAACGCAATTTTTCTTGACGTACAAGAGAAACTCATGGTTAATCCTCGTTAGATCTTCATTTATAAAAACATTTTTCCCCTTAGGCCCCGGCGGGCCTTCATAATCTTCATTTTAGTTCCATGACCAGTGACCTTGACTATCATGGCGCGTGGTGGCGGATGTTGCATGCCTTCAGTCCTGGGATTCTTTCGGCCTTCCAACACGGTGTACACGGTCCAGTTCCTCCCTCTTAACGTTTATCTTTAATTCCTTTTCGCAAAGAACGAAGACCTTGTGAAAACAATCCTCACCAGTCTCCTCTGGTAGCCCAAAAATGCGAATATTATTTCTCTTGTTTTATGCTGTTCTGTCTTTTATCTCCCAATCAAATCGTTTCTCGTTATTGAATCTATATACTTATTTATTTAATTATTTATTTAATTTTTTTTAGTTTCTGTTGTTGTTGTCGTTGTTGTGTCCTAGCTTTGACCGTAATGTATAATAATAATGTAAACGACATAAGCTCTCTTGATGAGCACTACCTGCTCTTAGAGCAAATGCCGAAAAAAAAATTGTTTAAATAAAGAAAAAAGCCCTTCTTTTTTGTCTTTTAATTATGTTTACGCCAACTGTGTACGTGAAACAGGTCTGAAATAGGGTATAAAATTTTTGGTCAGGTCTGAAATAGGGTAGAGAAAATCGCAGATTTTGGTCTGAAATAGGGTAAGGGTTTCAGGAAGCGGGCCGCACACCCCCACCCAATTTTGGGAGTACCTCCCCGGGAAATGTTCCCAATCGTACTTAGTGTCGGCATCTGGGCAGTTACGCTAGCAAATAGATGTGCAGTGTTTCACACCCGCCCGACAATAAAGCACTGTCTGAGGTCATTAATAAGAAAACAACAAAGGATAAAGAGCTACACTACCTTGACATCAAACGAAGTTTGTTATCTAGACACAAGAATAAGGAATGGTGATAACAACACTTCTTTTCATCAGAGTGTCTACGATATGAGGGATGACTTCTCATTTCGGATTGTCAATTTTCCTCACATGCACAGCAACATTCCCGCCAATCCGGCCTATGGTGTTTTCATATCTCAGTTAGCGAGATATGCTAGACTTTGCACATCGAAATTGAATTTTATTGATAGACTTCACCGACTTTCATCACATCTCCTTCACCAAGGCTTCAAATCTACGCTGCTTCGTAAAACGTTGACTAAATTCTTGAAACGCCACGGTACTATCGTTGAGAAGTATGGTGCTACATGAGATTAGCAATCCAGAGATAAGATTATATCCTTTATATTATCCTGACGCCCAAAATCGAGATCTTTGTTGCTTCCGTTCCTTCCTTTTAGTGCAAGTGTGCGCGCGCAATTTTCCTGAAGGTGTGCGCGTGCTTGCTTATTTAGTTTACGTGTGCTTAGTTCGTTATTTAGTTCACGTGTGCTTAGTTCGTTATTTAACGTACTCCTATTATTTTACGTTGTTTTCCTTGCTAATATGTACTGTCGATAACTGTGCTCACAGTGTGGGTGGCTCCTCCTAAGGATTTGATGGAGCCGAAACCAATTGTGGAATTGTACACATTTTAGGTATCCTACTGATGAACAGTTATTACATGCAGATATTTTTAGAAGCAACATTTGTTTGCAGTCTGTCACCTTTGAATTGGTTCTTGTACGCGCCTTGGTTCTGTATAGCTTGAGGCATAATATTCTGTTCAAGGCAGTTCACCTGCCAGGCATTTACCATAGTAAAGCTGACGCGTTTGCAGGTAGGCAAATCAGGACGCGGAACTCGAACCGACAGCTGTGCCTCAACATATGTTACCAGAGAACTGGGCGATTTAACTAAAACACTTTTAGAAGCCAGTCTAACCGGAGCCTCGGCTAAAGTTTACAGGAGTCCCTGGTCTTTGTTTAAAAATTGGGCTACTCAATATTTAGGTTTCTCGGATATAGTACTGCCAGTTCAACCGGCGGTACTCGCTCTATTTATCTCACATTTATATTCTCTCAACTATGCCTCGTCAGCCGTGACCACTTATGTCTCCGCTATCGGTTACGCACATGCATGAGCTAGCCTACCCTGGGTGCCAGAGGTTTTATTTTTCTTACTCTGGCACCCAGGGTAAAGCTAGCCGGTGTCAGCGACCCAACTGCGGCAACGATAATTATTCAACTTATCTACTTATTTACTTATCGTAAATTAGCTCCAGTTAGAGACGTGAGATTACCAATCACTTTGCCTCTCCTACGCCAGTTAGTTCAATCTTTTCAGTATACGGCCTCGTCCGCTCATCAGAAATGTTTGATGTCAGCTATTTGCTCTTTAACTTTTTATGCATTTCTTCGGTTGGGCGAAATCACCGTAACAACGGGATAACTGGTCAATCTTATAATTAAAACATCACTCAGTTAGATCGTTTATTAGATAAGCAGGGTTACAGTAAAAAAAAGGCACTCCAACTTTCTATTTTTCAATATAAGCATAGTGATCCTGGGCAAGCTTTTGTTATCTATATTTATCCTGAGAACACATGTTGTCTCGTACAACTTCTGTTAAGTTATATCTCTCTCCTCGGGGGAGCAGGGATGGCGTGGGGGAGCAGGGATGGCGTAGTGGTGAGAGCACTCGCCTTCCACCAATGTGGCCCAGGTTCGATTCCCGGACTCGACGTCATATGTGGGTTGAGTTTGTTGTTGGTTCTCTTCTCTGCTCCGAGAGGTTTTTCTCCGGGTACTCCGGTTTTCCCCTCTCCACAAAAACCAACATTTCCAAATTCCAATTTCATCTGCTTGTAAAGCGCATTTGATCATATACACATGGAAAATGCGCTATATAAGTTCTAAAGTATTATTATTATAAATTATTATTATCTCTCTGAGAGGTCATATTCCTGGTCCTTTGTTTTGCTGGCCCGATCGGACACCAATTTCTAGAACATTTTTTATCACGCAACTGAAGGCTACCCTCAAGTTTAACAACCTAGATTCGCCTATGTAGCGGGATTTCACATATCCAGTTTGGTCGGGGTTAATTAAAGTTGGTAGAGTTTTTTCAATTCTATTGGCAATGACTTTAGTAAGGATCTTATAGTCAACGTTTAAAACCGGAGATGGGTCTCAAGTTTTCTAGGATGATTTTATCTTTAGCCTTCTTTGGTGTTAGCAAAATTATACCACGCCTTTGGCTTATGGACATTGTACCGTGTTGGAAAGCATAGTTGTAGCTAGTTAGCAGATCATGGCAAATATCCGGCCAAAAGAAACGATAAAACTCAGCTGGTAAACCATCAGTACCTGGGGTTTTATTACTTTTAAAGTCTTTAAGCGCGTTTGTGCATTCGATCTCGTTTATCAACCCTTCACAAGAATTCTTTTCTTCATTGGTTAGTGCGGTAATATTTTCCGGATTAAAAAAGGTGAATTTTCAAAGTTTTGGTGGTTAACCTCGGTGGAGCGGTATAGAGATTCGTAAAAATTCTTTTGCACTTGTAAGATTTCGGATTACTCTTCTATGTAGCAGTCTTGTCCTACTTTGAGTTTGGTTATTGTTTTGTTATCAGGATTGCGCTTTCCTAGACTAAAGAAATACTTTGTGTTTCTTTCTCCTTCTTCGTGTCAACGTGCTTTGGATCTTAAAATAGCTCCTTTGGTTTTTATTAGGGTGATTTTTCTGAGACGTGCTCTAGCCAATTGAAGCTCTAGTATGGCAGTTTTGTCGCGAGGGTTTTTTTCAGCATTTGCTTGAAGATCGTTTACTTTTTTGTATAAAGAGTTCTCCTCATCTCGGTATTTTTTCGCTTTTCGTTTAGAATATTGAAGGGTAAAGCCTCTTATCTCCATTTTTATGAGATCCCATTTTAGACCTAAATCATGAACCTCTTGGTACTTGTTTTTAAAACTAGGTAAATTCATTTTTAAGGCTGCTACATACGCTTCGTCTCGGAGGAGGGTTGTGTTAAACTTCCAAAACCCAGGGCCTCTTTTATGATTGAACTGATCCGATTGGAGGTGCATTGACACGGCACTATGGTCAGATTCGGGTGCGTAGAAAATATTGCAATTCGTAGCGAAAGGAACTAACTCGTTGGAAATTAAAAAGTAGTCTAACCGACATTGAATTTTAAAGGATTTAGTTCTCCAGGTTCGCCATCTGTCATTAAGATTATATATTTCTTTTATAACAGCTGATTTTTTTGTTATCAAGTTTCCTCCTTTTTTGTCTTGTGACGTTAGTGCACAGTTGAAGTCTGCTCCAATTATAATTGTATCTTGTGCAAATTCTTCAAGGTGTTTGCTTAATTTATTGAAGAAAGCGGTTTTTTGGGCAACATCATTAGGTGCGTAGATGTTAACAAAAACAAAGGCCTTTTCTTCAAATGTCGCTTTTAGGATAATGAATCTTCCTTGTTTATCAGGTATGCATTTTTCGACCATGAAGTCCACAGAGGGATTAATTAATGTTATTACTCTTTACTGTGATTTGTGCCGTGGCTAAAAAACGCTTTGCCACCCCACTCTTTTTCCCAGATGGATTCAAGAACTTTTGAGCCATAAGACTCTTGCAAAAAAATTACGTGATGTTTTTGTTGGTGTAACCATCGAAAAATAGATCGACGTTTGATAGACTTATTGAGGCCTCGTACATTGAGTGACAGACATTTAAGGTCAAAAGCATTAGCGTTATTTACATTTTGCGCGGCCAATTTAAGCTTAATAAAGAAATTAAAACACACAAGCCCGGCGGAGTAATTACTTTCGATAGAGTATCAGGAAGACGAAAAAGAATAATCGATTTAACATTTACCTTGGTGGGTTGAAGCGAGATCACTAATGGACTTGAAGAAACATTTGGCGAAAGGAATGAAGTAACGTAATGGGTAACACGGAATAAACATGTAAACACAAATACGAAAAACAAAAACGACACTAGACAAAGGCTAATAACGAAGCGATGCAACATTTAGTTGCTAGCTAAGCGATGAATCAAAGGTAAGATTTCGCCGGGGTTCATCGGGTTTACCGACCGCAATTTTGTGTGTTAAAATATGAAAAAAAAAAAAAATAGCGAGCGACAATCTGGCAGTAGCCTGCGTCGCAGACGTAAACTAACCCCGGCTAGTAACGTCTGCGAAGCAGCGCCAAATTCCTTGTTCTGTATCAGAATTTGATTAGATGCTGTGATTGGCTCGTCAACAAAAGGCTTTTGTTGATGACGAGCCAATCATAAAGCTTAGTCGGACTCCTAGCCATTACCGTCCCATCAACCGAATACACTGCTACTCCTTCAACGCAATTTTTCTTGACGTACAAGAGAAACTCATGGTTAATCCTCGTTAGATCTTCATTTATAAAAACATTTTTCCCCTTAGGCCCCGGCGGGCCTTCATAATCTTCATTTTAGTTCCATGACCAGTGACCTTGACTATCATGGCGCGTGGTGGCGGATGTTGCATGCCTTCAGTCCTGGGATTCTTTCGGCCTTCCAACACGGTGTACACGGTCCAGTTCCTCCCTCTTAACGTTTATCTTTAATTCCTTTTCGCAAAGAACGAAGACCTTGTGAAAACAATCCTCACCAGTCTCCTCTGGTAGCCCAAAAATGCGAATATTATTTCTCTTGTTTTATGCTGTTCTGTCTTTTATCTCCCAATCAAATCGTTTCTCGTTATTGAATCTATATACTTATTTATTTAATTATTTATTTAATTTTTTTTAGTTTCTGTTGTTGTTGTCGTTGTTGTGTCCTAGCTTTGACCGTGATGTATAATAATAATGTAAACGACATAAGCTCTCTTGATGAGCACTATCTGCTCTTAGAGCAAATGCCAAAAAAAAATTGTTTAAATAAAGAAAAAAACCCTTCTTTTTTGTCTTTTAATTATGTTTACGCCAACTGTGTACGTGAAACAGGTCTGAAATAGGGTATAAAATTTTTGGTCAGGTCTGAAATAGGGTAGGGAAAATCGCAGATTTTGGTCTGAAATAGGGTAAGGGTTTCAGGAAGCGGGCCGCACACCCCCACCCAATTTTGGGAGTACCTCCCCGGGAAATGTTCCCAATCGTACTTAGTGTCGGCATCTGGGCAGTTACGCTAGCAAATAGATGTGCAGTGTTTCACACCCGCCCGACAATAAAGCACTGTCTGAGGTCATTAATAAGAAAACAACAAAGGATAAAGAGCTACACTACCTTGACATCAAACGAAGTTTGTTATCTAGACACAAGAATAAGGAATGGTGATAACAACACTTCTTTTCATCAGAGTGTCTACGATATGAGGGATGACTTCTCATTTCGGATTGTCAATTTTCCTCACATGCACAGCAACATTCCCGCCAATCCGGCCTATGGTGTTTTCATATCTCAGTTAGCGAGATATGCTAGACTTTGCACATCGAAATTGAATTTTATTGATAGACTTCACCGACTTTCATCACATCTCCTTCACCAAGGCTTCAAATCTACGCTGCTTCGTAAAACGTTGACTAAATTCTTGAAACGCCACGGTACTATCGTTGAGAAGTATGGTGCTACATGAGATTAGCAATCCAGAGATAAGATTATATCCTTTATATTATCCTGACGCCCAAAATCGAGATCTTTGTTGCTTCCGTTCCTTCCTTTTAGTGCAAGTGTGCGCGCGCAATTTTCCTGAAGGTGTGCGCGTGCTTGCTTATTTAGTTTACGTGTGCTTAGTTCGTTATTTAGTTCACGTGTGCTTAGTTCGTTATTTAACGTACTCCTATTATTTTACGTTGTTTTCCTTGCTAATATGTACTGTCGATAACTGTGCTCACAGTGTGGGTGGCTCCTCCTAAGGATTTGATGGAGCCGAAACCAATTGTGGAATTGTACACATTTTAGGTATCCTACTGATGAACAGTTATTACATGCAGATATTTTTAGAAGCAACATTTGTTTGCAGTCTGTCACCTTTGAATTGGTTCTTGTACGCGCCTTGGTTCTGTATAGCTTGAGGCATAATATTCTGTTCAAGGCAGTTCACCTGCCAGGCATTTACCATAGTAAAGCTGACGCGTTTGCAGGTAGGCAAATCAGGACGCGGAACTCGAACCGACAGCTGTGCCTCAACATATGTTACCAGAGAACTGGGCGATTTAACTAAAACACTTTTAGAAGCCAGTCTAACCGGAGCCTCGGCTAAAGTTTACAGGAGTCCCTGGTCTTTGTTTAAAAATTGGGCTACTCAATATTTAGGTTTCTCGGATATAGTACTGCCAGTTCAACCGGCGGTACTCGCTCTATTTATCTCACATTTATATTCTCTCAACTATGCCTCGTCAGCCGTGACCACTTATGTCTCCGCTATCGGTTACGCACATGCATGAGCTAGCCTACCCTGGGTGCCAGAGGTTTTATTTTTCTTACTCTGGCACCCAGGGTAAAGCTAGCCGGTGTCAGCGACCCAACTGCGGCAACGATAATTATTCAACTTATCTACTTATTTACTTATCGTAGATTAGCTCCAGTTAGAGACGTGAGATTACCAATCACTTTGCCTCTCCTACGCCAGTTAGTTCAATCTTTTCAGTATACGGCCTCGTCCGCTCATCAGAAATGTTTGATGTCAGCTATTTGCTCTTTAACTTTTTATGCATTTCTTCGGTTGGGCGAAATCACCGTAACAACGGGATCACTGGTCAATCTTATAATTAAAACATCACTCAGTTAGATCGTTTATTAGATTAGCAGGGTTACAGTAAAGGCACTCCAACTTTCTATTTTTCAATATAAGCATAGTGATCCTGGGCAAGCTTTTGTTATCTATATTTATCCTGAGAACACATGTTGTCTCGTACAACTTCTGTTAAGTTATATCTCTCTGAGAGGTCATATTCCTGGTCCTTTGTTTTGCTGGCCCGATCGGACACCAATTTCTAGAACATTTTTTATCACGCAACTGAAGGCTACCCTCAAGTTTAACAACCTAGATTCGTCTTTGTACAAAGGTCATAGTTTTCGCATAGGAGTAGCCAGCTGGGCAGCTGCCAAAGGTTTCTCCGACTCTCAGATTCGCTTGTTAGGCCGCTGGAAATCAAACGCTTTTCTTAAATAAATCAGAACGCCTAGTCTCGCCACTAATGTATCTTTTCCCTAACTATAACTAGCGTGGTATACAAGTAGGCGCTGTATTGTTACTTCCCCGTTAACGCCAACAGTCTTCGGGTAGGGCTGGCCGCTGTAGTAGCGTCCTGTGGCCTTTTTCGTGGCCCTCACCTTTGCTAGAGTTTGCAAGTTATGGTGATTGTGAATCGATTTTCAAGATAACGATTGTAATTTAGTACTAGTAGTAATCGTAGATTAGAGAGTGCGTTGGAATCTTGCTAGGTTTGGTAACTGTTAAAATAGCTATGTATGATAAGTTTTGTATTTGAAATCTGACACCGTATTTTTTGTGTCATGGCTGTCGTTGGTTTTGTGTCAGATTTGTTTGGTATGTTTCTATGGTAGGATAGTATTATTTGAGAGTTTTCCTTTAAAGTGGGGGTGGTAGTGCAGCGCCGTTACACACAAGTTTCAGCTAAAAGTTTCAACGTGTAACAGCGGCTTAATTACGTAAGTCAGACTTTTGTCACGCAATATAATAATTTTTCATATTTTGAATACAACAAACAACAACCTCCATAGATCAATTTATCACGCAGCATTTAGTAAATATGCAAGGTTTCATATTAAGAATCCGACGCAAACCGGTGGTGATCTCATGAACAGCTGGCTGTCATATCAGTTATGCCTCATTTGCGTACAGTAAAGCCAGTGCGTTCAATGTCTTTTTTTGTATTGACTGCGTAGAAATATTCAGGGAAAGTGGATTGTGGGCTGCTTTCAGTCAGTGTCATAAACCAGTTGCAAAGTTGAACACAACAATAAGTTTTAATAGTTCAACATCTCAGAAATGTAATTGATACAATGGCAGTGGTCAAAACAAATAGTAGGACAAAATTGAACAAACGGATATATTGTGTTTTACAGTAGTCTCCTAAAAGAAACTTGCATAACTCAACATGTCAATGTATTTTGTGGTCCACTTATAGGAATTACTTTTAAACGGGACGAGTTCACTAAGTTGCAATTAAAAAAGAAACTTGCATAGCTTAACATGTCAATGTATTTTGTGGTCCACTTATAAAAACAAGAGGCTACAATTAGCCTAAACTCGGGCTTGCAAAAAACAGTATTGTATCCCTAACTGGAAGTCTGTCTTTCTTACATCGGACGCATTGTGTTTAGCTTGTGTTGGAGTCTCTTTCTTTAGACCCCTATCAACATATATTCCTCTAAAATACAGCTCAACCATTGAGAACAATAATTATAACACTTGTAAAAAATATTTCTTAAAGAACAAGAAAAAGAGAAACAGAAAAAATAAAGCCCGTGATATATACCATTAAAGGACACCGAACCCGGTTTAGCTGCGTCACAGGCAGGAACAATGACCTTTAGGCCACAGAGGTTTATCATTATGCAAGGTGATAAAAATAGTGTATTGATTCCAAAAAAAAACTAAGCACACTTGTTTTCGCTTCGATGGATAATTGTTTGAGAAAGGAAACGCTTATCGAACGATGTAGGATTTTTTCGCATAAATGTGAATGGAGTCTCGGTGAAATGTGAGTAGAAAATTAATTAGCAGAGTGAAACTGTTTACAAATACGTCAATCCAGGGTCATTTGAAACACAAGAAAGGAACGTTTCTGGACAGTTTCAAGCCGCTAGTACATTTGTAAAAACTAATCGCTTATCATTCAAAAACTTAAGTCCAGAAATTGAGATATTGTGGGAAAATAGTAAATTAACTACCTGTCAAACAAAATCTCAGAGGTGTGTGATATCCCGTACTTGAGTTATTCAACAAAATGTACATCTCAATGGAGCGGATACGGGGAACACGGCAGTCCATCTGGAGTTAAATTTTGGTCACGTTAAAAGCTTTCTTCTCGCTGTTGAACTTGCAAACATTCGTATAGACACTTCTCTTAACATATTAGTTGTTCAGACCGATACGTGACAACAAGTATCATTCTTGCTGTTGATATGAGATTTATACTTCCGAATCACTCGGCCGTGAAAGGTCAAACTCCCTTTGTCTGTAGTCTCTAATTTTTGGCGCTCCCCTCGCGTCGCGTCTCCTCGCAACTTCGCGCGCGCACGTGTCTTTCGCCCGCCCCACAATCCATCGCCAAAATTAGAGACTACTCGCAGTCTACTGAAGCAGACACGAGGAAACACGGCAGTCCATCTGGAGTTAAGTTTACTCATGTTAAAAGCTTTCTTCTCGCCGTTGAACTTGCAATCATTCGCATAGACACTTCTCTTAACATATTGTTTGTTCAGGCTTCAAAAGACACAAGGTGAATCGACATTTTCCGATACGTGACAACAGGCATCACTCTGTTAAAAATAGTTAGCGCTTGCGCAGAAACGCGGGAAGTGCACTTTGTGGATGATACTCGACGACGAAAAATAATAACCGTCGGTAATCTTAGACCCGGGCGACGCGCGAGACGCGCGCAGCCCGAGTAATTACTTTTAAACGAGATGAGTTCACTAAATTGCAATCGAGTCTCACAAGTAT
This sequence comes from Pachyseris speciosa, assembly GCA_016490735.1. NCBI lineage: Eukaryota > Metazoa > Cnidaria > Anthozoa > Scleractinia > Pachyseridae > Pachyseris > Pachyseris speciosa. Next base: position 346,379 of record JAEMWC010000464.1, read on the forward strand.
GAGCGCAGAGAGAGAAGTTGAATCTCCTGAGAAAAGCAGCTCAATTGACACATCACAACTGACACAACTCGCTGTCGTAGCCGGGGCGAATTGAAGCGTCTGTTTTCGAGAAAACACACAATTACACAGCTTTCTGATATTCTCGTACGTAGCCTTAGCCATATTTGCTGGTAGAAATTCGAATAAATCAACAAAACTTCACTTACCTTGTGGAAAACTGCGAAAAGCGAAAATATGACTCGAGCGGTAATTTCAAAACATTAGTGTTACGTAGGCTCGCACAAAACGTAAATAACTTCTCATTCGAAGCGCCCATGATAGCTATGAAAGACCGAGATTTTGTATATTTTTAAGTATTTCTATATTGTACCTAAGCTCTTAGATTGGTTTGTAATTTTTAGTCTATGTATTTGTATTCTGTAAATAGTTTCTTTTATTTATTATCCTTGTCCACGTTCTTATTCTAATTTATTTGTAAGTAAGTCCACATCAGCCTTCGGCTGCCCACTCCAACTTACTCAAATAAAGTATGTAGATCCAGGCTAGATGTGCCACACAGTCAGTCCAAAATGGCGCCCAAACGCTCAAATCCGCCTAGCACCAAGATCGATACCCGCGGGACTGGTCCACAAAACCCGCGAGAAACGACACGATTAGTATGCGTTCTCCTTCGTCCTGAACGCAATTAATTGGCTATGTTCTGAACAAGTGAGGGCCTGGGAATGAGTTTTAAAATTTATCGATTGGAAAAAAATTGTTTACATTGCATGAAAGAGCATCTCAAAAATGGTCACCTAACCAACTTTGACGCTTTTCAGTTTAATTGGAGCTGAAACAAAAGCTTTTGAAAATTGTGAAAATTAGAGACTGACTTTGTATAGTTTGGAGGGACACTTTCCGAAATAGACACATTTGTATGGGATTTTTTAAAGATCTAAATGCATGTCAACTGGCGACTTTTCGACCAAACAAAGTCACCCTTGCTGAAAGTACTTATTTTGAGATACCCTTTCATATGACAATCGATTTAGGGTCATTTAGTTCAATGCCATTGATTTTCAATGAAGTTTGGATTCGTTCCCAGGCCCTTACTCGTTTAGAACATGGCCAATTAGTTAATTAGTAGTTAAAAAAGGCCATTACTCATGGCGAAATTATTATCCCACACATGCTGTCATTATTTTATGCGCTCTATCAAATGAAGCTCGACTGTTGACTGTGATCATTTATGGATTTAGGGCTATCATATTCCTTTCGTGAGAGGGGACATAAATAACATTATTTACTGACCTTTGACAATGCGACGAGAAAAAGAGATATGATCTTTCAGCCCCAAATCAGAGATGGTTCTAATATAAACCAGAGTAAAGACAAGATCAGTAGATCAGTGCAGTGACTTTGAACGGATATTAAACAAAAACACCGGCCACCGTTAACAATGCGAGGTACCAGTATTTCATCAACCATCAGAGATGGTCGTAAACCGAAGCAAAGTCAAGATCAGTGGAGTCTTCCCCAGTTTTAGCCTTTTTACACAGAAAGGTTTCAATGGGGAGTAGCTTTGACGGTTCTCGATGAACTTTTTCAGCTCATTTCAGCTGATCCATCTGAACTGGCCGGGGACACTCTTTATAGAGTTCAGTGTACATAAAAATACTAATCTTGCAGACGTTTGCTTTGGTCAATCCTTGTATCATGTGCGGGGTCATTTTTTTCGTTATTCTCCTCCTGTCTGGTTATTATTATGGCAATAACGGCATAGCTGGTTACCCAATGTCCGGCAAGATCTTGCTTCTTTCTGCTGCTTCGGTTTTCTCAGCGCTTGTTTATCAGTATGTTTATACCAGGGCCCGCGCAGCAAGTTTGCAATTGGGGGGCTCGATCACTTCGAAAGCTTTAGCGTGAGTCAAGTCGGGAGGTCCGGGGGCATGCCCCCTCGGAAAATGTTTAAATCAAAGTCCTCTGAAATGGGTAGAAATGCGTTTTCAAAAAAACTAGCGTGGTTTGGTAAAAAAATATGCTTTCAGCAACAAAAAGTGGTGTTTTAAAACAAGAATTTAATTGCCTTTGTCAATTAGTAACGTATCCACAAAGTTCATCTTCAACATACGATTCTACGATTGCCCTCGAGACATTGTACTGTTGAGAAGTGGGGATGGGGGTAAAGCCCCCCAGCCCCTCCCCCTGCACGGTGCCCGTATACGTGAATGAATAACACGCTTTGACTCCGTTTGACCTTGCGCACCGCTAAAGAGTTTTTAGGTTATCCGAGAGCTTAAAATGACGTCATTTATCCTGACAGAAGCTTCTGATCCTGAACATATTCTCGGCTTTATTACGTCACCTAGCCGCTCTCAACAGGAAGTGCAACTTGCTGCGTATTGAGTTCAGGTATGTTAACAAGACAGTAGATTTTACTGGAATTCCTTTGCAGAACATCCATTTGAAGCCGCTCCGTTTAACTGATACTGTCTAGCAGGAATGGCAATAAATTGTTAATGTAAATGGTAAAAATGGTTATAACCAAGGATAATTTTTTGTTTTAAATAATTTATTCTCGACTTACACAGAATATGCAACCATGTACAACAAGAGTTCTTACTATGAAACATCTCCTGTAGATGGCTCTTTAACTTCAAACTGAAAGGATTTCAGTGTTACTGAATTTTTCCCTCAATTGTCATTCCGAGCCTCAACAGAATCTTAACTTACTTTTAAAGTGTGCAATCGCTAATGTTTAAATACCCCAAAGATGCAAGTAGAATACCACTTATAAAATAAAATAATACAATGGAACTAATTCAATGTTAAATAGAATATAAATCAAATTAATTGCTAATTGGCTATTAGATGCGAGACCACAAGATCGCCATTTTCTTTGTGAACCTGAAGCATTATTAGGCTTGAAAAAGAAATCTAGATACTGAGAAGGCTTTATGCGAAGATTTGATACTGCAAGAACTAAAAGTATTGCAAGACTGTTATTTTTGAAAAAGACCACATCATCACCCCTCTAATTGGTTTTATTCATTTTCCCATGATGGAAATTCACCAGTGAAGTTAAACCACTCATCTTAACACTATGCCTAATGAGGTTACCTAATTGTAACCCTAAATGTATGACTAGCGATAGACCTAATCCTGGCCATGCATAGCTCTAATGATTTCTGCCACAGGAAGTGACCAGAAAGGAAAACATGGAAAAGCATGACTGGCCCTGGCATTGCTGGCTTAATACCTTGGGCACTATTTTTTAAAACACTGATCCAAGAAAGCTGTGAATTTATCAAAATTCCAGGGTTTCAAGAAAAGCTTGGGATTTTCTCACTAGGGAAGCTACTAATTAATTAAAGCTAGATTCAAATAGATCCTGAGGCTTTCACAGAAAGCTGGGATTTTTGTTTCAACAGGCAGTGGGGCAGTGATACATTGAAGATCAGGTTAAAGCTTAATTAACTTAAGCACTGGACTGTCCTTTCCAAGCATTCAACCAATTCCGAATTTCCTCAGGATTATATCCCCAGGGACCAATTTTGCCTTCGTAAGCCACTTGCCCATCTAGTACAATGTACAGCCTGTCTGGGAAGGCAGCATAGGACACTAAGGCCTCATCCTCAAGGGTATCAACAACAATGGGTGCCAATGGGTCAAGAGCAGCTAATATCTGGGCAGCCTGTAAACGATCCTCCATGCTTTTGTGTTGGCTGATAATGTAATTGTCCTTTTAAAAGTGAAAAACAGACTGTAGTTATTTTATGATAAATGGTTTGGAGACTTGGATAAAGTGTAAATAATGAAGAAGCATTCTCAAGTTGAATTACTCAGAAAAAGAATTTTCTGAGCCCCCAACAGGAGTTGAACCCATGACCTTCCAGATTTTACCGGTTGGACGCTCTAACCACTGAGCTATGGGAGACTCATGGTGAGCGAGGTCATAAACTAGGTTCTTATGTGTGACACTAGTCCTGCCATATCTGCAAGGCTCAATATGTTGCCCTTGATCATATTTGATCATATTTGCATGGAAGGGGCGCATTATAAATTTTTAATAATAATAATAATAATAATAATAATAATAATTATTATTATTATTATGATAAATGTGAATATAGATGATAAATGGAATGGAGCTCGGTGGTTAGAGCGTCCAAGCGGTAAAATCTGGAAGGTCATGGGTTCGACTCCCGTTGAGGGCTCAGAAATTCTTTTTCTGAGTAATTCGACTTGAGAATGCTTCTTCATTATTCACACTTTATCCAAGTCCATTTATCATATATATTCACATTTATCATGGCGACATATTGAGCCTTGCAGATGTGGCAGGACATGTGTCAGACATAAGAACCTAGTTTATGACCTCGCTCACCACGAGTCTCCCATAGCTCAGTGGTTAGAGCGTCCAACCGGTAAAATCTGGAAGGTCATGGGTTCGACTCCCGTTGGGGGCTCAGAAAATTCTTTTTCTGAGTAATTTGACTTGAGAACGCTTCTTCATTGTAGTTATTTTAACAAACTTTCTTCTCGCCCCTCTACTACCCTGGCCTCCAGCATGCCACACAAACAAATTAAGGTTCTGAGATACTAATAGGCCTTTATTATCTTCTGATTACAGGGTCATGGTTATAAGTATGACGCGAACCTTGGCACTTGCCTCCGTCGGTAAAAATATTGATTTTACGGTATTTTTTCCTTATTGTGTGTGCCTTACGAAAAAATATAAATGGGCTTTCTGTTTCACATTTGTGTGAACTTTTGTTTTTTGAAGTTCGTGAAAGAGGCAATAGAATGAAAAATAACAAATGAATCATAAGGGGGGACTAACTTAACTACAGACTTAGTGTTGTTGCCAATGGAGTTTTACGGATTGTATTTGTAAAACACGGTTTTTCGATGTTTTTGCCACTATATTGGTGAGACGTGCGAAGAGGTGAACATGTAAAATTTCTAAATTGCTAATGCACATGCGTAACTTGCCCCAGGCCCCAACTGCGCCTTAGAGAGAAAAATCCCTAAAATTTGGAGAAAATTATGTGAAGTTCCGATTTTTTTTGCCAATTGGAGATATTCCAGCCTTCTTTACAAATCCACGTAAGCAATTGTTGTTAACGTACATAACTGCAATGATAATGACGAAATGGTATGAATTTGCGAGCTTATGACGTCATAAATCTCACAAAAACGTGAATTTCCAAAAATCGATGCGTAGAGTTTTGCACCTTGGCGATCGTTAACCATTGGCACTATTTTTGATATCCAGAAGTGTACGCCAGTCAAATTTTAGGCCTTTTTCTGTTCTGGTCACGTGACTTACCAAATATGGTTGTGACTGGAAAAATAATCTTGTAAACCTTTTTGATTGTAAAACATAGCCAGACAGCTTCCCTGTGCAAGTTAGGGTTTCCAAGATATGAGGGTTGGGAACTTTCCATAGCAACAATGTTAGCTCATTTTGTAGTTAAGTTAGTCCCCCCTTAAAGAGGTGAATTGTTTCTTTTTACCATATAGCCTCGATAACAATTTTCAATAGATATCAATTTTCAATAGATATCAGAGTCCTTCCCAGTACTGTCTCCTGGGTAGGGGTATTTGGGTTGGGGGCTGGTAGTTAAGAATTTTTTGGTGTCATTCACCTACACTGAAAAGCCCAGTGCAATTTTAGTGACATGGCATGTATTTGTAATTTAAAAATGGTTTCATGCTGCTCCAAGTGAATCCAAACACATCTCATTGCAGAAGAGAGATATAGTTTCCTAGGGGTCATGAAGAAACTGGAAGTTTCAAAAGAGGGGATTAACAAATTATTATGGAATTGTGGGAGCATGACAGGGAAGGAGGGGGGTTGAGTATGTAGGAATTTTCAAAGGCAAGGGGTGGGGGGGGGGGGGACGGTTACAACAATGGTGCCACCCATGGTAGGGTATGGATATTTTCTGGAACCATCCACTATGAGCTTGGATGACGTTGACTGTACAAGAATCTCCTTAATTTCTCTCTGGTACATTTTCATTTGAATGATTGTATAGCTGTTCCCGACGTGATCTCAACCAGGCCAGCCCAAATGGATGAAAGTCCATGACTTATTTAGGCCTTCATTTATAATGGTAAACAAGCTATGAACGCCTTTTTTTTTTAATCTTCCTACAACATTTATTGAACACAAGTTCGGCACTATTCAACAATACTTACTTTACAACAATAAACAAAAAGGAACGTTACTCTACGATGTGCTACTTTTCCTTGAAACAGTGCTGCTATGCCTTTCAACATTTGCAACCAGCTGGCAGTGTGGACTGATGTCATAGCAATGAGGCAGTATCTTTACATACATAAATACATAAATACATACATACATACATACATACATACATACATACATACATACATACATACATACATACTTTATTTATTCCAGAAGCAAACTATATTTACAATTAAAAATTAAGAAGAAAAATGCTTCTAGAAAAGGAAATTAAGAGGTTAACCCTATATGAAAACTCCTTTAAAAAAACGAAAAATATAAATCAAGAACTTTACAATCAAATATTTAAGTACAATTTGAGCTTAGATTTAAAATGCTGAAAGCTATCAGCTTCTACACTATCACCCGGTAACTCATTCCATAATTTGACAATCCTAACGAAAAATGAATGTTTATAACAATTAAGCTTGCTGGTTTGACACAGACTTCCGAAAAAATCCTTCGTCCTATTTAATATGGCGAGGGGCGAAGGACTTTTCATACTTGATTGGCGCCAATTTTAGCAACGCTGCGCTTGGACCAACCAGATTAGATCTTTGGGACCCTCGAGGATAAAGTTGTCAATCAAAAGTAATTATGAGCAACGAAACGTGAAAGCTCGCTCCTCTCGATTTTGTTTGCTGTGAGATTCGAGAGGTCTTCTATTGGCAAAACCCTACCACTCCAATTAGTAAACCTAACCTTAACCCAGATATATTGTACGGACAATATGAAAGATATTTCCGTAAAGTAAATTGAGATTCTAACTAGCTCCAAACTTGGTGACTGAATTACCAATTCCACGAGGTCCGGCCCCAACTTTACTTGGGGGGTGTTCCTAGCTAACAGTCGCAATAAAAGACAGGATCAACCTTACCTTGATCCTCCATCCTTCACTCGGATGTCCCTCAGCAGTGTACACATTAACGAAGTCTGCCACATCAGAGAAATCGAGCACAACTTGCTTAAATTCTTGCAAGACTTCGATGAAGAAGTCTCAAGTGCAGCTGCCAAAATTAAGAACTAGTGGTCGACCAGGCTTCATAAAGTCCAACAGATTACAGGATCCACCAGTTAGGGTCCTCATATTACAGTTTGGTGCTTTGCCAGCGAGCTTGGCTGTTTGACGAAGTGCTAGAAGGTCCTTAAATATGTGATACTTCAAGCGCTGCCAGCTTAGGGGATTCTCAGAATTTTGAACAACCCTTTCTCGCTGAATAAGGATGCGTGGCCATTGAAGAATGAACCAGACTACGGTACGTAGAAAGGTCAATATCCCGCGTATATAGAACAACATTCTTTCATGGTAAAGACTGAGTAAGTAAGCAAGCACACTGCAGTTTTTACCTCACCATTTTACTTCTGGGATATACTTTTCGTGACCTGCAAAGCGCAGAACCTGTACGCTAGTCACGCGAATTTAGCAAGTCACGCAACTTCTGGAAAGGTCACGTAACTCTTGTATACCTTGCGGGACGTTCAGTCTCGGGCAGGAGCCCATGGTTTCGGGTGTGAAAAGTAGTTTTCAAATCCATGTTCTATCAAACGGTGGTAGTTATTTTTATGTAAATAAGCCCACTGTGTCCTGTAAATGTTTTTTTGTTCAGTGTAGCTAATCTGTTTACACAATTTCCGGTCCAACTAAAGGAGCTGAAACAATATTAGAAGTGGACGCATTTCAACTGTTTACCACCTTGTCTTTCTCAACTGTCCTTGCTATTATTCCAAAATAAATAGTTGAAACTCCTGCGCAAATTTAAAAAGAAAGCAGACGAAGGGCCGGTGAGAAATGATTGACACGTGTCACGCACAGTTTTTCTCCGGGAGTATGTAAATGTGTTCCTGTTTTCCTCATCGTCGTGGCTTAAGTATCTGGTTTGGAGGTTTAGTTAAAATTTTACCCTTTTTATCTGACTTCGTCTTGGGAAACGTTCACGATGATCGAAGGATACCTATCCAAAAACTCAACTGGTCAACTGGATAAGTTTGTTTGTGAACACATTGGGTCAATAGCGCTTAAAATGGTGCCCTTCACTTCGTCTGGCCTCTTTCACGCCGTGTCTCTTGTGTTGTGCGTTGTTAATGGTCTTCTTTGTCCTGTCACAGTCGCCGGAAACCTCTTGGTCTTCGCAGCTGTTCTCAGAAAAGCGGACCTCAGAAGTGTGGCTAATACTTCCATCTTATGCTTGGCTTTCACAGACTTGATGGTGGGGGTTTTCGTCCAACCGTCCTACATAATTTATCAAGCAAGTAAGCTAACCTCTGAGCCAGGCAATTTCCCATGCGAACAGCTACTTATATACTCCTTCTTAGGGGTGATATGCATTTGTATGTCGTTTCTCACACTCATTTTAATTTCACTGGAAAGATATTTGGCGGTGTTTTATCCGTATCGTTACATTGAAATGGTCAGTTCTAAGCGAGTTGTCGCTGTCTGCGGAACTGTATGGGTTATATCAATTGCAGTATTGCTGGCTATTCGCTTTTCATTTGGCATAAACAGCAGCGAGGAGACGGCTGTTATATCACTGGTAATTGTCACCAATTTCCTGGTGACATCTTTTGTGTACATGAAAATTTTTAGACTGGTTAGAAGGTGTAACGCCCAGGTCAGCGTTGAAATATCAAGTAACACAGCAAACTCAACCGGACATCCACAATCTCAAATGCACTCCAATTCGCGAGAAGCCAAGGCGTCGAAAACTGTGGCTTTTGTGGCAGGCACGTTATTTCTCTGCTTCTTGCCGGCCTTTTGCGCCACTATTGTGGATCAAGCAGGCCTGGCGAAGAAAGATCTGTTATATCACGTGATATATCCAATAGCTGAGACTGCAGTTCTCTCGAACAGCTGCCTCAATCCGGGAATTTATGTATGGAGAAGTCGAAAAATCAGACAAAGCTTAGTTGAATTGTTAAGAACTTGTAGGCTATAGACAGATTACTCTGCTCATGAAGTCTTGAAGGCCAGTGAACTTTTGTGCGGAGGAAATAGAACATGTAGAACAAACTATATTTGTGACACTTTGTACCCCCCGCCCCCCGGGGGGTACTCCATTATGTGGCCTTAAAAGATAAGATAAGATAAGATAAGATAAGATAAGATAAGATAAGATAAGATAAGATAACTTTATTTATACACGGTATTTCCATCAGCTTAATTAATTATTATCAACTAACTCACTATCTACTTAATTACAATCACAAGAGAATAATAAATAAAAACAATAAAAAACAAAAGGCTGCTTTTCTTGGAGGCCGTGTTTAAAATCTTACTTAAAACTTACTTAAAACTGTGGCGACTCAATTTATTTTTAAAATCTCTCAAGGAAGTCGCTTGTCTTAATTCCGGGGGTAAACTGTTACACAACTGAGCTCCACTGTACGAAAGACTTCTCTTTAGGTAATCAGTGCGGGGTTTTGGAAGAGCTAGTGCGTTTTCAGTATTCCTCAAATGATAGGAATGCACACTATCGCGAAAAACAAAACTAGATCTTAAATATTCAGGCGTCATGTCATGTAATATTTTGTACAACATAATAGATTTCTTTTCTAATCTTTGATGCCAGAGTTCTCGCCACCGTAGTGCCCGGAACAATTCATTCAAATTACTGTCATAAGAAGCTTTCATCAAAATGCGAGCTGCCCGATTTTGAAGCTTTTGAAGTCTATCAGAAAGGCCTTTGTTACAGTTTCCCCACACCTCACTACAATAATCGAAGTGAGGCTGAACGAGGCTATTATAAACATTGACTACAATATTAAAAGGGATTTGATGTCGTATGCGCTTTATTGCACCAATGGCAGAAGCAATCTTTTTGCAGATATTTTCTATATGACTTTCCCAATTTAAAGTCTGATCGATGCAGATCCCGAGAGATTTAGTTGATGCTACCTGCTCCACGGTCATGTTATTTATAGTTAGAGAAGGACAATCTGAAAGATTCGATAACTTCTGCCTGGATGCAATTAGCATAAACTCGGTTTTTGTCAGGTGCAAGGTAAGCTTGTTAACTGATAACCAAGTGTACACTTTGTTTAGATCATAATTAAAACAATCATTTACATCATGGACGTCGGCACTAGCAAACGTCAAGCTGGTATCATCAGCGTACATTCTTGGTTGTGAAAAGTGTAAGCAATTTGGTAAGTCATTGATATATAATAGAAAAAGTAGTGGTCCTAGGATTGTTCCTTGGGGAACGCCACATTTCAAAGATCTCGGGGTTGATTTACAACAATTAATTTGACAAATTTGAGTACGGTTATCTAAGTAAGAGGCAAACCATTTGTAACTAGACTGACGTATCCCATAATATTGCAATTTACGTAACAAAATCTCGTGGTCAACTGTATCAAAGGCCTTTTTAAGGTCTAAAAAGACAACTGCGTTGATGAGTCCACGGTCAATATTCATAGCCCAACTATCGGTAGCCTCAAGCAGTGCCGTAACCGTAGAATGTAGAGAACGGAAACCGGATTGGTGACGTGTCAGAAGACTATTCTTACTTAGATAGTGATATACCTGGTCATAAATTATTCGCTCAAAAACTTTGGCTACTACTGGGATTACAGATATTGGTCGATAATTTGTCGGCTCATTACGCTTCCCGGAGTTTTTGTACAATGGAGTGACTCTAGCAGATTTCCATTCATCAGGGAAGATGCCAGTTATCAAGGATTGATTGAATATTACAGTAAGAGATTCAGAGAGTAAGTCAGGGCATTGCCTCAATAATTTCGCCGAAATGTTATCTAATCCAGTTGCCTTTGACTGGCAAAGTTTTGATAGGAGTGAAAAAATTTGTGCAGTTGTTGTTTTTTCAAAAATGAAATTTTCATCAGTTTCACTAAGAAAGTCTTCGAAGGAATTATCAACCTCCGTTACATGACTGCTAAGGTCAGGCCCAATTTCTGTAAAAAAAGAGTTTAACATTTCTGCCACATCAGCTTGGTTTTTTGATTTTTGTTCGTTGTAGTCTATCTCGTTTAATTACAGTTTTATTGGACTTGCGTGATGTCAGTTCGTTAATAGTTTTCCATGTTTTGCGTTGATCTCCAGAGCAATTATTAAAGACATTATTATAGTAAGCCTGTTTGGCAGTATTAATATCCCGATTTACTTGATTTCTCATCGTTCTAAATTGGTTCCAAGTAGATGGGTCGTTAGTCTTAATGGCTTTACGTTTAAGACGGTCCCTGTAATTCAACCGCTTTTTTAAAATAGTAGTTATCCATGGAGATTTAGAACTACGCGTCCTTTTGGTCTTCAGTGGAGCATGTCTATCGCAGACTTTCCACTTCTTCCACATATCATTAGGGTCATGATAATGCTTAAGGTCATCCCAAGGTTGCGCAAAAATATCAGCTCGAAAGTTAGCGCTATTGAAATGTTTGAACTGTCGATAACTTATTAAGTTGATTGCCTTAGCAGCAAAGGGAACGTGCGGCCCAATAGGGTATGGTTTTGAGGGTGTTTTGTCTTAAACGGGGTATCGATTTCAACACTTTCTGTTTTAAACAGGGTATCGCTACAGCTGTTTGTGGCTAGGAAACCTCGTTCGCCTTGTCTTCTCAGGCAACCACAGTCCTGTGGAGAATAGACGGCCCGTTTCATTTCCAATGCATTAAAATACAGTAAGAAACTAGTGCATCATTATTTCATTCTAGTCTTAAACAGAGCGGGGTATGATTTGGTGTTAAATGTCTTAGACAGGGTCTGAAATATCTGGTCTGTCTTAAACGGGACAGGGAAATCAGAGAATTGTGTCTTATACAGGATCAATATTTGAGCGCCCGGGCCGCACCTCCCTACCCAAGTATCTGTTGAGTACCCCCAGGGCTTTGTACCTCACGCCCTTGAAGTTATACGATGGTATTCGATTTCATCATTCAACACATTGTGACAATGTCCAAATATGGTGATGGCGCTTGCAATTTTCATCGTGCACACTCAACAGAGAAAAATGACGGCTTTACCTGCATTTCTACAGGAAACTCAGTGGATTGCGCTATTTTATCAATGTGTTTAATAATAAAGCGATTGATCAATCTTGCGGAACATCGCCCGATACTTGGCCGACGTCCGACGAAGCCGTATATTTCGCGCAATTTCGTAGGACATAAATATTAGTATCAGACTGTTCTCGTCGTTCTCCCTAAACAAGAAGCAATCCATCGCACGGGTTTACACAAACAGAAAGAGGCGACGTAACGAAGTCTCTCAATCTTCGGATCGAAAGGTCAGTGTTATGTATTCATCACATGTACGCCATGTTGGATCTTAAGTTCACCGGCGTGGCTTATTATAATTGGTTGAGACTACAACTACAACAAACAACAACTGTGGGAGCGATACAATAAGTCCAGCGGTATATAACACCCCCCCCCCTTTTTTTTTTTAACAACAACAACAACAACAACAACAACAACAACAACAACAACAACAACAAAGTCATGAAGATTCTTTAAGACAATAAAGCCTATTGTTCTCAATGCCATGAGTAGTCTCTTGACTTGCTATAAATCTAGTTTGACTGGCTTTCTGACTTGTCTGCCGCTGCGCGTTACATACGGGGCTGGACCTCTGACTTCAGATCTCTCGGGGACAGCTGCTGGACCTTTCCTTGTGCTCCCTTCAGTAATTGTAGGTTCTTGACCGTCCCCAAAAACTTGTACTGGATTTCTCATCGGCGTTTCCCAGAAGGGGGCTGTGGTGCTGTATCAGTGTCCGGGGTGCCTGATTTCTGTTCTGGTTCTGGCTGCTTAGAGTGTCAGCTAGAATCTGTTTTTTTTTCCAGGAAGGTACTCAACTTTGAGGTCAAATCCACTCACTTTGAGGATCATCGCTTGCAAGCGCAACGGTGCCACTGACATAGGTTTGCGCAGTATCGTTTCAAGTGGCTGACGGTCACTTTGTACCAGTGTGGCTTTCCCCAGGATGTATTCTCTGAACTTGTGTGCACTGAACACAATCGCCAACATTTCTTTCTCTATGGGCGCCCAGTTGAGCTCTGATTTACGAAGTTTGCGAGAAGCATAAGCTACTGGTCATCCCTCTTGCAACAGGACCGCGCCGACTGCATTCTTGCTAGCGTCACATTGTATAGTTGTTTCTTTCTTAACATCGTAGTATGCAAGTACTGGCGCTGTGCAACATAGATCTTTGAGCCGCTGGAATGCTTCAGCTTGGGGCGCGTGCCAGTGGAAGAGAACATCTTTCTTTGTGAGCTCCCTTAGTGGAGTTTCAACCTCTGCTAGCATAGGTAGGAACTTAGCCAGGTACTGTATAGAACCCAGGAACCGCCGTACATCTTCCTTTGTTGTTGGGGGAGGCATCTCCTTCATGGCTCGTACTTTTTCAGGGTCGGGTTTGAGCCCTTCCGCGGATATGATGTGACCCACGCACGGCACCTGTTGTTTTCGAACTCTAACTTTGTCAAAGTTGAGCTTCAGGTTGTAACTCTTGGCACGGTAGAGTACTTTCTCTAGTACTGAATCATGGTGTGAGGTGTCACGCCCAGCAACGAGTATGTCATCCATTATCGCGTATGCATGGTCTACTCCTTCTAGCATTTCATCCATGGCTCTTTGGTACATTTCAGGGGCTGATTTAATACCAAAAGGAAGTTTTAACCATCTGTACCTTCCAATCGGAGTGTTCATTGTTGTCAGAAGGCTGGACTCATAGTCTAGCTTCTTTTGAAGATACCCGCTCTTGGCATCAAGGACTGTAAAGACTGTAGCATCAGGTATTTTGGCTACAATTTCTTCTACCGTAGGTATCGGGTAATGCTCACGTTTTACTGCCTTGTTCAGGTCCGCCGGGTCTAGGCAAATCCTGATCTTTTCTCCTCGGCTTGAGACAGCCATGGAGTTCACCCAATCCGTTGGTTGCATCACTTTGGCTAGGTGTCCTTCCTTTTCCATTTCTTTGAGCTTATCCACGATCTTAGGAAGGAGTGCAGCTGGTTGTCTTCGGGGGCCATGTACTTCTGGCTTAGCAGTGGGGTCAATTTTAATGGAGTATGTTCCAGGCATAGCTCCAGATGCATTCTCTAGATCAGGGTGTCGGTCTAAGAGCTCCTTGAGGTCTGTGTCTAGCTGGTGTACTCGCTGCACCAGGTTAAGGGCTTGGCAGGCCTTGCCCGAGAGTATGGGGTTTTGCTTGCTGTCAATGACATAGAACTTCACCCATGACTCTCGGTCCTTGAATCTTACAGTGAGGGTGGTGTAACCTCTTGGTGTCATTCGGTGCTGACTAAATGACACTAGGATCTGCTTGGTTTTCTTGATCTGGGCATTTGGTGCTAATTGTTGAAGTTGTGAGGTGTTAATGACATTAGCATGCGCGCCAGTGTCCAGCTGACATCGTAGGGTACTGTTGCCCACTTCCAAAGTCTCCCACCATTCATCTTCATCGCAGCAGTGTGATTTGCTAGTAACGTCGTTTAGTTCTAGACTAGCGATATGTAGTAGGTGTACATCAGCGTCTTCCTCATCATCACTGGGGTAGACCTCCTCGTTGAGTGAGTTAACTCGGTTCTTTTGACTTCTGCACACTTGGGCGAAGTGCCCTAATTTGTTACATTTGTTGCAGGGTTCATTCTTGGCTGGACATTTCTCTTGTGGCTTGTGGGCACGATAACCACACTTTCCACATTTGTCTTGCTGATCACTTGCCTCTGGTGGCTGTTTGTATTTCTTTTGATTTATGCACCTTTTGGGTGGGCCAGGTTTTGATGTTACTGTATTGACCGCCACTCTAGGGTCTTCTCCGGCCATAACTTGCATGCCATCCTTGGTTGCTTCGAACATTCGGCCTATATCAATGGCTGAATCAAGGCTAAGGTTTTTGCTCTTCTCGAGGCAGCGTTGACGTACTCGTTCATCTAACGATTTGCAAGCTATGGCGTTCCGAATTAATTTCTCAGTCTCCGCAATGTCCAGATCCCGGGCAAAAAGTTTCAGATCAGTCACAAAGCTATCGAAAGATTCCCCTGGTAACTGACGTCTTCGATCGAACTCGACCGCCGCCATGATTGGATTCTTCTTGGCTTCTACGTGTGTTTCGAATTTACCGGCGACTCTTTCGAGTATCTCTTTTTCGCTGACATTTTGCGCAGTCTCTCCCGTCCCTACTTGAACAGTTTGCCAGTCGAAAGTCAAATAAATTTCTCGGCCTTTATCGCCAACAAAGCTCACGAGGTTGCGTATTTTCTCCTCCTCGGTGCATTTGCTGAGAGGCCGGCCGAAGGTAAATTCACAGTGTTGATAAAACCTCTCCCATTCTTTGCTCAAATCTGCGGCTGCCCAATTCATGTTCGGCCAGTTGTACGATGAATTAGCGTATCCTTCCGCCA
Organism: Pachyseris speciosa; assembly: GCA_016490735.1. Lineage (NCBI taxonomy): Eukaryota > Metazoa > Cnidaria > Anthozoa > Scleractinia > Pachyseridae > Pachyseris > Pachyseris speciosa. The sequence goes on from JAEMWC010000464.1 coordinate 361,976, forward strand.
TGTTTAACCGGTTTGTGCTGTCTTTGTGGTTCGAAATCCCACTACTTCGACACCATGTTATGTATTCATCACATGTACGCCATGTTGGATCTTAAGTTCACCGGCGTGGTTTATTATGATTGGTTGAGACTACAACTACAACAAACAACAACTGTGGGAGCGATACAATAAGTCCAGCGGTATATAACAGTCAGCGCGCTCCCACTCACATCATGCATACCATCGTTTACTCCTTCACGTTTATTCGTTGTTATCTTCACACATTGTGACAATGTCCAAATATGGTGATGGCGCTTGCAATTTTCATCGTGCACACTCAACAGAGAAAAATGACGGCTTTACCTGCATTTCTACAGGAAACTCAGTAGATTGCGCTATTTTATCAATGTGTTTAATAATAAAACGATTGATCAATCTTGCGGAACATCGCCCGATACTTGGCCGACGTCCGACGAAGCCGTATATTTCGCGCAATTTCGTAGGACATAAATATTAGTATCAGACTGTTCTCGTCGTTCTCCCTAAACAAGAAGCAATCCATCGCACGGGTTTACACAAACAGAAAGAGGCGACGTAACAAAGTCTCTCAATCTTGGGATGGAAAGGTCAGCGTGCTCTCCATCACATCATGCATACCACCGTTTACTCCTTTACGTTTATGGTCGTTTATATCAGGTCCCGGCTAAACGATCAAACATTTTCGTCCAACATCGTATTTGCAGTGGCTAAATGGACAATGTTTGACCAAACTGACTTGGCAAAATGAATCGACATAACGATTTTTGTGTATTTTGGCTGAAATTTCGACGTTATGCGTTTTTAGTTGGTTGCTTTTTACTGATTGTGCACGCTTTGTGGTTGGTAGGGGTGGCTAATCGATCAAACATTCGTTCGTAACGCGAACTGTTGGAGGAAAACCTGACGTGCACCCGCATTGTAGTGAACTGTCTGAGTGTTTGTGTATGCCTTATTTTCCTTTTTAATTTCTTCATCAAATCACTTCTTATTTCATTAACATCTAGGTATAATGCCCCCTTAAAATACCGAGCAAAATGAAATTATTCAACAAGATATTTATACATACGTTAATATTCAAAGAGTAGGAATTCTTTAGTTACCATGTGACGTAATGGAGGATCCATTTGCTACCATTTGCTGCGTGCGCAAGTTTGCTTGAGCCAGCGTTATTCTCGCCTTTTCGCTGAGTAAAGTTAACGCTTTCTCTGGGAAACGAGATTTGAGAAAAATACAGCCGCATGTGGAACCTACAATGTAAGACCCTTTTTCCGAAAACTTGGTTATGTGTTTGAAAGTATCTGATAGCCGAATTATTATTATCTTGGTAGAGGTGGGGACTGAATTTACCTTTTACAGTGCGTTGCCGCTATTTTAATATTGAACATTGCAGTCGTAAGTATTTGTACAGATAGAAGCTCCAAAGCGCTGGAAGCCTTAGGTGACGTTAACCTCTTGCCTTTGCCCGATGTGACGAAACAGGTTCAGGGAGATGGCTGTTTGGTAGTTATTTTAGTAAAATTGCAGATTGGTAGTAGGTTGTGGGGAGGGGGAGTGGGGGGTGGGGAAGAGAATTCATCTGTCACAGTGCAAAACACACACACACAAAATTGAAAAATGGTAAAATGGCTAAAATGGCGGTTGGCAATTAAATAAAGCATCTCAAGTACCACAAGGATTTGGACCCGCCCTCTTGGTAGTTGGTTTGGTGCAAGCTAAATGAAAGAAAGAAGAAAGAAACAGTCGATGAGAGGGAGAAATGGAAATTACCCAAGAATGCTCAGTAATAGATGAGCCACTAGGGAGCTTTAGCAACGAGGACGGCAACGGCAACGGCAACGGCACAAAACAATAGGCTTAATGAGCAAAAACAATCGATCTGCACGTGCGTTTTACATTTTGGTTCATTTCTTTGCCGTCCTTTGCAAAACAACGTGAAATGACCAAATTTTAGGTTTTCTCGAGAACGTGAGCGTGTGATTGTAAAGTTTGCTTTCTTTATCCTAACTTTAATGGCGTTCATAACAGTTTAGTCCCCGAATAATTCGCCAGTATTTTCCAAGTTAAACAAATTGGAATAATCGCGAAAGCGTTACAGAAAAGAGAAGTTATATTTTGAAATGACGTTTTCGTTGCCGTCGTCGTCGTCGTTGCTAAAGCTTTCTAGTGAGAGGTTCAAGACACTAACGCCGGTCCATGCCATTGGAATGTACAACCCTACTAAACAATACAGTCAACAGTGGCCACAGTAAAACGCACTTATACACAGGTTCTTCCCATAAAAAGGTCATCAGTGAAGCTAGCTTTCAATTTCCTCTGGAACGTTTTGGGTAATTTCCCATAAACCCTTGCAACGTAGTTCGCACGAAAAATTAGGAGCCGCCATGATTGAAAGAGTAGAAGGCCACATTCTCAGTGAAGTTTTCTTCGCAAAATTAGAACGAGAAACCCTTCTTGATGCACATTTGCGTAACTTTCTTTCATAAACTTCAGATAAGCCTTTGACACTGTTTTTGCGCAGAATCCTTATCGCTCAACTGTTGTATTTCCAGCGAAATGCACCGAAGTCGAAGCGGAGAGAGAAAGAGAGAGAGAGAAAGCTGTAACATCCACACGTGGATTATGCACTTGTTAATGTTTAGCCCCCGGGGGGTGGGGGGGAGGACTAGTAAGAAATTTGACATCCCAAACGGCGCTATATGATTAGCCTTCGTAGCAAGCGTTCCCGTTCGAACTGATTTTTTACCACATTCTGGCCGCGCGAATTTGCTCTCGTCCCAATTTTGGCGCGGCCAGAATGCGAAAAACTTTGTTCGAACGGGAACGCTTGCTACGCACTCCAGGCTACTATATGATCACCTTAATCATTAGAATCAATGACACGACTGTTATGACATATTGTGATTTATTTGCAAATTCATAAAGTGACGCTTTCTTGTATAAAATGCTCAAAACTAAAAGTGGCGTCTTCGCGGCAGCGACTATATGCGACCTTTCCAACCCAGCTGGA
>JAEMWC010000464.1:372500-377500 GCA_016490735.1 Pachyseris speciosa
GAAAATAAACAGATCGAGGCATACATTAACATGATTATGAATTTGGTTCGGCGTCATTCCTGCCTGCCTGACCGTGAGGAACGCCTCAGTCGATCCGAATAAAATCAGTCGAGCTTAATTGGTTGGCAAACGTCGTATCCTTCACATGAACTTAATGCGGTGAGAGACGAGCTCGGCTCATGCGATATACGGCGTTTGACCAGGGCCTTACTCTGTTTCAACTTACTTTTCAAACTCAGATTTCACCTCCATCCAGTCCACGTCACATTCTTCAGTAATTCCAGAATTGTACAATCTGCGAGATGAAGTTCGCGATCAAAACAACAACAACGACAATTAAAAACAAAACAAACCAGCAGCTGCGTAATTTGGCCACTCGCCATACATCAACCGCCGACCGGTTAGCTCAGTGGTAGAGCACCTAACTACCATGCGGGAGGTCGCGGGTTCAAACCCCAGCCGGACCAACACTAATTGATGAGAAAGTGCTGCCTTTGTAATGACATCTGCAAATGGTTAGACTTTCTAGTCTAACCGTAGGCCCCGTCTCACAGTACTTTCACTTAATCTGACCCTGTTGGACGTACCAAACCTCTGGCTGTGACCACCCCTAGTGTCCGTCCTAACCCTACGGTCAGCACGAGTGGTCGGTTTGGCGTAATCTTCTAAATGGACTACTGATCGATGAAACCACATGACAAATAATGACCCACAGTAGTCAAATTGAAGGAGTCCAAGTGCTGAAACTGGTAAACTAAACTAAACTAAACTAATGAGGTAAAATGAATGATCTTTGATACATGTAAAATGAATGATCTTTGATACATGTGCTGTATAAGCACTTTTATCAGCAAAATGGCACAGTTAGAAGGATTTTTAATAGAGTTGGCCATTGACAGATTCTGAAAACACTACATTCTGCTGACCTTCCAATGAGTGTGAAGTCATCTTCTTTTGTCCAATGCTTATCATTTGCATCTTCTGTCCAGCAAAGCCTGTCCAACCTGAACAAAAATGAAAAGACAACTTCTTGCTTTTAAGATTTCACTCGCCAATGTACAGCAGAATAAATAAATAGCACAACAGCACGACCAAAAGTAGCGTATAATGATGTGTCCACTAGCTATATTGACATTTCAGCAATTAATAATTTTTTCTTTGTTGAAATCATAATACAGGTAATGTTTCAAACCATACACTCACAATAATGTGAAAAATCAATTTAGCGAAAGCTGTCATTAAGACTCTTGGGTACAGGTGGTAAGCCCAATGGCCAACGGGAGTTTCCCGCTTTCAGGAGGATGAAAGACTTACAGTAACTAAGGCACTGTAGGATATAGGGTGTGTCTGTTATAATTCGGAAAGTCTACATGTATGTTGCATCCCACAATACACTTTGTTTGTTCCCCCCCCCCCCCCCCCCGACCCAACCACAAATTTTGCATAAGTGTTGTTTTCAATTTCTCTCAGGACGATTGTAAGTCCCAAGAGAAATTCAAAACAATGGTTAAGCAAAATTTTGGGGGACAAACAAAGTGCATTATGTGAGATGTGAAAGTGGCTATGAACAAGATAACATGCTGTAGGCATTTTCGACAATGGATGCTGGAATCGTTTGAGAAAGAAATCGACAGATGTGTAATACATTGTACATGTAAATGGAGTTTCCAGCAAATGCCAGTACCGTACATTGGAGGCCCGTACAATTTTACTAAAATTGTACAGTTAATAATTGAACGTTTACCATTTACGTCTGCATTGTTCTTTGTTCCTAGTTTTGACCATCCGTGCCACAGCAACCCAGTAAATACCCTCAAATGGAACTGTTTTGTCTTCAGCAGTCTTGGTCACAAGATGAACGGCTTCCTTGAGGCATTTTACCTCATCTTTTGTCCAATTTCCTCTCTTTGGGTTTGCTGGAAAAAGGGTGTGCAGATTTGGCCTTAAAATCCAGTTTCTCTAAATTCACTCAACTTTGGCATACAGATTGGTTATTGGTTTAGAAACGTAGTTCTACTTTTATTTGGTGGCCGTAAGGCTGTAATTAGATGAATATTAGTTTATGAGAACTGTTCCACAAGCATTTGATTTCAAAGCTTGAGTGGATTCATGCCCGTACTATTCTATGTAAAAAAATAGATACTAAGTACTAGTTACTGCTGCTACTGCTACTGCTACATATATTCATGACAATAGTTATCAATTATTCACCGAAGTGGAGGTGAATAGTGGTGGATATTTACCGAGCCGTGAAGCAGCGAGGTAAATAACACTGTACAGTGGAACCTCGATTTAAGAACCTCTATATGACGAAACGCTCGATATAACGAACGATATTCTTCAGCCCGACCTTTTAAAATGTATGGAAAAGGACCTCAATTCAACGAACCCTCGATATAATGAACTAATTTCCCTGGTCCCTTGGGACTTCATTAAATCGAGGTTCCACTCTATCCACCATTTTCACTGACGCTGAGGTGAATAATTGTTTTAGTATATACCACACAAGCTGAATAATTAGCGGACCAAAACATTACTTTATGTGTGACAATATACCGACAAGCTGTCGGAAATTGTAAAATCTCGCGCGCCAGCTACACAGAGGTGAATAGTACTTGCTAATCACCTCCGAGTTAACCAATCAGAGTGCGCGAAAAGCACTATTCACTTGTGTGGTATATACTAACTATAAATAATGGTAATTGAATTGAGTGGAGTGCAATTTGGTCTTAAATCAGATGCGAGATTTCAAAATTGAATGAGCGCGCAGCGCGAGTTTTATTTGAAATCACAAGTATGATTTCCGACCAAAATTGCATGACATGAAGTTCAATTACCACTTTATTACACCCATTTTGAAATCACACAGTTTTTTTGTCAATATCAATATTATTTTGTTTATCCATGAAATTGATAGGTTAGTATTATTTCACTTGATCATTTTGATGAGTTACAGAAAGGATGCAATTTAGAGTAAAAAATGGTGCAATTTGGGAATAAATTGCACTGTTGAGAGCCAATCAGATTGCAAGGATCACCAGTGATTTCAAAATGGGTGTAATAAAAATAACAACAACAACAACAACAACAATAATAATAATAATAATGATAACAGCACACAAAGTAAGAAGGTTTCTGCCCATTCAATGAAAAACTCCTCTAGTACATCCTCAGGAATGGGCCTGATTCTAACAGAGTGCAGGAAGCAATTTATAGCACTAATAATAATAATAATAATAATAATAATAATAATAATAATAACAACCATAATAATAATAATAATAATAATAATAATAATAATAACAACAATAATAATCAATAATCTATTACTACAATTTTTGTTGTTATTGTCATTTTATTAATGTTAATATTTATTATCAAAAATTGTTATTATTATTACTGTCATCATTATTATTATGGCTGTTGCTTAACAACATTTTATAGTCCACCTCTAGTATCCCTACTAGGAAAATACATACCCTTACTAACTGAGTTCGAGGTCTGTACTGTTAAGTTATGGACCAAGTTTTTCCCCGCTGATTTATGGCCAAGTGCGAAGCACACGGGCAATAAATCAATGGGAAAAAATGAGGATCCGTAACTTACAGTACGGATCAAGTAAATGAGGTTAGTAAGATATTTATTAGGGTTAATGAGGTTAATCTGGCGCGCGTGAAAACCAGTTGAAGTGAAGTGGGCCGTACTGTAGAATATGGCCTGCAAAACTGACTGATCACAGCACGCGTACCAAGTGAGAGATATACTTCTGTAGTTCACTAATGCCAAAACAAACTCATTGAGGAAGCAATAAGGTAATGGTGTGCCATTGACTAACCTTTGGTGGATGACAGGGTTGAAAATTTGCGGCACACAGACATGCGACTTCTGCCCATCAGCTGGCCAATGGTAACCCAGTCAGGGCCATGAATTGCTTTTAGCCTACATACACAAATACAGTCACAATATTGTGTCACGATAATGTGCATGAGCCAGCTTGATTGACAACAGAATTTTTTTAACCAATAGAAATAGCCTCAGGAGTGCTGTGAAACCTTCATAGACCCACGCATCACCATAGCATTGCAGTTGTTTTGTTTCAGTTGTGTTTGGATTTGTGAAAATACCATTAAAACTTACCCGGCTCTTTGTCTCATCTCAAGGGATAAAAGGTGTTCTGCAAAGGCCGTGCGCACATACACGGTACAGTTAATTTTTTCCAGCTTGCATAATCATTTTTAGCTATATAAAGCTTCCATGTGCATCCTCCCATGTTTTTTTCATTGTTTTCTCCCTTTCCTTAGAGGCAAGGTGGCTGCGAGGCATAAACACCTTTCGACCTGAGCTGCTTCATATTCCTCCTCTCAAAGACATCAAATTACAGTAATCGACAATATTTTAATACCTATATTATATACACAATACGCTGCTACAGTAATCCTTAAATAAGCCCACTGTTGTTCAGAGCTGTTATTGCAATTTTGATAGGTCTGATCGTGTTGATAAAAAAGGATTTTCCACACCGAAGGCAACATTGAAATCTGGTCCATTGGATCAAAAATCAAACAGCCGCACATATGCAGAAGATTGTCCAAGGCCCTATAATTTCCAAGTAGTTTATTACATATATTAAATATTTTTCAAAACTTTCCAAAGATTGTCATTGATAATAATTATTAAGAATGTTTCCAAACGAGAACAACAATAGTGTGCATGGATGGTTCAAACATTAAACATTAAATTAAATGTAGAAATACTCATAATTTGGATTTAACAGCCATATTTCCACTTAGCATACAAAAGTTTGCAAACAAGCTGAGACAACAACAACAACAACAACAATCATTCTAATTATTGTTTTGAAATTTACCTTTTTAATTCATCAACTTCTTCTTCAGTATACCTGACAAAAATACAAAACAAAATAAACAATTAAATAGTACATGCATACATTTCTCTATTAAGTTCAGAGCAAATCAAAGTGGCCTGGAGCCACTGAACTC
>JAEMWC010000464.1:385000-490000 GCA_016490735.1 Pachyseris speciosa
TCTTGTGCAAACTCAAAAGGCCATATTTGGTAAATATTGCTACGTTTCTTGCATTAAGGCAATAATTATTCGTGCGATTGAGAAAGTTGCAATGTTTTGAAGCATGGGAGTCTTGTGCGGCCGGTTTTGGCCGGCACGGGCGCCAATGGGTTAAGTGAAAGGTTTATTACACACAAACCAACAATCCTGATGAGAGCATTAAAACAAATGAGCAGCATAATCATGGAGCGCTCGACATTTAACAAACCTTGAGGAATTTATCCATATTGGAGTGCAATAGGTCCAGCTCCTGTGGAGACCACTTCCCTCTCTTGACCTTGATTCCTATAACAATTTAATAAAACAAATCACAAAAACATTTACTGACTTTTCAGTGACTTTCAAGTAAAATTTAGAACTTCCCTCACTTGATACACAATTCCTTAATTTTTCCCTGACCCGGAAAAAAATCTGTTTTTCCCTAACCAAGGGAATCTTGGCTATTAACCTTAACCTATTGGGTGAAACTTTTCAACCCAAAAACTATGAAAATTTTGTTTTCTGTGCATGCCTGATCTTGGAAAGCTAATATTAAGGGGGGACTAACTTAACTACAGACTTAGCGTTGTTGCCAAGGGATTTTTGCGGACTGTATTTGTAAAACACAGTTTTTCGGTGTTTTTGCCACTGTATTGGTGAAATGTGCAAAGAGGGGAACATGTAAAATTAATAAATTGCTATTGCGCATGCATAACTTGCCCCAGGCCCCAACTGCGCCTTAGAGAGAAAAATCCCTAAAACTTGAAGAAAATTATGTGAAGTTCCGCTTTTTTTTGCCAATCGGAGATATTCCAGCCTTCTTTACAAGCCTACGTAAGCAATTGTTGTTAACGTACATAACTGCAATGATAATGACGAAAAGGTATGAATTTGCGTGCTTATGATGTCATAAATCTCAGAAAAATGCGAATTTCCAAAAATCGATACGTAGAGTTTTGCACCTTGGTGATTGTTAACCATTGGCACCATTTTCGATATCCAGAAGTGTACGCCACTGAGTCTTAGGCCTTTTTCTGTTCTGGTCACGTGACTTACCAAATATGGTTGTGACTTGAAAATCTTGTAAACCTTTTTGATTGTAAAAACATAGCCAGACAGCTTGCCTGTACAAGTTAGGGTTTCCAAGATATGAGCATTGGGAACTTTCCATAGCAACAATGTTAGCTCATTTTGTAGTTAAGTTAGTCCCCCTTAAGCATCAGGAACAGAAGTGCACGATGAACTCCACCAGCAAACAGAGCTTTGGGCAGTTTTGGTTCTTTTTGGCTAGAATCTGGCCAGAAAATGTCTCAAAGAGCTTCAAAAGGTGTTTTTTGGCAAAATGCTTGGTAGTCAATTGGTTAACCATTAATTTCTTTATCAAAAGTAGCAGTAATGTAGTTACTGTGTTATACACAAGGGTTTTGACACCATCTTGGTTGGGGTGCTCCACTTTATTAAAACAGTGCTAAAGCCCACAAAGCCCACATTTCACCCTTGCTCACCACAGAGTCTCCAGTAGCTCAGTGGTTAGAGCGTCCGTCTAGATCGCGGAGGATCGTGGGTTCAAATCCCATCTGGAACTCTGATTTTTTTCGAGTTTCCATTTGGGGTTTCATGCATTTCTATCATGTTGTAGTGCTAAAACAGCTCTTAAAAATCAATATCTCACTCATCAGATCAAAATTAGAAGAAAATAATTTTAACAATTTTTCTTTTGACTAAGAAGGGTTTTCTAATTAAGGAATACAGTGTACATTCAAATTCCTCTTGTAACAACTGGATTGAATCTGTTGTCATAGTTTCACAAATATACGGAAATTTGTTCTTATCAATTGGCCACCATTAAGAGTTTGAAATTTGAATCTCTTTATGGTGCATGGTCAATTATCAACTCAGCTGAAAAGACCAAATTTCATGTACCACTTCCCCACCAATGCAACACCACAGTTTCTTTAGAAACTATCCCCCTTTTTTCAAAACAAATGCTATCAAAAGACTTCTTTGCTATCAAAGTCCAAAAAGAAAGAAAGTTCTTAAAAGTTAGTCAAACACCATAAACATTTGGGAAATATTTTCTCGCTGATTAAACAGGTCACAAAGGGATATGATTGTTGCAGGTCAAAATCAAATTCAGGTAAAAAAAATTAACCTAAGTTGAAAATCAATTTCCTTTGTCTCCTTGCCCTAACTATGAATAATTAGGGCTAGGAGACAAAGAGAATTTGTGATTCAACTTAGGTTAAAAAATTTTTCCCTCAATTTATTTTTTATCTGCAACACATACGTCTGCTCACCCTTCTCTTTCAAACTGTTCAACTGTTCCTTTGAAAGAGTCCAAGTTTCATGAATTACATTAGCTTGCTTGATTGCTTCTTTCTTTTCCTCAACACTGTTGTTTTGTTTGTCCATATTCTGTAATATCTCTGGACCTGAACTCAATGCTTGATTTCTTTCCTTTTCTCTGTTCTTCTTTTTCTTATGTCTCCTCTCTATTTTAGCACTTGATGGTGAAGAACTTTCGGTAAAGGAGTTTGCATAAGCTGTGCTCTCTTGATTCATCTCACAGCCTCCCTCTTTGTCTCTGTGCTCACTTGTTTTTGATTTAAGCTTGTCTTGAGATTTTCGTTTCTTTTCCTTTTTCTTCTTCTTCTTTCTCCTCTTTTCTTCAGTGTTTGATAACATACATGGATCAACTCTTGCTTTCTTGTGTTTATGTTTCATAGTTTCTTCAGCAGTTGAGCTAGCTTGGCTCTCAGCACGTTCCACACTTCCTTTCTCTCTGATTACATCTCCATCAACTTCAAGATCTTCTTTGTTGTAATTTAAGCTATTATTATGTCTCCTCTCCTTTTCTGCCCTGGACAGTGTAGAGTTATCAGTAAAGGAGTTTGTATAAGCTGTGGTCTCTGAAATGTTTAATCCAAGACAACTGTGTTCTTCCTGGATCCCTCGATCAAAAGAGATATCTTTACATTGATCCATCTCACCACCTCCCTCTTTGTCTCTGCGCTCACTCGTTTTTGATTCAAGCTTGCGTTTAGTTTTCTTTATGACACCTTCTTCAGTAATGTCCAAAGATTTTTGTTTTTCTTCCTTTTTCTTCTTCTTATTTCTCCTCTTTTCTTCACTGTTTGATAACATAGATGGATCAACTCTTGCCTTCTTGTGTTTATGTTTCATACTTTCTTCACCAGTTGAGCTAGCTTGGCTCTCAGCATGTTCCACACTCCTTTTCTCTCTGATTACATCTCCATCAATTTCAAGATGTTCTTCACTGTAATTTAAGCTATTATTATGTCTCCTCACCATTTTGGCCCTTGGCGAAGAAGAGCTATCGGTAAAGGACTTTGTATAACCTGTGCTCTCGGAAATGTTTAATCCAAGAAAACTGTGCTCGTTCTGGGTCCCTCGATCAGAAAAGATACATGTACCTTTACATTGATCCATCTCACCGCCTCCCTCTTTGTCTCTGTGCTCACTCGTTTTGGAGTCAAGCTTGTGTTTAGTTTTCTCTTTGATATCTTCTTCAGAAATATTGAAAGATTTTCGGTTTTTTTCCTTTTTCTTCTTCTTTCTCCTCTTTTCTTCACTGTTTGATAACATAGATGGATCAACTCTTGCCTTCTTGTGTTTATGTTTCATACTTTCTTCACCAGTTGAGCTAGCTTGGCTCTCAGCATGTTCCACACTCCTTTTCTCTCTGATTACATCTCCATCAATTTCAAGATGTTCTTCATTGTAATTTAAGCTATTATTATGTCTCCTCACTGTTTTGGCCCTTGGCGAAGAAGAGCTATCGGTAAAGGACTTTGTATAACCTGTGCTCTCGGAAATGTTTAATCCAAGACAACTGTGCTTGTTCTGGGTCCCTCGATCAGAAGAGATACATGTACCTTTACATTGATCCATCTCACCGCCTCCCTCTTTGTCTCTGTGCTCACTTGTTTTTGAGTCAAGCTTGTGTTTAGTTTTCTCTTTGATATCTTCTTCAGAAATATTGAAAGATTTTCGGTTTTTTTCCTTTTTCTTCTTCTTTCTCCTCTTTTCTTCACTGTTTGATAACATAGATGGATCAACTCTTGCCTTCTTGTGTTTATGTTTCATACTTTCTTCACCAGTTGAGCTAGCTTGGCTTTCAGCACGTTCCACACTTCTTTTCTTTTTGATTACATCTCCATCAACTTCAAGACCTTCTTTGCTGTAATTCAAGCTAACATCTCCAAAATCACGATTCCACATTGTCTCTAAATTTGTTTCTCTTTTTCTTTTCTTCTTCTTAAGTTTATTCCTTCGTAATTCGTGTCCCCTTTCAGTTTCGCGGTTAAATGACATTTCGATCTTTCACCTTTTTGCTGTGTTCTTAGTTGACATGTGTGAGTTTTATGATGGCTGATGCGATCACTCGGTGCGCCCTTTCTTGCTCCTCTTACTGCTCTAGCGTTATAGTAAAGCAGCGGCTAGATATGGACCTCGTAAAAGCGATATTTTAGCGTCTATAGGATGTCAACATAGACGAACGTTTGACGCAAAAGTTGTCGCCATTTTGAAAACGCGAAGAGAGTAAAGACTTATGGGACTTTTTCTTGCCCCAGGCTTGTCCCAGGTTCGAAAGGGAGTACAGGCAGCCCAGGCTTCGCTGTGAAAAACATCACTAGCCTCAGCGTGAGGTCATCTATTTATCTTCTTTGTAATTCAAGATAAATTTGTGACCACTTTAAGGGGGCAGGGTCTAGTTTCAGTGTTGTTAATGTATGAGAAAGACTGGAGTTGCATGCTCGCCTTCGTACCACAAATCGAAGCAACACAGAGAATCGCCATAAAACGCTATATTTTCTCATTGTGGTTACTCTTCTATGACTACAAACCAATCTTTTTCTAAGGTATTGGATCAATATTCAGCTTTCCATGAGTCAGTCCCGACCGAATTCGCCGCTTTTTTGGTTAAAAAAGCAAGAATAAAAGAAAGGCGCGCAGTTTCAGTTGACCCTTTTCAAACTGCAAGGATACATTATCCTGCAGTTTAATATAAAAGAGGTCATCGTATGCTTTTCCAAACGCTGCTTTAGATCTATTTTGGCTTCAGTTTTGCTGGCGTGCCCTTTAAGGTCACCTCGGATAGCACCACATCCGGATGCAGATTAAATGATTGTTTCAAACCTGTCTTAGACAGTCTAGAACCGTACCTATATCAGGGAAATTTAGGAAGCCGGGGGCGAGAACAAACCGCAAAGATTACGTCAAGTTTGAAGGTGCTGCACGGAAAGCTTACGAAATTTATTACGGTACCTGCAGAGATTCCTGGTTTATACACATTACATGAGATGTCACACAGGACGTGAATTGAACAAAGGTCCAGCACTGCTTGTGCAACTGAGCCTGCTTGAAAAACCACCGCAAGTAAAGGAATTATTTGCGCCTTTTCCGGTGTTTACCTTATACTTCCTTTCTTTGGGTAAACTATCCAAAGAGTATTTTCTTTTTTATATATACTTTTGCCCTAACAAAACAGCCACCCAGAAATGTTTATCAAGATTCATGGTCCGATCGAAGGGCCGATCCGCACTAGCGACAATTTTGTCTGTTGTCGCGAGAATATCGCGCCAATTTTTGATCCGCATTTGCATCGCAGACAGACACTTACGTTTTTTAAATGACATTTGTGTTTTCAAGGTGAAATATGAACCTGATAGCGTGACGACGGTAACGAAATCCAAGATTGTTTCACATGCGTTTTTTTGCTGGTGAAGCTGTTATCCATTCAGTTCTGTTTGCCAAGAATTCCGTCAGAATTTCAGGGAATGACAATTAACATTTCAGGTCGCTAGGATTTAGATCAATTCATTTGGAAACGTTCAGGATAGTGGCTAAAAATGAAGTAAACCCAGAAAAATGACAGTTGTTAAATGCGGACGTAAATTAAAACTTTATTAATTAATGGTAATATAATTAAAATACGAAAATTTGGTTCATCAACGGAGTTGATAACGTTAATTGACCACCGTACGGGGATTCAAAAAGCTGACGTTTCGAGCGCAATCGTTGATACACCAAATTTTCGTGTTTGACTCAACACAGTTTCTTTAGAAACTAACCCCCTTTATTCGTAATATAATAAAGACGGTCACCATGACGTTTTAAAAGTTTTTAGAAAAAAATTACCCCGACAAATTTGGAACAACATATTACTTCTGTGCTTCTATATTTCATGCACTATTTTCATTTAGTATAAATCTAAACTAGCGTTCTATCACGAATACCGTTCTCTGATTGGCTCCGCTACTGGCCATCTATTCTGTGATAGATGGTAAGTAGCGATATTGTCCACAAAACGGCGGCCGCTTGTTTGCGTTTTCCAAGTGTCTGTAAGAAGGATTTCGATAATTCACTTGTTTAGTTTTCAACACATAGTAGATTTATACTAAAACAATTAGATTATTTCCTCTCGATTTCTATGCGTGATAGCTGATTCAGGCTGCGCCCTCATCAGCTATCACGCCATAGAAATCTCGAGCTCATAATATAATTATTAAATATAATTTATATACATAAAATTTTCCATAGAGATATTGAGGTGTCGAAAGCCTTCGTCATTGACAAGACCACAATATATAGATAGACACCATTTTGAGTCTTTTGGACTTGAGAATACAAACGAACCTAAATGGTTATCAGAAGAACGCGGAAAGTTCTTCTGTCCACTCAGACAGTTCCGCGTTGCTAAGCTGGCTTTTTCCATGACCTCTCGCAGGAGTCGTATTTCGTCTCAATTTCCCCTTGTGGTGTGTGTTTGAGTAGCCGAGTCTAACGTGAGAAAGCGAATCTAGCAATCGCGCGTTAGCGTTTCGGAGCGTGTCAATTTCATGCCGTTGCCCCTCCATCTTTCTTTCCAGTTTGTTGTATCTGTCGTCTTTTTCCGGGGTTTGTTGAAAGGATTCCACTTTTCTCCGTAGTGATTCGATCAGGCTGTTTTTGCTGGACACTTCACTGTTTAAAGACTCGATGGTTGCATCCTTGGCTGCGATAAGGCTTGTAATTTCTTGTTTTTCTTTCCGAAAATCAGCTTCTAGAAGCAAGAGTTTCGATATAATGTCTTTCATCTCCTGGTCATAATCTTTCTGCTGTTGGTCCAATTCCTGCTCTTTTTCCTGTAAGGCGTATGTTAAGTCCAGCGCCCTCGCTCGCTCCAGCTTTAGATCTGTTCTGACTTGCATCAGTTCCTTGTGCATCCGCCTGACTTCATCTTTTAAAACAGACACGTTGGTTTCAAGCTGAAATATATAAGAGAGAACAAACAGATTCATATAAGCGAAAGCTGAAAATTAGCTACAGGGATCAGAAGGCCAGGCCTTGTCTGGGGTGAAGAAATAACGGGCCAAAGGGTTTGATTTGGGTTTCTGTCACCCTAATCGAGATTTCCAAGGTAGAAAGATGCCGCACAAACGCACTACTTAGAATTTTTCACTATCAGGTATGTACGTAAGAAATTAATCTAATTAATAAAATATAAATTTTGGATACATCAGTTTTTTACCCCGAATCAATGTTGGCAAAGAGAAGTATTCTGGGCTCACGGGCTTGACACTGGAAAAGGGTTAGGGGAGAAGAGCGGAAAAGTTGCGTTTTCTTAGTGGGCAAACAAGGGTATTGTAAAAAAGAGAAAAAGAAAATGTCTGCCAAGATTTATGTCCGCAATAAGAGAATTGCCAGCCTCGTTATATTTACCTTGTTACGATAAACTGCGGGTTTAGGGCAAAAAAAAAAAAAAAAAAAAATGCCTGCCAAGCCGCGATAAGAGAATTGTAGCCTCGTTATCTTTACCTTGCGACAATAAACTACGGGTTCAGGGCAACAAAAGAAAATAACTTGGAAAGAGTGGTGTTCCCTTCCACCTTTATTTACTTTTCGTAAACAAAAATATCTAAAACGATATTCAAACACTCAATGGTATGTCGGTAGTGAATCACTATAAGTCCGGCCGTCTTTTCCTATTGTACAGCCAGAAGGAACAGAATGAATTGTTCAATCAGATGACAAACCATCGAGCCAAGCCAGACAGCTTTTAGTTACCAAAACACCGCGCGCAAACTTTATGTACATGGAAAGCTCGTTCTGTTTAATTCTGCGAAGAACGAAACGAAGTTCTCGTGACCTATTTATTGTTGAAGAAATATTGCGTGACGTACAGTATTTGGCAAAAACAACCGCAATATTGATTTATCGCCAAAAGCAATTTACAACACAAAGGCGCAATTCACGTACAAATATTTATTAACTGTTTCTTAAGAAGCTAAAGCACTCCCATCTCATTGTGGTTAGATTTGCGGTATATAAGAGGCAACAGTGCACTAACGAATGTTCTTATGCGGCATCAAAGGAATCTACACTACAGGGCAAAAGTCTGACACACAATCAAAAATACACAAAAGAAGCCAAAGACATCAGTTCTTAAAACTCAACCACATTAAACCAAACTCTACCTTCCACACGTAAGATGAACTATCAAAATCGTAACTGAAAATTTTTCGATCGCGGAAAACAATTTTCGCGTGAAGTGTTTACAGTTGACGTCATGCTAAAAACGCGCGTTCTGGGTAGCTGGACTTTCATCATTCGAAATGAAGTTAATAGTGGCACGCTACAACACGATCCCATTTCTTTTTTTTTTATGGTTCAGATATGATCTATTTATTTATTTTCGTTACCTTCTTTAAACACCTGTGCCGTAGGCAGTAAAACAGAAACACAGCGGTAAACAGTTCAATGTATTGCTTGCTTAGTAAATCAAATAAAATTGATGATTTCGACATATTAATTACGATTCGAGATAATGACGTAAATTCGCCTTGAAAGCCATAGATTTCGATTTCACCAAAGGCCATACAAAGTAAGCAGCTAGAAGAAACGAAGTACGCTTTCCGAATTACTAAAATAATTACGACTGATAATATAATTGTTTGCGTCGACGTTAAACCCACAAGGCGCAACATCGACAATCCTTTGTATCATCTGAAAATTAAATTTAACCGTTACAAGAAATTATCTCCGGTTCCATCTCGACTTACCTGGTGTCTGTTCAATTTTGGACTTCTCGTACACAATTCGAGGTCTTTGTTACTTTTTCCTGCCATCGACAAAACGCAAAATCAACGAAAAAGCTACCTTCGTGGATAAGTAGCCGTGAACCGTGAGCGACGCTTGACACTGATCCCTCTAGTATTTCTGCAAAGATAATGCGAGCAATGTAAAATCCGTCTTAATTTCGTCGCGTACAGTTAATCATTAACAAACATCATGCCTTTGGGATGAACTTACGAACAGTCACCGCATGCGCCGAGCACGAACGTGATCAAAACATGACCCACAAACCAGGTGGTCCAGTTTGTCCGCTGACCTTGATTTGTTCGCAGCACAAACATTCACTGTTTGCTCGCGCTGTCCAAATTCTGGGTAAGTTTGATTACCTTAGCCATACGTAAAGTAGCCAGAAGTCATTCGCAAACAACTTCACACTAAGAGATCATTACTTAATTTAGATGACTGTATACACACTTGTGAATTCGTTTGTTCTAAATTTGCATCACAAAGGGGAATCCGTCACCAGGGAATGCGGGATATCCAAAGAAGATTGATGAAAGAAACAATCGGACTTTTTGTAGCTCATGTAATTAAAACGAGAGGCTGAGTTCCTTTGTTCGTTTATTTTTCGCGGAGTTGTTTTCCAGTCTGGTCGCTGTCTTTGATTCTGAAAAAAGAAACCACATTAGAGTTGCTTTTAAACTTCGAAACGTGATCGGAAATGACGGTCCGTATAAAGTGCCTCATTCCAAGTGTTTAGAGCTTGTTTCCTCACGTTCATCGTCCGTACTATGCATGGACGATAAAACGCTCGTCTAAGTGAGTGCTTTTCCTGATTCCGAGAGGGAAAAAGATTAGCATACCACACAAAACCCCCAAAACCATGAACAATGCTGGTGCCCGCTATTTCCCAAATTGACCCGTAAGAGATATTTGCCATCGTGACAAACGGCACGTACGGGGCTAGGTGGGGGAGGGAAGGGATATGAACACCCCCGTGAGATTTTTCTCTGATTTTCTTATTCTAGCTACGTCAATCTTTTTCAGTATCTTGTTTACGGCGTTTAGGTATCCAAGAACGTTTCGCAAATTTTCGAGCAATTGGTCTGGTTCTTCTTCGCCCCCAACCTATAATTGCTCAGGTGAAAAACATCATCAAATGGCGATATAAACAACGAGTAAATGTCATGGGTGCATCATTTTGGATGACGTCATTGATCCTCTTCACTTCCTTACGGACAGTAACCACGTGGTAACAGAAACAGAAAGCCATCCTGTGGCTCTTGCAGCCAATCTAATTTCTCTAAACGTAACAATTTGGCCAGACTTCAGCTAGAAGAAAGAAAACCAAAACTCCGGTTCCAGCATGATTTAATTTAATTCTTCCTACTCAGCGCCCATTTAAATTTAAATCAAACTAACGAGAAAGATATTCCTGTTAACAGATGGGACTTACGAGCCCATGGGCTCATTGTTAGCCAAACTGAATTTATGGACCTGGATGAATCGTGAAGTTGCAGTTGGCGTTGAGAAAGAACCTTTCTCTGCCTGAATTTTTGACACTAAAAAAGCGTTTTTATTACTGGGAAGTTTGACGCCACCATGGGACCCCCTAATCCCCACCACCTTACCCCTTCTCTGCACACAAGGTGTTTGTAATTGGTTCTAAGCCGCGGTGCTTGGAGCGCCAACATTCCGTGTAAAGCCGCAGGTAACAATGCGTTTTAATCGCATAACCTGAAACGTAGCTAATCGATGTTATATAAAGCCCCGGCTACACGTTCAAACATTGTTATAAAACATTTGTTGGACGAACAATGTTAGAACGTGTAGCACGCATGTTTGATGACGTTTGTTCAACATTTTTTGTTGGAAGAATGTTTTGATTTCGATCAAACATTTTCTCCAACATACAACAAATGTTGAAGTGTGTAGCCGCCCTTTCAACAATGTTGTATTGCAAAGACTAATCAGAGTTAAGGACTCAGTCTCCAATCCGAGATCTTAATAATTGTTGAAGTTAAAACCCCGAAGCGACGTGTTTCCAACAATGTTGTATGCGTATCCAACATTGTTAGAAGCGTTCTTACAACAATGTTGGGACGTGTTCTTCTAACAATGTTTGAACGTGTAGCCGGGGCTTAATAACCAAACCAATGCGCGCGCTCTGATTGGTCAATCAGCTATGGTTTATTGTTCCAGCAAACTCATGGAAATTTCGCGCGTCTTCTGGATTATTATATAAAAGCAATATACCACAAGTTTCTATTGTTCATAGGCTGATAAACCGACTTGGGACGTTGGACGGAACACTCGAAGAATCCGTAAATCACTCGCCTGCGGCTCGTGATTTACAAATTCTTCGTGTGTTCTTCCAACATCCCGCGTGGTTTATCATAGAAACTTGTGGTATATTGCTTAATTGAATCACGCTAGATCAATCCAAGCCGCCGACCGCTTGTGGTGAACTGATCAGCGTCCACTGTTACACTCCAGTTCCTGCTTTGTTTATAAACCAGCAAAGCGTAGTCAGATCACGCGCCACATGTTTACGTTGAAAACACATTGTTGTCCAATATTTTTACTCTCATAAAACTTCAGTCTTAGTTCTCCTTGATCTTTACGTTGTCATTTGTCCACCTTCTGATTTGTGCACACAGCCACGTTCTTGGCTCAACTTTGTATGTAAAACAATGCGTTTAACCATAGTTAATGGAGCATTAACTATGGTTTAACAATGACCTGAGGTCATATGCTCAGAACATATATTTTTATGCATCAGTAACACATTGCGGTGTTGAACTAAAACTTAAATTAATTTCTTCAGTAATTTAACTTTCCGTTACGCGGCAGCGCAGTTATGACTATCAGTTATGACGATCCACTAGGGCAACACTAGAGCGGTGAATTACAACGGCGATGTTCAAGGTGCCGCATTTTTTTCTCTGATAACTCAGCAAGAAAAATGTGTCAAGGGGTCCAAATTTTTCTTTTTCGCGCGAGCCAAAAATACTAGCGCGAACCGCTAGAGAATAATATTCTGGGACTAGTATGGCTTTCAAAAAGGAAATGTGATTTTACGTTTTAATTTTGGACAAGTGTTTGTCCCAAGAGTGAGAGGACAAATCAAGATTAACACTGGTTTGGAAAATGGGGGCACGGGAAGACAGTGGAAGGCATCTGGGGGAACTTTGCCACGGACGGAGTAATGAACCCTAAACTAAGAGTTTTGGGCAATCCATCAAAGTTGCACAGTCGGGAGAACTTCATCAGCTCATGGAACTGAACAACTGAAACTGTAAAACCCCAACCCAATCTCCCGACAGTAAATGTAAACAGTCTACATTTGTAATTCTACCCAGTTAATGTAGAGAGCCTACATTTATTAACACTGACAGTCTGAAAGGAATTCTGGGAAGTCAGCATTTTTGTTGTAAAAGGACAATTATCAGCGTTCGGACGGGACTCGAACCTACGACTCTTCGCTTACTAATCCTCTCTTCTAACCACTAACGTCACTGGTTGAACAAAACTCAATTTTTAAACATAATATAATTCATGGGTTGATTCTACACCCTGTAGTAAGCCTATATAATCACTCACCAAAAAATAATTTTGGAAAGTAAATGGAAAAGGTCGACTGTCAAACCTCAACAAAAAGCTAACCGTTTAAAATCAGCGCTTAAGTGTAATCACTGTAGATAAGTGATATTCTGTGCAAGACTCTAATAAATCTCTAGGTATACAACTTCCCGTCGTCTTGTTCTTCAGTGGTCTAATGGTAAGAAGCCTTTCCTGGCACCGTTCCGTAGTTCCGGTTTCAAACCCAGTCCAAATATCGTGATTTTTTTTATTTGTTCTTTGTTCTTGTTCTTAATAAATTTAGACTCTCTACATTAACTGGGTACAATTACAAATGTAGACTGTCTACATTTACTGTCGGGAGATTAGGTTGAAAACCCTCTATATCGTGCAAAAATATTAAAGGAGAACAGTTTAATACATGGAAATTTGCCTATTAGGACTTCAAACTCGGCCATCAGCCAAAAAATTCGAACATCTTTGAGTGACAACGAATGGAGCTGGAAACGGATGAGTACAACTGTTACTCACAAGTTAATTCAAACGTATAGATTGTTGTTATGGCTTTCTCAATTACATGCACCAAGTTGAAATTCTTCGATGAAAGTGGTGTTTGGTTGTATGACTGCCGGTTTTTGCACTTCATTATGGCTCTGAGTTGTCAAATGTTTCCGTGGTCCTACTAGGGCAACTGATTCAGCTTACCTTGAATCTGGATCCTGGGGTGGAGGGGGGGGGGGGGGGGGTGTACTCCCCATAATGGCCTATACGGGGAGGCTCCGCCTGAAAGGAGTACCTTTTTCAGCTTCCGGTATATAAAAGGGGAGGGATTTCATGACTCGAAGCATATGAAAAGGTAGGAAAATCTGTCATGTAGGTATTTAAAAGGAATATACATGTAACAAGCAAGGCTGATACTACGTGAAAAAAGTTGACTTTGCGAGACACCAACATGACCGAGACTCGATAAAGTAGGGCTGCAACCATGGACAGCTGTTTCGTCCTTATTGGGACTCATCGGCATGGTGTAGCAGATTTAAAAGACGCCAGCTCAATGCGAGCGCCAATAAATTGCACAATGAACCCGTTCACGATATCAAGTTCCGTACCTTGGACTCTCTTGTTCATTGTGCAATTTATTGGCGCTCGCATTGAGCTGGCGTCTTTTAAATCTGCTACACCATGCCGATGAGTCCCAATAAGGACGAAACAGCTGTCCATGCTTGCAGCCCTACTTTATCGAGTCTCGGTCATGTTGGTGTCTCGCAAAGTCAACTTTTTTCACGTAGTATCAGCCTTGCTTGTTACATGTATATTCGATTTATTTTTTGGCTGATTAGATCTCTTGTAGATCCTACGTTTTACAGCATTATCGTTGGCGGTCCTTTGCTTAGTACTTTCACTTCATTTAAAAGGACCATTCATTAAAATATATCGAACACACATACCTTAGGACTGTAGTGTTTTAATTTATTGAACGTTACGTGAAAATGACTAGAAGACTTCCTGTTTTAGGTATACGAAAGGGATACTACTTGTCAATGGAAGATATACGAAAGGGGTACCTTTTCTGTCAAAAATGGTATATAAAAAGATAGATCGTCGGACCTCGGGGCGGAGCCTCCCCGTATTAAACTTTTTTTAGTACATGCAACGACCTGTTAGAGAAACAATTCAGACGCGTCATCCTAATGCAGACGCTATATTGTAATGCAGAAGATTAATTTTTCCTTTTGAGACTAGCCTGCGTAGCAAGCGTTCGGTGGGGGTTTCTGGCAATGAAAGACCGAGCAGAGGAATTTTTCGACGTTTTGGCCGCGCGAGAATGGGCGAGAGCAAACCTCCAACCCCCTTTCTTACAATTTCTTACCCCCTTTCATTTATTTTGCTCTCAGCCCCATTTTTAGCGCGGCCAGAACATCGAAATCTCGTTGCTCGGTCTTTCTTGGCTCGGAAACTCCACGCAAACGCTTGCTACACAGGCCATTTCGAGACAGTCAGAGAGCGCGTGCAGGCGGCACAAGCAAAAACGGTTTTCCTCAGCTCGCACTCCGTTCTCGCTGTAGCGCTTTGCTGTCTTCGCTTGCTGCCAGTAATAATTCATTAAGGTGACTTCACTTATTGGATGCACTCTCGAGTGTTTTCGAGTCGTTTCAGTTGAAAACGAAGATGTTAGAAAACACTTGTTTTTCATCCCCACGTCAGCGGCTGGAAACAATGAGAAACGTTTCGGATCGATTATATGTATATACAGCACTGTAAATTTAAAACAACAAGTGGGCTAATTTGATATGATTTAAGACAGGTGTATAATCTAGGTAATTGCTTGTTGTAAAGCTCTACAGACATGGAAATGGCGCGATATTCTTATGATTATGATTTCTTTTATTTTTATTATCGCATGAAGAACAAAGATAATTGAAAAACATTATCTTTTTAGATCGACGTCATAAACGCGAAAGAGTTAAAAAAACCGGTCGAGAACTTGCGTTTTAAAATGACGTGTCATCAGCGTTATCTTCCTCGTTTCCTAAGCTCTGTGTTATGGACAAAGATCCTTGCGTGTGCACGGCGCCAAGTACGTCAATAACTAACGTGTATAGTACTAACACTTATAAGAAATAAAGGCATAAATGAATCTTTAAATCAACCGGCGTTACAAAATTTGGGGATGTAATCGTTAATCAGGCAGGACTTTAATTTCCTCATTATGTTGGGGGGGGGGGGTTGGGGGGGATTTTTTGTACACTCCCATATTCATCCGTGAGTCACAAATAAATTAAAAAAAAACTAATTTTATGGTATTTAAACCTAGGCAAAAAAGGCAAACACTTGAATCAATCTAGAGATTAGTCGATGTGCCATTGGACGAGTAAAAGAAACCGTGTTTTTAGGTGTTATTCTTGACGAAAATTTAACGTGGAAACCACACATTGCTAATGTGGCTAGAAAAATATCAAAATTTATTGGCATAATTTATAAAGCAAGTTTTTGCCTTCCCACCTCCTCTTTGTGCACCTTATATTTTAGCTTAGTTTATCCTTACCTTGTTTACTGCATATCAGTATGGGGATCGACCTATCCTTCTAATCTAAATCGCATTTTTTTTTACTTCAGAAAAAGGTTTTAAGAATCATATCAAGAAGCGCATTCGATGCTCATACTGAACCAATATTTAAGCAGCTGAAAATTCTGAAACTCAGTGATTTTTATCGATCTCAAATTGGCAAGTTTATGTTTTCTTTTAAGAAAGGCCTCCTTCCTGATGCATTCAATGAAATGTTTTTGCTGACTAATCAAATTCATCATTATAATACTAGAAACTCCAATGCCTTTTACTTATTTTCTTGTAGAACGAATATTCGACAATTTAGAATGCGCTTTCAAGGACCTAAATTGTTTGATTCTTTCAATACAGAAATTCAGAATGCTGACAGTTTTTCTCAATTTAAGTCTAAATTGAAAACTTTCCTCCTGAACTGACTTCCCCTTATTTTGTTCATTTCGTTTGTTTGTTTGTGTTCTTGCTTTTTAACCTAAATGTGCTTACAAATTATCAAAAAAAATTATCAAAATTATCATTTTATAGTTGTATTTTCTTGAGGTGCCTGTAGCCCGAATAAGCCCTAATGGTTTCTATATGGGCATCCTCGCCTAATGCTTTTCTCTTATTGATTATTTAACATCTCTTGTAGTTAAACACATATTTATCTTGTAATTTTAAATAACAATAAGTGGCAAAAATAAACTGAACTGAACTGAACTTTTTCTTTAAACTGCTTACAGGGCTGTATCGTCATGCGCTTGCCTATATGTTTGACGTGTTGTGGCCCTTGATCGCCTGGGTGACACACTGATTGTGTTTCTTAGTCTCCACTTTCTAAAACTGCCTGGGAAACAACAAGTGAAAGCAGCTCTAATTTTTCGGCGAAAGACTTTGTTGGTTGCACCGTAAACCAGTGGATCTGCAGCCGAATTAATAGCCACAGACGTGATTACGAGTACGCTTAAAATGTTGAAATAGCTCTGGTTAGGGAATTCAAGCCAGTAAGCCATGGTCAGTACAAACGCGTGGTACGGGAGCATGGTGACGGAAAACAAAATCACCAATGGTTTGAGAATCCGCTGCGTTTTTCTGGTTTGAATCAATATGACCTCTGCGTTTCTCTTCATTGTTGAACGTGATGAGTCGAGGGATGTATTTGGCGTCTGATCTCGAAGCTTCACTGCTCTCTCTTTCACTAGTTTTCCAATCCGCTGATAGCTGAAGCCTATAATGCCGAGCGGGAGGACGTACATCAGTAAGGCGTTGATCGTGGACAGCGCGTGATGAAGAGAAACAGGATAATCCGGACCGCATTTCCCAGAATGGTATTTGTAATGGAGGTGAAGCGGCAAGCCTTGTATGAGGAACGATGCCACCCAGATAGAGGTAACAATGAGCAGAATTCGCTTCGAAGACCATCTTCCTCCAGACGATATCGGCACCGCGAACTTCCAGACGACTTTCGCGTATCGCTCGGCGGCAATTGCGGTGATGGACCAGATACTCGCGCCGAAGAAGGTCTCTGCGAAGGGAACAACGTACAAACAAACTTCTTCACCCAAGAACCAGTTGCCGTATGGATATTCAGTCCTTAAAATTGCTAAAGGATAATTGATTAGCATAATCCCCAGATCCGCAAATGCCAGGCTTAGAATGTAAGGGGTCATAACAAAGAACGCGTCGGTTCCTTTGAAGAATTTGACGATAAAAACAAGATTCCCAATCACACCAAACACATCGATGGCGATCTGAAAGCTGAGGCGGAAGATGGAAAGCGCGAAGGGTAACTTCAAGTACTGGTCGTTGCCGGTATCTCCTGACGATGAATTGTTGGGCATTGTAACTAGTTGCATTTACAGAACCTAAAACAAAACCAATAATCACGATTAATCAGGAAATGAGGCAAACGGCAAAAGCGATTTGCAAACTGATTTAATCCAGAGTCATCTAACAGTTTTCAATAAAACATGACACTGACGCAAGAAAACAATAGGCTAAAATTAGCGTTAACTCGGGCCTGCAAAAACATAGCGTATGCTTCATTTGACTCTAAACAAAAGAAAAGAGAGAGTTTCATTCCTTGTTACATCGGGTGAACATCCCTAGAATCCCTATCAAAATATCCCTGTAACTGTTGCAAAATGGCTTTACAGCTAAAGTATGGATGATAATGGTAATGGGTGCCCCAGCGATTATTCGAACTCGGCCTCTCCCGCGCAGAAATCTGTCAATAAATTGGAACAGATATAAGTTGTTAAATGTTATAATATACATGAAAAAATTTCTCGATTCTGATTGGCTAAGAGAAATGCAGTCTTTAGGAAACACGATGCAGAATAAAGGTAATTCAGTGCAAAAAAGGTAAACAACAGGCGATTCTGATTGGTTAATAAACAAAGGAACTGAAATCGAGCCAATCAAACGCGGCCTTTGAATGGAGCCAAGTCTGAAGAGCTACGAGCGACTCTGCGAGCGAAAACAATGGCTGGCTTTTTGAGCAGGTTTTCTTTTGTGACCGCAATAACAGCAGGGAAACTGCAAAACAGCTCTAAAAAGGAGAAACGGCTGCGAAAAGCACTGTTTTCTGGCTGTCTGTTTGGAAACAGTGGTGTCCAGAGAAGGGAATTACCGACGTAATTGGAATTACGAGTACGTTGAATTCAACACTACATGTATACTAGGGTGATTTTGCGCCGAGATAAATAAAAAAACAGGGACAAACAAGGCGAAGATTATGAATCACAAAGCCTGAAGGTAATGATTACAGCGCTTGATAGAGACTTGACAAACAAAGTAGCGTTATAGCTATAGGCTGTAATTGTTTAGACGGTTTTTACAGCTAAAAAAAAAACACTTTAAAATCATTGAGAAAACTGTTGTTTTGATTCACCTACGTTGCGTTGCTTCTGCAAAATTAAGATGCTATCTCGCAATTTTTTCATTTTATTATTAATAAGTAATCACATGATTTTTCTCTTGCAATTTGCATGGAATAAATAAGCACTTGTAATTTTTTTCAAAGACCACAAATTGCACTCGCCCTACGGGCTCGTGCAATTTCGTGAGTCTCTGATAAAACGTATTCGTGCTTATTTATTCCAAACTGCACTCGAAATCATGTGATTACCTATACTTATTTGACTATATGGCTTTGAAATAGAATAGATAGCCAGATTATTTATTGGCCCTTGCACCTCATAAATAATTCAGGACCAATTCTGTGAGAATTACTTCAAGTGAAGTTTCATTGTCATGTTAAACAAGGCTGCTTCCGGTATGTCTGAATCAATTAAAGAAAAATGCTTTGCGAACCTTCAAGGTGTCCTTCGACATCGTGGAGATCAGAGCATCGTTTCGAAGAATGAGTTTGTCGCTTTTTCAGTTTTGCATCAATAAATTCAAAAGATTTAATTAAAGAAAAAACTTTAACACAGCTCGGATGTTGCTGACATTGTGACAACTTATTTTTAGTTGCCAAAGCTTAGGGACGGACCATTAAAAAAGTGATGGGGGGGGGGGGGGGGGGGGAGTGGGAAAAAAACAAAAAAAAATTCGTGCAAGGGAAAATGCCAAGAAAAAAATTCGTGCAAAGAAGAAGGTAAAGAAAAAAAATCATACAGACTTTTAGATAATATATAAAATTTGCCAGTGGCTATTAAAAATAATTCATATTCTTGGGACCTTACCCCATGCCCTGCTATTTAAATCACCAATATTACCAGGCACAATAAGAATAAACAAAAATCCCTTTCTTCTTATTAAAAGGAGACAATTAGAACCTTGTTTTTGTTTTAAATTGCAGCTAGTGTACCTACAACATACACTACAACATAAAATTTGTAATAAATAAATATTAGAAGTTTGTATCTTTGTAAATATTCTATAAAATTATTTGTGACCACAATAAAATTAGAGTATGGGTCTTATCGCCTTGAATTATAATTCTATAATAAAATGAAAAAGTGCATTAACATGTAGTAGTAGTGTTAAAACTTTAATAACAACAACTTTTACCAACATTAACTAGTCAACAACATAAACAGCAACACTGGCACTGGTACCTTTAAGAACAGTTAAGAACTGCAAAGTATGGTTTTCATTGGCAGCCAGACTATCTCCAACATACAGTGTGTACTACATTATAATAAATATCATAAATACATTTAATCATCCAGAATAACTCCTTATAATAATAACTAATAACTACTTTTAATAACTAATAATTACTTTTAATAATAATAATAATAATAATAATAATAATAATTATTATTATTATTATTATCACCCAATAATTACTATAAAGCCAAATGAGTAGTGTAGTAGGGAACGGTTACTCCCTTTTTTTGCGGTGGTTTCTCATTAATTTGCGTTGGAATACATTAACGTCCATGACGTCATGAATAGACAACCACACGCGTGTTCCATTACTTTAACCCCACGCGTGTACCGTCACGCTGATTGCACGGACACAAAGCGGGTCGGATGATAACCCACGCGTGTACCTTTAAACAATGAAAACAATAGGCTTGCCCAAACGTGTCCGCTTTTATTGAACAGTGATTGGTTAATTGAAAACTCTAGTTTTTGAAAGCGCTATCTTTCCTGCAATCGTTTTGCCAGGAAAAAGTTGTTACAAAACTGCGTTCTCTTCTATCTCAACACTGAAAATCCCGATGCTATCTGACCTCTTAGCTTTGGCGATGAGAGAGAAAATAAATTCTTAGCTAACTTTTCTTGTTTTCTGCTCAACTCTTCTCTCAACCCTATATTTGCATACAAAACTCAAGAGAAGAAGCCCATGGGACACCCTTCAAACCACTGGCATTGAAATAACAACAACAATGGACGTTCGGAGCGCTTAATTTTCAACACGCGACTAATGAATGTTTGTGTTGTTTTCTGTTTATTGATATTCAAGTAAGAGTTACAAAATAAATAAAAATTATACATAAACACACATATCAACTTCCTCTGCTCGCATATAGCTTAGCTAATCGAGGCGGACAGACGAAAAAAAACATAAGGTGATTCAGTAGGAAGAGATTAAGAAAAGGAAAGAAAAGGAAAGGAGAACGAAGATAAATCTATATAATCGATACAAAAAAGATGAACTAGAATTATTACAATTCAACTTTACAAAATTACAAGCTTATATTAGATTTCAGGACATCTTGCTTAATTTGTTAACTAAAGTAGGTGTGCCAGCATAAGTATCCTCTGATTCCAAAATATGTAAAAGGAGCTGATAAGTCTTTTTTTCGAACAAAAAGTTTCTTGAGACATTATTCCTTTTATTAGCGAATACAAAAATTATTCAAATACACAGAGATTTGAAGTGAATAAAAATGCAGTTGTTGACAACGAAAGCTCCAACAACTACGAAATGTTTAGTACCAGGAGCCCATAAAATAAGGGTCCTCAAATATTGCCTCTTTAATGAATAACAAAAAATCACTCTCTTTTCAGCATCAGGAGGCAGGCAAAAGAAGGAAATAATTGTCGTGGGCTACATCTGTTATAGTCTCCTATGAAGCCATTCTTTGGGTCGTCACACAGGAGAGGAGCGTTGCGTGATGCCCAAAGAACGCCTGAGTAGGAGACTTCTTCTATTACTGTAGACAAGAATTAAGTGTTCTTGCTGATTTATTTACTTACCAACTCTGATAGTGGCCAAGGACCATCTGTTGCCCTTCTTTCCAGTCACTATCGGATAAATAAAATTCAAACGTATTAGTATCAAACTACAACCACAGGTAAGCTTTATACAACTGGTAAGATGCCAATCCATGTAATATTATTAATATTAATCGCAAAAAGCTTAACTCTTAATGAAATAAACCACGTAAATGTTCAGCCAGCTATACTGTGGTACAGTAAAAACCCGCGACTAAGAACCTACATTTTTGGGAAGTAGCCTAAACAGGTTCTTATATAAATGGTAGTTAACACAATTTTAGGCTACTTAGGTTCTTAAAATAGGTTCTTAATTCTGGAGAAAAGCAAGTAAAATTCAGCTGCAAAACAAGATGGTTATTGGCCCATTTTTACAGTAATGACAATAGGCCTTTTTTCTTCAAATAGGATTCTTGCACTGCAGCTGTAATGTACTAAATATGATTTTAGAAAATAAGAACCTGTTTTCAATTTTTAGGCTAAATAGGTCCTTGTTTATAGGGGTTATAAAATCCAAATTTTAGGCTAACAGGTTCTTAATTTTCAGGTTCTTAGTTGCGGGTTTTTACTGTATTACACATTGTCATTAGAAAAATGAACCAAAACATTTATTAAATTTATTTATTTATTACAATGTAATGGCAATTAATACTGGACAATAACAATGACAAAAAAAGGCCATATGGACGATTTGTAAGAGTTGCAGCGACCCCATATACTGTAAAAACAAATCACCTTATTCAAAGTAGATTAATGTACTGAAATAAAAATTAAACAGCTAGCAATAGAATAACCTTAAAAAATCTTATTTATATTTCAATAAAATCCTCACCGTTGTTTTGCTGATCCTCAAAAAAGCTCTTTCGATCCTTGATCCACACTTCACTCACACAGTCCCCCGCTCGACATCCAGTTTTTCCTTCCAATTTGTTTCCCTCTTTTTTTATTTCATCTAGCTCCCTTTTCCCTTCTTCACAGCTTTCAATTGCTTTGATGAGTTTGCAAAGTTCTGATGACTGGTTTGCTGGAAGTTCAACTTTCGTTTTCTTGTAAAATTTTAGTGCTTGCTTTTCGAGTCGTGTTCGCTGCTGGCGAACATTCCTTGAGCGCTTAGATTTACTTTTGGGAGAAAGGTATTTCCAGGGGTAGTGACTGCTAGGCATTTGACGAAGGGCCTTTGTGGCTACGTCTACGCTTTTCTTCACCTTTACCCTCCTCTTTACGTACCGTGTAACTTTCAAACACTCGCTACACATGCGTCTCCATCGGGGATCTGCCGGGTTCGATCTACCGGGTGCGTTTTGGCGAGACGAAGGCACATGCCAAATCTTACAAGAAACTGCGTGAGTGGTTTTTACTGGTCCACTCATAACTCTGATGCCTTTAGGAACATATCCAAATTCCGAAAACTCGACATCTTCCACTATTCCAGAGCACAAAGTCTGGTTGCCACATAGCAGATCGGTGGCAACTTCTACGAGGCGTGAAGATTCCAGAGCGTCCAGCGACCCAGACTTTAAAATCATATGCTCGTAGATGGGGCATTGCAGACTCCACTTTCCATCGATATGAACAATCAAACGAACAGGCTGAAATGGTCCGGTTTGTTCGGCATAAGAATAAACATTTGAAGGATAAAGAACAAGCACACGTTCGGGGAAGGGAGAGAGAGGCTCGATGTCGTTTAGAGGTGAATGCTCTTTGGTTAGATTCAGTATCTCACCACTATATCCAGCTTCTGAAAGTTCCCTTTGCCATTTTCCCAGAATGTCAATTTCCGTAGATTTCGTAGAATTTAATTTGTCCTGAAGTTTCTTTCGTAAGAGACCTTTTACACCGTCCACCGAAGAACGTCCGCCGCCATCAGGTTTGCTGATTTCCCTCAAGCTCGCATTGTTTTCTTCGCCAACTTGGAAATCCAAAGACCTTGCAGTTGTTGTTCTACTACTTTCAGACTCTTTGGAGTAACGCCCCATTCTAGAGGACGTGTTTAGCGCTTACATCACTATCGCGATAAAAAAATCGAAACGAAAAGACAACACAGAAGACATACAATCGTCGTTCGAGCACAGAGTTGCGCTTTTAAGAGCTCCTGATATTTTATATTCCATTACTCGATTTCATACCAGTTATGTATTAACCTTATTCAATGCAAACCAGGTTCTCTCGGTTGTAAAAATAAGCTCGTGGACCAAACAAAAATGGAAAAAGGAGAGAAGGATCGGAAGAACGCGCTCCTCGCCTTGGCCGCCATTTTATTTTGGATGCTTGTGTGCGGACTTTACCGGAAACAGATTTTCGCGGTAAAATTGGGCCTCCCGCAGAAAAGGCAGTTCTAAAAATAGAAAGATACGCGCAAAGGTTGACTCAAGGATACAGCCCTTATGGAGGCTCCTATTTATGGGCTCCTGTTAGTACAAAGTATTAGGAAGTTAGGTTGAAATCAATCGTCTTCGCTACATTGAGAATACCAAACAATAAGACTGAAGTCCCCTCAACAAAGAAATAGACTCCAATAGAACAACACGCTAGATATTGGTTTGAAATACATTTGTATTGAGAGCAAAAACACAGTATAACCGTCAAAGTAGGTCTAGTGTAGGTCTAGTCTTCATCTTGTGGAATGGGTTGCTTCACAAACAATAGGTCAAGCAAGAATTTCCGCTCATCGATGGCTAGTTCTGACGATTCTAGCCAATCGAATCCATCCGTATCTTTGAGATCTTTTTGGGTTTCCATCACTTTTTGGAAGGTGTAATCTTTCTTCATCGCTCGCATCCACTGCAGATACTCTAACAGCACTTTTCTCAGTTCTTTTCTGTAGAGAGGAAGGAAAGCGTTCTGCGCTTTAAGGTGAGCCACATTTTCAGAATCTCCGTATTCATCGATCAAAGCATTGAGCTGGACCTCGTGACGTTCCTGAGCTTCATCTAATATGCGCGACCAAGGGTTTAAGTGCTCTGTCACTTCTTGAGAAGAATCCGTTTCTTGGCTAGATTGAGTCTTCACAGTCTTCGAAAGTTCCATTACCCCGTTGAATAAGGTAGTCATTATAACCGTCGCTCCAAGACATTTTTTTGGTCTGAACAGCACGATCTTTGACAGCAAACTGAACGGCAAGTGGGGCGCCGCCTTTAAAACAAGCAGTGAAAATGTGAAGCTTATGGGATGCCGTTTTAGTGTGACAAGCTACTGGTACTGCAGGCGGGGTTACTAATCTCTCTTCGCTGTGTTCGGCCCTTCATCGTCTCCATACAAAGTGAGCCACTCAGAAACTGAATCTGCTGTTGTTTTACAATGTTTGATGCTCTTGGCTGCTTTTCCAACGCCTCTTGGTAGAGATTTCAGTGATGTCTTTACTCCTCTTGGTGTTAATAACTGATGGACGATCGTATCCTTTTCCTCATCCTGCACTGATAGAGGTGTTTCACTTCTTGAACGTCTTAATCCCTGGCTCCTCTTTGCTGGATAGATCACCACTCTAACCTTAGGTTGTAATTTCGCTTCTTGTAGCCATTTTCTTCGATTGATATAATCTAAGCCATGTACATCTGTGAGATGATTAGACAATTTAACAAGATATTTTGCTCCACAATTCGGAATTGGACAATCACGGCACGCGCGTTTAGCCATGTTAACAGTTCGAGATCTCAGCCGAAATAAAACCATTTCAGCAAATTGTAACCTTTTATTCGAAGGACAAGAAGGACACAACACAGGACGAAAAGGACATTATAGAGAAAAAAGGGACAAAACAAGGTCATTCAGGACAACAGGAGACAATCGGGACATTTGAGGTTTTTTTCTTGATAGCTGAGTTAATCTTTTGTCTCACGATTGAGTTACAAAGATGTGGATCGCGACGTTTTGACCGCTATACTGCTGGTCTTCATCAGGCGACGGTGTCGACTGGCTGCGTGTGAGTATAAGAAGCACCGTGGCTGGTGGTGATAAGTGCGTTTCGATCCTCGCTTAGGCTGTTGTTGATTGGAGGATTTCGATCCTTGTCGCTCAGACTAGAAATTGTTCCCTCAGTGGTCCGCTTTGGTACTGATCGGCTGTTGTGATCGTGGGCATCCACGCTTCAGGAATTTCAATTCCACTGTCCCTGTTAATGTTGTTAGGGTGAAGTCTTATGTGAATTGCCTATTTAACCCTACGGGTGTACCAATGTGGGTCTCGGTCAATAAATTTAACTTCGTCCCAGAGCGGATTATGCCCGGTCGCGTTGCTATGTTCTGAAACGGCGGAGGATTGGGTTCGAGCAAACCGTATGGTTCTATCGTGTTCCTTAATCCGTTCATGCATAGATCTTCCCATCTCTCCAGTATAAACCTTACCACATTAGCAGGGAATCTTGTAGACTACTTCATCTTGTTTTACTGGGTTGACAATGTCCTTAGGTCGCACTAGGTGTGATCTAAGAGTTGTGTCAGATCTGAAAACAGTCCGTATGCCTTTGTTGTTGTAGGCAACGCCGAAGAGCCTCCGATGTGCCTTTGACGTATGGCAGAACCACAGTAGATTTTAGTTTCGGGTTCAGGTTCTTTAGTGGTTGTTCGTCCCTTGGTTTCCGTAAGATTTTTTATTAACGAAAACGGATAACCGTTGGAAACAAGGACCGATGAGAGGTGTTTCTTTTCATGAGAGATAACTAATGGTTTTGTTATGAGGTGTTTAGATCGATCGCACAGGCACTCGACAATACCGCGTTTTACAGATTGCGGGTATGTGGTGTGAATCATACGCTAGGTACTGTCAGTGTGTGTAGGCTTTCTGTAAACACTGGTAGAGAGGTATCCATTCGAATCCTTGATGATCAACGTATCAAGGAAGGGAATTGAGTTGTCATTCTCAGTTTCCATTGTGAAACGGATCGTCGGCTCTTGACTATTGATACATTGAGAATGGCTGGGCGAAGAAGAATTTTTGTAACGCCCAGGGATTCTCGAAACCACAAGCGCGAAACTCAGAGCAAAACTTCTTCTCTCAATAATAGCTGTATTCCAGTAAGACAAAAAATACCCAGACCTTTTAAAATTACGAATGACACGGAACATTAAGATAATGCGTTCTATTATTCTGGAGAGGAGGAGCAAGTCAAAATACAACTTTCTTTACAGTACGGTTTTTTTCATTGCTATTTAAATAAAAATAAATATAATAAAGTTTTGCCTTCTTCAACATAGTTTTTTTTTTTTCCAAAAGAATTCTACCAGAAGATGGTACATAGTTTGTCAATAAAATAAGTTGGCTGGATTTAAAACCCGGCTTCATGGATTGAATGTGAGTCGACGCGCGGTAGCCCCTCGCAAGATTCCGCGGGCGAGAAAACCTCCTGAAAAGAAAAAAAGACCTCAAATGTCCTGATTGTCTCTTTTTGTCCTGAATGACCTTGTTTTGTCCCTTTTGTCCCTATAATGTCCTTTTCGTCCTGTGTTGTGTAGTTCTTGTCTTCGAATAACAGGTTAAAATTTGCTGAAATGGTTTTATTTCTGCTGAGATCTCGAACTGTTAATATGGCTAAACGCGTGTACCGTGATTGTCCAATTCCGAATTGTGGAGCAAAATATGTAATGGTAATAGGACTGAGTGGAGTACAACTCAGGGAGTAATCGGGCGAGTGATTTCAAATGGGCCGAGCGCGTAGCGCGAGGCTGATTTGAAATTACTAGCACGATTACCCCTGAATTGTACGACACGAAGTCCGATTACCAATTAATTGTGTCCATAACAAAATGCGAGAAACTCGAGAGATCAACTTTCTAAATTGTAAAACGTATTGTACAAATTAACCAACGGAATTCGAAATGGTTGCTATTTTACAAAGCGCGAAGATTGACAACTGACACCACATGGCAGCTACTGCTAAACATACCCAAATAAGGTAACTGTCCAATTTGGCCTGTCCGATTACAGGTGTTTGTAATTGGACAGCTCAAATCGGACAGTTTGGGCCTGAAGCAGCCAATTAAGACACAAATAAAGGCTGTTAAGAACCAATCACATTGGAGCATTTTGTTATTGACACAATTACTTGTCAAATTGTCTAATCATGTCACAGATGTACATGGCTTAGATTATATCAATCGAAGGAAGTGGTTACAAGAAGCGAAATTACGACCTAAGGTTAGAGTGGTGATCTATTCAGCAAAGAGGAGCCAGGGATTAAGACGTTCAAGAAGTGAAACACCTCTATCAGTGCAGGATGAGGAAAAGGATACGATCGTCCATCAGTTATCAACACCAAGAGGAGTAAAGATATCACTGAAATCTCTACCAAGAGGCGTTGGAAAAGCAGCCAAGAGCATCAAACATTGTAAAACAACAGCAGATTCAGTTTCTGAGTGGCTCACTTTGTATGGAGACGATGAAGGGCCGAACACAGCGAAGAGAGATTAGTAACCCCGCCTGCAGTACCAGTAACGGCATCCCATAAGCTTCACATTTTCACTGCTTGTTTAAAAGGCGGCTGTCAAAGCTCGTGCTGTTCAGACAAAAAAAATGTCTTGGAGCGACGGTTATAATGACTACCGTCTTCAACGGGGTAATGGAAATTTCGAAAATAGCGAAGACAGTGAAGACTCTCAATCTAGCCAAGAAACGGATTCTTCTCAAGAAGTGACAGAGCACTTAAACAACAACTTATAACCGAACCAACAAGAGTAACTCCGACGTCTTCAACCTTAATCTATGTAATTTATACTAATTGTCCTAATAAAATTGTTTGCTCGGGAGTCTGTCATGTCAGTATTAGCGATCATAGCATGGTGTTCGCCTACAGAAAATTATCCATAAATGGAATGACTGTTGGGTACAATACTTTAACTTACAGGAAATTCTGCAGATTTAATCGTACAGATTTTCGAAATGATATTGCGTCTCAAAATTGGGATAAGATATCCAATTTTACGAATCCCAATGACAAGTGGTCAAAATGGAAATGCACATTTCTATCTACTGTTGACAAGCACGCTCCGTTGAGAACAATGCGTGTTCGCGCGCGTGGTTCCCCTTGGATTACATCTGAGCTAAAGAAACAAATGCATAATCGGAATATTCTAAAAACCAAAGCCATTAAATCTAAGGATCCTGTTGTCTGGATGCATTTTAAAAAACAGCTTAACTTAGTGAATAATGAAATCAGATTAGCGAAGCAATCCAATTATCACAATAGTTTTAATGAAAACTACAAAGTCAATTCAAGAAAGACGTGGCAGACTATCAATGAACTTACTTCGCGAAAATCTGGAAAGGAGTCGGTTACGTCTCTGAAAGTGAATGGTGTATCAATAACAAATCCAACTGTTCTGTCGAACGAATTTAATAATCATTTTGCCACCACAGGTTCAAAACTTGCTAGCGACATAAATACTTCAGATAGCGATAACTATCTGAAGTACGTCACTAATACAGATAAACAGTTTCAACTTCTTCCAACCACTAAAGATAAAGTTCTTTCACTTCTTAATAAACTCAACAAGTCAAAGGCAGCTGGCCTTGACATGATATCTGCTAGGCTCATTCGGGAATGGGCGGATCTCATTTGCGCACCTATTTGCAATTTCTTTAATCAGTCATTAAGTCAGAGTGTTTTTCCTGACGATTGGAAATGCGCAAGAGTAACTCCACTTTTCAAACTAGGCGATAGAAATGATGTCAACAATTATCGTCCAATTTCCGTGATCTCAGTCGTAGCCAAAGTGTCTGGATCAATTGTATGCCTATTTAGAAGAACACAGTATCCTCTGTAAATATCAATCAGGTTTTCGCGCTATTCACTCAACTGTCACGGCTCTCCTTGAAGCCACGGACACTTGGGCGTACAATATTGATCGTGGCAAAATCAACGCTGTCGTTTTTCTTGATTTAAAAAAGGCCTTCGACACAGTTGATCACGAGATCCTTTTATCCAAGTTAAGCCACTACGGCATATGTGGAAATGTGTACAAATGGTTTGAGTCATATTTAGATAATCGCACACAAATGTGCTCCATTAATGAGTCGTTATCTAATGGTCGTTCACTAAGTTGTGGCGTCCCTCAGGGAACGATTTTAGGGCCACTGCTATTCCTGTTATATCTCAATGATCTTCGGAATTGTTAATCCAATTGTGAACCGAGGATGTACGCCGATGACACCCACCTTACATATGCAGGTGATTGTGTAGACAATTTGCAGTTGTATGTAAACCAAGACTTAGAAAATGTCCACAATTGGTTGAGAGTAAACAAACTTACTCTAAATATTACCAAAACTGAGTTTATGCTCATCTGTTCAAGGCAGAGATTAAGTACTCTCACAGATTCTCCGACACTGACAATTAATGATAATCAAGTTAGCCAGGTCAACACCTCAAAATCTCTTGGAGTGACCATCGATAACAAACTCCATTAGAGCAGTCACATCGATAAACTAACAAAGAAGATCGCTTCTGGAATTGGGGCTATAAAACGAATTAAGACATCTTGTCCCTCAAGCGACTTTGCATCTAATATATCAAGCTCTGATTCAGCCACATTTTGACTTTTGCAGTGAGTATTGTTTGGGGAAACTGTGGGATAACTCTGCAGAACAAGGTACAAAAACTACAAAACAGAGCAGCCCGTGTTTTGACTTATTCAAATTATGATATTGATGCCGGTCACTTGTTTGAGCACCTGGGATGGAAAAACCTAGCTCCCCAGCAGCAAATACAAAGAGCCACAATGGTCAAAGTCTCTGCACGGTTTAGCTCCAGACTATTTACGTTCAAAATTTGAAAGGCGAGAAAACACGTATAACCTAAGAGACTCTGAGAATAAACTTATTGTTCCATTGCCGCGCACAAACTACTATAAAAATAACTTTAGCTATAGTGGTACCACTCTTTGGAACAGTCTTCCATGTGACGTAAGACAAGCAGAGTCTCTTAGGATATTTAAATGTTTAATCAAAGAAGTACGTTGAGGCACGGCATTCTTGGAAAGCAGCTTTTAGTTAGGTCTATGTTTTAAGTATAGTGTTTTATAAATAGTATTTGAGTATTTTATACATTTAATGCATTATTTATAGTTGATGAATTGTCCGTGGGTAAATAAAGACTATCTATCTATCTATCTATCTATCTATCTATCTATCTATCTATCTATCTATCTATCTATCTATCTATCTATCTATCTACCCTTGGTCGCGCATATTAGATGAAGCTCAGGAACGCCACGAGGTCCAGCTCAATGCTTTGATCGAAGAGTACGAAAGAAACAGAGATTCGGAAAATAAGTGCTGTTAGAGTATCTGCAGTGGATGCGAGCGATGAAGAAAGATTACACCTTCCAAAAAGTGATGGAGACCCAAAAAGATCTCAAAGATACGGATGGATTCGATTGGCTAGAATCGACAGAACTAGCCATCGATGAGCGGAAATTCTTGCTTAACCGATTGTTTGTGAAGCAACCCATTCCACACAAGACCTGCTTTGACGGTTATACTATGTTTTTGCTCTCAATACAAATGTATTTCAAACCAATATCTAGAAATTCAGTCTTATTGTTTGGTATTCTCAATGTAACGAAAACGATTGATTTCAACCTAACTTCCTAATACTTTATACTAAACATTTCGTAGTTGTTAGAGCTTTCGTTGTCAATAACTGCATTTTTATTCACTTCAAATCTCTGTGTATTTGAATAATTTTTGTATTCGCTAATAAAAGGAATAATGTCTCAAGAAACGTGTTGTTCGAAAACATTCATTAATCGCGTGTTGAAAATTAAGCGCTCCGAACGTCCATTGTTGTTGTTATTTCAATGCCAGTGGTTTGAAGGGTGTCCCATGGGCTTCTTCTCTTGAGTTTGTATGCAAATATAGGGTTGAGAGAAGAGTTGAGCGGAAAACAAGAAAAGTTAGCTAAGAATTTATTTTCTCTCTCATCGCCAAAGCTAAGAGGTCAGATAGCATCGGGATTTTCAGTGTTGAGATAGAAGAGAACGCAGTTTTGTAACAACTTTTTCCTGGCAAAACGATTGCAGGAAAGATAGCGCTTTCAAAAACTAGAGTTTTCAATTAACCAATCACTGTTCAATAAAAGCGGACACGTTTGGGCAAGCCTATTGTTTTCATTGTTTAAAGGTACAGGCGTAGGTTATCATCCGACCCGCTTTGTGTCCGTGCAATCAGCGTGTCGGTACACGCGTGGGGTTAAGTTAATGGCACACGCGTGTGGTTGTCTATTCATGACGTCATGGACGTTAATGTATTCCACCGCAAATTAATGAGAAACCACCGCAAAAAAAAGGAGTAACCGTTCCCTACTACACTACTCAAATGAGTGCAACTTAGTATTAGTATTGTATTGTATTAGTCTTTAATTTTTTCCTCGGTAGACCACTCATCTATAACTGATCTCTCTTGTTCCTCCTTGTTTGGTTCTTTCTCACTGCAGGTTGGTACTTGTACTTGTTCTTTGCCCTTTTTTACTTTCCATTTTAGTTCCTTCTGTGCATTCCTCTTCTTTTTCCTTTTGCACTGTTGCTCAGCAACACTACAACCAAATCTCTTCCTGTGCTGCTCCAATAAAACCTCATAAGTGTTGTAAGACTATTTGATCTCGTTTGAGACATATTGGACCAGTAACTCCTTGTAAAATTTGTTTTTCTCTTGGAATCCTATAAAAAGATTGTATAAAAGTGGTTAAAAAGATAAGGATATGGCCTATCTTATTGTTGTGATCAGTGAGGGGTCTGAATGCACTGATATACCATTATTTTCAAAATACTTTATTAGCTGTAATTTATTCGTTTTCGTGTTCCCAATTAGTAGAGGGTTCTACCCTCGGCTAGACACCACTGACACGTTAAATAATTCTTTGATTTATAGATGGTTTTCACTCACGTGACAAGGCGGCCATGTTAGTGTACAAAACAGTACAAAATGTTTGTGCAGTATTTCCTTAAAATAGAATTAAGTTCCCAACGGAGAGAAAATCTAATGTTCTTGTACACCAACATGGCCGCTATGACGTCACATGAAAATGATCTATTGATTGAGCTATAGTTTAATGCATACATTAAACTATTACTAAATATGAGCTTAAATAGAAGAGATACCTTCTCTAATTGTTGTCCCTTTTAAGGTCTTTTCAATTTCTTGTTGACAATTCGCCTCACTTTTATTTGCCAGTGGAAGTGCATCTTGGCATCTTTCAAAAAACTTGCGCAGGTGAGCATATTGACTTTTTCCTGGTTGAACTCCATTTTCTTCTGAGGCCGCTGTCTGGATACCGTGATCTGGTGATTTTCAGGATATCGTATAGACTTTAGTTCTGGTAATAGGGTGTCCAACTGTCGATCGTGGGACTTTTTGCTGTTCCCAACAAGAGATTGGTGCGCTTGGATTGTTCTTTTCTGCACCAGAGTTCACAATCGCGCAATGAACTCGAATATTTCATTCTCTCGCCTACCATTTAGAGAATGAAAGAATTCGAAAACACTTGTGTGGGGTTGACTGGGGACTCGTAGTACTGTGGGAAAGGAATTCCAGAGGGCAGGGGCTGAAAAACGGAAGTTGAGTTGGGCGAATAGAATGAAAGCGCTCAATTTCAATTCGAATTTTCAGTGCCGCGCCTATTAGTACATTTTCCCTATCGGATATCAGTTAAAGTGGACAGAAAGTATATAGAATGACTAGACCACAGCCGCAGAGCTGCCAGGCTGCAGTCTAAAGTCATGGTTCTCCTGTCACGGTCATACTGTGTTGTAGAGAGAACTCCGACAGGAATTGTTCATGCGTGTACACCGC
Source organism: Pachyseris speciosa (assembly GCA_016490735.1). Classification (NCBI taxonomy): domain Eukaryota; kingdom Metazoa; phylum Cnidaria; class Anthozoa; order Scleractinia; family Pachyseridae; genus Pachyseris; species Pachyseris speciosa. The sequence goes on from JAEMWC010000464.1 coordinate 418,176, forward strand.
TATTCTTCCTCAGTCTTCAACACCTTTTGGACAGGGTGAAGTGTTAGGGCCCTGAAATACCACGAATTCTTGAACAACGCGAAACCCACGCTGTGTGAATAATGAAACTTCCAAACCTTTAGTACCGAGAAATATACTGAATCACACTTCATAGGCGACTGGAGGGGCCACCTTACGTACTAAATAAAATTAAAACTACTTTCAAGATTACGAACGCAGAATCACTTACGTCCTCTGATTCTGTTGCGAGCTACACAGCACCCAAATAGTTGACTAGCTGTTCGAGAACGGAAGACGCTGCGATGTTTAGTACCAAGCTTTTTCAGGGCACCGCGGCCGGGAAGTTATCAATCGAACGATTTTTTTAAATCCACTTAGTTGAATTACTCGCCGTGTTTTGAGCATGTGAAGCTTAAAGGCCCATTATCACCCTTGATGCATCGCGCGCCGCGACCGTTAATTCTGGAATTTCGTGTAACGCCTAATTACTCAGATTTTAAAGCCCTTGTTTTATCGCTCTTGTTTTATCGCATCGTGAACAAATCTACAAATTTATGGCCATAAATATGTTCTCCGTTTATTCTCCTTCATTTTCCTTATATTATTTTTGGAACAATTTGTATGTATGTAAATTTCGGCCCGTGTTAAGTCGAAAGAGTCAGTGTGGCAGTAGTCGGTTGCGGTAACTTTGCAGCGTTGTTTTATATCAAAGTGAGGTACAAGGAGGATTTACACAGACTCGTTGATCAGGTTTGGTGCTTTTTACCTCGGAGAGTTCAAAAATTCGCTGAGCTTGTTGGAGCCGACTTCTTGCGATTTGGAAACTGATTTGATGGCGAGTATTAAACATTTTACTTGGCTGGACAACTGTTTTCTGCATGTTTGATGTTTTACCTCTGAAGGTCAGTTTGTATAACGGGTTTTGCGGCTTTTGTCATTTCTTTTTAGTGTTTTTAATCCGAGTTGTCGCTAAGTCTCTTTATCGACTGCCATTTTTATGCCCCTTCGGGCATTCTAGCTTTGCGTTCAGTTTGCAGCTTGCCTAAACTGCGTGAAAATTAATTTATTTTTCTCGCCAAGATCTCCGTGATTGATGAGAACTACACCGCTTTTGTTTCCTCCCGTGTTTTAGTTCGGAGCTCAAAGTTTTCCTCCTTTTGTCAAGCCGCATGGTCGACTGTATTTTCAACACAGTATAAAGCGAAAGGGCAGGATAATTGAATGAGGACGCACAAAGTATTTTTCTTACTGAAAATTAGAAACCATTACCCGACAGTAGCTGCCGACAATAAATGTTTTCTTGTGGATATTTTGTCACCATCCTCGCCACATAATCAGCGAATTTTATCAATAACGGATCCTTCAATACTTTGCTGGTTTTATTTTAAACCTGTGAACGGACTGTTAACGGTTTTAATGAAGAAATATGAAGAAATATGCCAGTTGCATTTGGAGCCATTTGCTTTGCCAAACCGGACACAAGCGACGACTCGGCGCGATGAACCAGATCAAAAGGCCGATAGAAATGACTGACCAATCAGAGGCATCATTTCGCAATAGCACGATTTCAAAACAAAAACAAACGAACACGTTGGATCAAGGGTAATAATGGGCCTTTAAGTGCATTCGATCCACTGGAAATAGCCCATTTCCGATATGTTTGAGCGCGGGAGATTGGTACCAAACGCGAAAAACGCGAAAGCGAGGCTTGGGGGAAGACCGGCGGAAACAACAGAAGGAAAACAAGCTGTAAAAATTAGGGCTTTCATATTTATCACGGTAAAATACTGTGCAGTTGCGGTTTGTACTGATAGCGACCACAAAAAGGGAAATCTGTCCTATTTTCGTTTTTCTTCTGGTAGAAAAGTTTGTAAAAAGTGGCAATTGTTTGGCAGAAGCTAAGAATCGATGATAAATTAATTCCTTACTCTCGTCGATCCTCGAATCTGTTCTCCGCAAGCATTTCCGAAAAGAAGACCTTATAAAGGAATTGTCAAGAAGATTTCTGTTGCCGCAGGAACTGTTCTCACAATATCTGATCCAGAATAGGCAGCTCCGAAGAATCTTGGTGAAGAAAGGCTTGAAAGTGGAATCTTGGGGTGGAATGATCAGCTACCAAGATGGAAAATACGTGTATAAGTCAGTAAAAGTAAATTGTGGCATGCTTGTGAAATCGTACGTTCAGCTCTGGATGTTTAAGGGTTTGGTATGGTTCCTTTCTCAGTTCTCGGTTACTTGCTAACACGTCCGACAAGTCTTCATCGACCTGTCTTAGTTTCATTTCACTTGCTGTTTGTGTGAAGTCCACAAGTTCAGCTTTTCCTTTACCTCGTCCTTGATCTGATTCCTGTATTCCTCGTTTTGTTAAATAATCTGTTAGCCAGGGAACGCTTTTATTATTAAACTACTCTCCATTTTCAGATTTTGAGTGCCCTGAGCTTCAAAAAATGATCTCGCTTTTCCTTATTCAGTTGTTGCACTGTAAATTTATTTTCTCTCCCGCGCTATTCCCCCAAGCCTCGTTTTCGCGTTGATTTTCATTACCAATCTTCCGCGCCCAAATATATCGGAATTGAGCGCCGACATTTTGACTAGCACTTAGTAGCCTGGCCACCTCTCCATGATATCATTACATAAAACAGAGGTCGTTTATTTGTCAACAAAAACCGAAAATTCCGGTTGGAAATTCAAATGGCTCATTGCACCGGAAAGTTTCCAGAAAAAATGGAAACTCTTAGACGTAGTCCTCTTTTTCCATTCCAACCGAAATGACCGGAACATTTCTGTACCATTTGTTATAAACCATGATTGTCCCGGTCCGCTTTCACTCGGTTTTCGATCTCTTTGACTGGAAAAGCCAGTACCATAGCAGGGAGCGTTCCATTCCGGCCTGTGTTTTGTGCAAATGGAAAGGGCTCTCGGACTAGCCAAACCGCTTTGAAAGGAAAAGCCTGTACCATTGCGAGCGTTCGTGCAAATGGTAAATGCTCAGAGTCTGATATGTAGCAGTCAAAACCTTTGCAGTAGTTCGAAGTAGTTCATATGTGAGTGTCACAAATAACCCTGGCTATGTTCAATAAGGAGTGAGAAATAACACGTACAGTCTCTCAATCACTACCGCTTTCATCACGCTAATGTTACTGTCGGCTTCAAACTAGAGCTTGTAAGTATATTCTAAGTGCACTTGGAACATACTTTGAGTATGAAGGGGTAAAATGTACTTACTTGAACTTTACTTAGTGAGCGTGGAAACGTTCGTAGTTCAAAGAAGCCGAAGTTCGCCGCCAAGTATGATCTACACCACACTTAAGAACACACTTGACCAATAGGAAATGGAAGCCAACTGAAAGCGATGTGTAGCAGAGCCACGATTCTGATGAACCGACGGATAAACAACTTGCCAGCTGAGATCGATCAAAAAATTCAAAATGGATGGCTGGAGTTTGGAGGACTCTATCAAACATCAGTAATTCTTCTTTGAATTTCATTTTCAGAGACAGCCTACACCATCGCTTTTCATTTCATCTGACACCAATTGCGATTAATGCAAACCAGACACTGTTTCAACCTGTTAATTTTTTTTTGCACCACAACAACGCCATTAATAAGTACAATTTGAGTTAAATGTAGCGAAAAAATTAATAGGAAATACAAAAGACTCAATTCCTCTGTGAAGGCCTCGTGATTTTATTGGCGAGGAATCGCATTTGTGATATGCAGAACGGATTTTACGGCGAAAGATGATCGACAGCCTGTGCTTCAAGTAATACTTCTTTGTCATTAGGTGTGAAGCCAAGTATTTTAAAGTACGACTTGAGATTTTCAAGTGCACTGGAACCAAGTGCTTACTTGAGAATAACTTAGCTTCTAGTGTGAAGTCAACAGCTATGTCAAGCAAGCCCTGAATCAGTAATTTACGTCTTCGTATACTACGCATTTTCCATGCGTTAGAAGTTTTGAGCCAGAAGAAAGCGAGCAACTGACAGTTTTTGCTTATTCTAATCTACGATAGCAAGCTGTTTAGGAAATTGATATTTGACATATACGTTTACATTTATTTTCTAAGCTTAAGCCAGGCTAAGGAAATAAATTTAATTTGTAGTGAGATTTAGAGATCAAGAACAGCCAGCGAAAAAATTTAATGTGTTTTCGTTTGTACAAGCAGCCCACACATCTTATGTTAACTTGTCTACGAACAAATAGAACCCAGTTAAATTTCAGTCTCGATATACGGTAGGTCTATGTAAGCAAAAACCGTCTACGTGACATTAGAAATACACTGTTTAAAGGTTCTGAGCCAGAAAGAAAACTCGCCGCTAAAGGATCGATTGTTGCAGAAAAGTCCTAAAGTGGGAAAGTATAAAATTTTGACAGTGTTAAAATTTTTCACCCTAGGTAAGCCATTGGAACATGCAATTGACTTTTTCTGGGTTATTCAACGAACCATGCATGGGGAAAATAAAATTGAGGGCAACAGTTTCAATTCGAATTTTAGGCCACTCCAACACGTTCTAAAGCCAAGTGCAATATTCTAAAATTTGAATTATGGCAGAAATTCGATAACTGAGGGTTAAAAATGCCAGTAAAACGTGAAAATCTGGTAAAAATGAGGTTAATAAGACCTAATGTTAATCGAGTTAGGGGCATGACTGTCATAAACTAACAAAATATGCGTCGTCTGTACCACCCCTTTTTTGCAGTTAGGACAAATATGAAAAAGTAGTATTTTATTTGAAAATTACCAGATTTCTTGCTTTGAACGCTAACATGGAAACTATACTACAAAATAGTTTATTTTTTCCAAATGAAAGCGGAAAGAATTCAGAAATTATTTCATTTTATTGCCACAAAAAGAAATTAATGGCAAAAATTGTAACTTATTTCGAAAAAGATTCCAAGCTCTCGAAAAGATAAGCACAAAATTGCCTATTGCTATTAGTTTTTTTGCTAGATGTACGAATGCTTAAATTCTCCCAATGTGAAGTACATATATCCGTGGAAAATAAATACTGTTTAGAAAAACTGTACAGGTCATGGAAATTTACAACGATAAGAAGCATTCATAGTGACCATGGAAATTTCCAACATCATTTTAGAAAAAGCTCAAAATGACCCTGGGGATTTCCAACTTCATTTCGGACAAACTGAGGCAAAGGCTAAGGACTTTCCAAGTATAACAAACAATGAAAGTGACCATGGAAATTTCCAACGTCATTTTAGAAAAAGCTCAAAATGACCATGGGAATTTCCAACTTCATTTCGGACAAACTGAGGCAAAGGCTAAGGACTTTCCAATTATAGCAAACAATGAAAGTGACCATGGAAATTTCCAACGTCATTTTAGAAAAAGCTCAAAATGACCATGGGAATTTCCAACTTCATTTCGGACAAACTGAGGCAAAGGCTTAGGACTTCCCAAGTATAACAAACAATGAAAGTGACCATGGAAATTTCCAACGTCATTGGACAAACTGAGGCAAAGGCTAAGGACTTTCCAACTATAAGAAGCAGTGAAAATGACCATGGAAAAACTACCAAAGTGGATTTACAATCTACACTTTTCATAGAAAATTTAAATTTCGTGACAAATGACAAATAAATAAATGAATACAAAATGATAATGACACTTTCCCACATTACTAAATAAATGCAAAACAGAAATTGATTACGTTCCCGTTATAACCAAGAACTGTCGAATTACTATAGATATTTACATTTAAAACAACAAAAGAATGTTCACTGATTATTGCTTGCTTGGCATCACTCTGTGGAGTTTCTAATAAGTCTCGTTTAAATATTTCTGTGTCTCAAATGGCAGCTTGCTATTGCTTTTGAGTGCAAAATCCACCAACAGGACACACGGTTTTGGTAATGTGTCAGACCACACCTCTCCACTTGGAAGTTTCCAAGGCTGTCACGGTATCAACGAGCGCTTTTCATTCAATTAATTTATACCTGTTTTTCACGTTACCATGTTACCACCAATAGCGTAGCTCCATTTTCTGTATATAAACCATACACAACCCACAATTCCTCGATTCGCTCCGATGAAGGGCTAACGCTCGAAACGTCAGCTAATCGAATCCCTGTACGGTGGTCAATTTACATTATCAACTCCGTTGATAAACCAAATTTTCGTGTTTCACTCCCCCACCGACGCAGCACCACAGTTTCTTTAGAAACTAATTCCCTTTATTTATTTGTCATTCTTTTCGCCATGTGACAGGGAAAAATTACAGCCTTAGTCACACATTCATTTCGTTCATCCGAGGGTAAATAATGTGATGTATGTATGTATGTATGTATGTATGTGTGTGTGTGTGTGTATGTATATATGTATGTATGTATGTATGTATGTATGCTCTTACCCACACCTAGTTATGGGGACGTCCATATGTTTACACACCTACACCGTGGGGACGTTTGGCATAGTGGGGACCAAAACATGGTCCCCACGACTACATTGCCTCCAAAAGCTATTAACTTGCTGAAAAACGCATTTTAGACATGAAATATATGTATGTATGTATGTATGTATGTATGTATGTATGTATGTATGTTTTCTTTGATAGATTTTCATAGCAGCTCCAACAATCTCTCTGCTTACGTGGTTGTTTCAGTTTGTTGTAGTCATTACGGGCTTACGCCGGACATGTCCTGCCGGAAAGGGAATCAAGAGTGGTTTATAATTCATTTCCTGCGGTCAGTGGCTCATAGCCACTTTGATTGAAGAAAGGTTTGCTCAGTACTTCCAATTTTCATGCCAAATTTCTTTGCCTTGTCAAAAATACTAAACCCGTCTTTTTTTTCTTACGTAAGTGTCTTAGCAAGAAACATGGCACCATGCGAAGATTGGTTTCTAAACAGCTTATCTGATACCATCTTATTCTTTTCCGCTCTCTCCAGGAAATTTTTTTGAAGTAATCAAATGGGTGATATTCTTGTGAAAAAACTGGCATACTTCATTATCAATTTGCTTAAAGTTGGTGATGATCCAGGCAGATACACGAAAACTAAATTGCCAGCTTGGCAGAAATCAGTACTTGATACTTTAGCATCGAAATCTGCAAATCAGTACAAAAATGTTACTATTAATTAATGGGTTTAGATTGAGACGTACGGTTTTACTGTTTTAGTTTACCGTTATTAAAATGAATAATATTTACAACTTTTTTGTCCCGGTATACTAAATTTTGAAATTTACACTGGCTAAATGTATTTTTGGGAAACTTCTTAGTAATCTTTTAGTTAAGCACGTATTATTTCAATCTTCTACTTGACATCTTTTCTCTTGAGTGGAACTTTTACCGTATTTTTTTTGGGGGGGGGGGGACGCTAAATTTAGAATTTGCTCGAAATAACTTGAAAGACGTCTCGAAGAACTAGTTTCCCTTCCCATGATTTTTAATAATGACTGAAATACGTACTAAACAGTTTCCTGGATTAACTTTCATTCGTTTCCTCAAATGTCAAGTTCCTTTTACTTTTCCTGGCCTTATTTACAGTTAAATTTTCGTTCTGGAGTGCGCAAGCGTATGGTCCGTGTGGTGTTCCCCGTCGAAAGTCAAGTTGAGCACTCAACATTCAACTGTACATGTAGCGCTCAACATTCACCTTTTTTTAGTTTCAACTTTCAACATGAGCACGCAACAGTCAAGTTGATCACGCAACGCAACATTCAATTTAAGCACGCAACAAGTAACTTGAGCAGCCAACTATCAAACTCCAATTTTGTCATTGCTCAGCGCTTTGCATGTAGCATGCTTTGTCGATTCTAGGTATTCTGCCCGTTTACTGAGTTTTGAAGCTTAGCAATTTGCTGCCAAAGAACACATGCCAGCTAAATAAAAACGATATTTGCGAGAAGACGTGGTTCATATTGATGTAATCTTTACAAACACGTGGCCTGGCATACTTGCATGCATGATTGCGGCGCTTGAAAATCATGGAAAATCAGAAAATGGTTGGCCGATATTCTAAACCTTTTGTTTAAATAATCCCGTGACTCGCTTAACTAGTAGTTAAAAATAGGTCCTTCTCTGCTGTAACATAAGTCAATGGGTAAAAGCATGGTTGTAAATATATTGTAAGTAGAGACTGTAAGTAAGGTCTGTAACATATCCAGTAAGGAGGCAATGTAATGATCAATAAAAAAAAAACGTTTTGTTTAAATCTTTCCAACGCTCCACAGTTTCTGATGAACGAAACTCGAAAGACGCTCAAGAGAGCTCGATGTTTTGTTTTTGTTCTCTCTGGCTTTTGTGCGGCACAAATACCGTGGACATATAGAAAGTCTGAGTCATGAAAGATCATAAACAAAAGTGCTTTAGTTGATACAGTGATATCTCTGGCTCTACATGGCGCACAGAGACGATTGAAATGGAAAATTACTCTGTCTTAAACGGTGAATTTCGTTACAAAAGTGCTTATTATGCGCCGTTTATTAATGGGTAATTTCTTTACAAGCATTTAGTGTATAGAGTAATCGTTTATTTGGCACGTGCCGGCGAGCGTAAATTTGTGGCGTCACTACAATCAATATCTCTTGTTCGTCAAGGCGAACAAAGTCGATTGAAACGGCAAAATACTCAGTTTTATAAATGGTGAATTTCATTATAAAATAGTGCTGATGATGCTCCGTTTATTGACGAGTTAGTTTTTTGAAAACAAAGTTCAGAAAATGTTTCTTTTTCCATTGTGCGCCGGCAAGCGTGAGTTTGTGCTGTCACAGCAAAACGTGATATCATATCGTTTTAGTCTTAAAAACTGAATTTCGTTATTTTCATTTCGCAAACTACAGATTCCAATTTCGCAAACAACAGATTCCCATTTCGTTTCGCAAAGTACAGTAATGTATATTAAATCGGTATCAAATAAAGTGCAACTTACTTGTCGATGGTAAGTTTTGGTCTTCATCTTCTGAATCTATCAATGGAATACATCCCATGTCATCTGCTGTCTCCAACGGCTCATGGCAACTATGGAGCATAGTAAAAGAACAGGGGCACCCAACGAACCAAATCAACCAAAAGCTGTAGAAAGCCATTTTTAAGTGCCTTATGGTGTTTGAAGTCTGTTTGAAGCGATTTTTTTATAAGCTAGAAGAAGTTCATCTGTTCGGATTCCCTAGCTGAAATTTTAATTGCCCTTTTCCTTTGAGAAAATGCGAGCTGAAATTAACTTTTCACGAACTTTCTAGGGAAATATTTTCTTTCCGAAAATGCTAGCTGACGTTTTTGACTGCCAAAAACAGCAATTACGACCTTTCCGAAAACGTCAGGCGTTATGATTTCCCAATTGCGAATTTTTTAGGCTATGTTGTAGTTACGAAAATCCAAGTGCACTTTTTAATCGACGCCGAAAGCGCACGGCGAATTGCCCTCCACCGAAGAGATATCTACCGAAACTTGTCGTTGGGTGCCCCTGAAAGAACTGCTTTCTTTCCCATCTGATAAACAATGCGGCTCCGCAAACAGGTCGCTGGTGTTCTGTTCTTAAGTATCTCGATAAAAAAGATCGCTTGTCGCTGTACTACTAAAGCTTGCCCCTGGATTTACGGCGTCTTCTACCAGTACGTCGTTACTTGCTTCTTCATTGAAATCGGAATTATAAAGAAAAGAGATCGCTTGTGACAGGGATGTTCGATAATTCTGTGCGGGACGTCTTTTCAAATTCTCCTTCTGAGATAATACAGACCTTTCTTTTCGCCTCCATACTTTGGTTATCCAAAAAGCCGTTATTGTGTGACACTCTAATCTTCAGTACCGAGGCTCGTGTGTTGTCTCAGATCTCCTTCCCAACCTAAATACTTAAATATCCGGGCGGCATCGTGGGAACATCGCTCATACCGCAGAACTACAACTGAGGGTTTCAGAAGATGCAGGTGTGAAAAACAGATAAAAGTCATAACTAAGTGAAGTACGATCGTCCGGGTGAGTGTAGTCCTGAGAAGGACTGTTTGTGATGACATTGACTGACGTTTTGACAACCTGAGCGGAAGCCATCATCAGAGTCAAGTGATTGGAGTAACGTCAGGAGATGGTATAAGTACTCTGGTCGTTGATGTGATTGGTCAACGAAGTCATGATGTTATTGGTTGTCTGTCAGTTAAGCCGTGATGTTATTGGCTGTGAAGACTGTAAACCGTGGTTGGTGCGTTTCGATCCGTCTTTTGTTAGTCAAATGTTCGTAGGTGTATTGTTAGTCAAATCAGTCGGTGTGTCTATTGTTTGTCTGTTGTTGATATCGTCAATAAGTCGTTTGTAAGGTGCGGGAAGCTGTTGGCAACGGTTCAGTGGTGTCTGTTCTAAGTTAGTAAACCAACTTTCCAGTGCGATCCGTTGGTGGTAGTTAGTACAGTAGGTAATGCATTTAGCAGAGTCCCAATCGATTGTGTGGTTTGTCAGTAAATGGTGCTCAGCAATGTTATTGTTGACGTCACCATTTTTCGTCGCTCGTTTGTGTTCAGTCAGTCTTACGTTCAAATTTCTGCAAGTCTCACCGATATAAGTGGCCTGACAGTAATAGCATTCGATCTTGTAAACTGCTCCCTGTCTGTCCTTTGGTTCGTCTTTGTCCTTAACGTTCGTCAATAATTGTCGTAAAGTTGTGATGGGTCTGTGAGCGACACGGATATTGTAAGGTTGTAGTATCCGTGCAATGGTTTCAGAAGTTCCTTTGATGTATGGTATAGTCGCTGTAGTGACTGGTGTCGGGTTAGCGTTCGTAGCGTTTGGTGCTGTCCTGTAAGTGTTGCATCTAACAAAGTCGCGGTTGTAGTTGTTCTTGCTGAAAACGTTGTCTAAGTATTTGCGTTCGTCTGCTAAACTGTCGCTCGAGTTGCAAACTAGTTGCGCTCGTCTCGTTAAGGTCCGTATTGTCGTTGCTTTGTGTGAAGTAGGGTTGTAAGATGATTCGTCAAGTAGTCTGTCAGTGTGTGTAGGTTTTCTGTAAACTGTCGTCTGTAGTCTGATGTTATCACGGCTAACAAGGCAGTCAAGAAAAGGTATCTTACCATTTTCCTCGATCTCCTTGGTAAACTGTATGTGGGCGTTCTGTCTGTTGAGGTGTTCTTGAAAATCATCGATTTCGTCTTTGTGTACAGCTGTAAAAGTGTTGTCGACGTAACGTAGCCAGAGCGGTAGCGTTCGTTTGTAAGTCGCAAGGGCTTGTTAATTGAATCGCGTGTTGTGTGTTTGCGATAAGGCAGCCGGCCATAGGAATGTTAAGTCATTTAGAAATTAAAAAAAAATAATGATAAAAACAAAAAAACAAAAAAAAAAAAAACTAAGAGGAAGAAGAAGGAGACTGAAAAGAAGAATATTGAAAGCAATCATTTGAAGGACGACTATGGATAATTAATTAAAAAAAAAGCTGAAGGGGAAGATGAACAGAAACAAAACAGGCAAGATTAAGCCATGGCCACTATTTTAGTCTTTTCCTGTTTTCAAATAAATTGACATTGCGGTTATTTCAATTTCAGAGGAAATTATTATTTTGAAAACCTGATTGTTCGCGTAATGCGCCTTTGTTATTGTTATGAAAAAAGCCGCCAGCTTTCAAGCTTACACGTACAATTAGAGTGGCTACGGACTATATAACAGCCAGCCTTCAGTAGCTTGTGGCTTACTATTAACAAAACTGCAACCCCTGATCCCGGTGTGGAGGGGGGGGGGGGGTACTCCCTTATATGGGCTATATAGGTATGTGCGGCCCCAACGGATATGGTTTTTTTGCCGTTTTGGTCTGAAATAGGGTATCGATTTTGACCATTTTGGTCTGAAATAGGTATGATTTGTGCACTCCAGTCTTGAATTTGATATATATATATATAAGAAGCTACTTCTACTTCATTAGGCGATAAGACCATCAACAAAAGCCCTTCTTTTTTGTTTTTTAATTGTGTTTAAGCCAACCGTGTACGTCAAATAGGTCTGAAAAAGGGTATCGAATTTTTGGTCAGGTCTGAAATAGGGTAGGGAAAATCGCAGATTTTGGTCTGAAATAGGGTAAGGGTTTTAGGAAGTTTTAGGGCCGCACACCCCCACCCAATTTTTCTGGGAGTACCCCCCTGGACCCTGATCATCATGTCGACTTCAGATCGTATACGTCCGTACGTATACGGGATATACCGTACGTATATGGGAGTACTCCCCTGGACCCTGATCATCATGTCGACTTCAGATCGTATACGTCCGAGTGAAACAAAGTGGCATTTTCACTAAACTGAAGATAGTGGAATTTTTATCCATGGCAGAAAGGAGAAAGGGAAGGATGAATACGGCAAAGTGATCAAAGTCACATCTCGGACGGACAAGAAAGACGCAAAACTGAAGGTAAGCAACATAGAATCGCTTTTATTTTTGAGCCACAAAAAAAAGAAAAAAAAATCTTTTATGATCTTTCCTTTTGGCAATTTTTTTATTGTGTAGATTGAGTGCGCCAGTGGGATGATCGGTTTCGTACTGAATATGTTTGACTATTCAGCCAGCCAGTTTTCATATCAGCTCAAAAGTTTCTGCTACTCAGAAAAACAAGTCCACAAAGCGCGATAAATTAAACAACCTTAGCAACCAAAAAAATTTAGCTAAAATTTTTTGGTTGCTAAAGTTGTTTAATTTATCGCGCTTTGTGGACTTGTTTCCGCCAATTCTACCTTAAATTTAACGAAAAATAATTTCATTAAAGAAAATCAGCTAGTGATTCAGAGGCCCTTGATGGGGAACCTGTCGCGCTGTGACAGTTACATAACATTTATCACTAGTTCTATTATTTTTTGTTAGTTCGCATCCTGTTAATCTACCGTAGTTGTTTCATACTTTTTGTACATCTATTGTTTTTTGTTTCATTTTCGTTACCACTATCATTGTCTTAGTTACGTAACCTGTATGTAATTGGTAACCATTGTTGTAAAATCATATTTAAGTCGTAGGTTTTTAACATTCTGTTTGTAACTGACGAAGGTCGAGAGACCGAAACGCTTTTTTATTCATAAATTTTTAAATTTTTATCTTTTTTGAGCCAAAAGTTGTCCATTTTCGGTCTCTTTTTAACTGGTTATATATATACCCAAAGTCTTCTGTTACTTTGCTTTTGCGCTACGCGTTTCACCGCTGCTGCGGCTCTTCAGGCATAGGACTTTGCTATGCCTGAAGAGCCGCAACAGCGGTGAAACGCGTAGCGCAAAAGCAAAGTAACAGAAGACTTTGGGTTTTCATTGTTTTTAGTATATATATATATATATATATATATATATATATATATATATATATATATATATATATACTAAAAACAATGAAAACCCAAAGTCTTCTGTTACTTTACTTTTGCGCTACGCGTTTCACCGCTGTTGCGGCTCTTCAGGCATAGCAAAGTCCTATGCCTGAAGAGCCGCAACAGCGGTGAAACGCGTAGCGCAAAAGTAAAGTAACAGAAGACTTTGGGTTTTCATTGTTTTTAGTATATATATATATATATATATATATATATATATATATATATATATATATATATATATATATTTTCAGAGTTGGATTATTTTGATTCCATCAACAAGCGGCTTTCAGAAATATCTTCAGACCGAGAATGCTTCGACAACGCTAAAACCGTGTATCAAGAAGCTCTCAATAAAAGCGGCTACAATTACAACCTGTCTTACAAAGAGTCGCACAACGAGACGCAGCGATCACGGAGAAACCGTCCAAGAAACATTCTTTGGTACAACCCGCCTTACAGCAAGAACGTCAAAACGAACGTGGGAAAGTGCTTCCTTTCTCTCATTGATCAGCACTTTCCTAAATCAAATCCACCTCATCAAATTTTCAACCGCAACACACTTAAATTAAGCTATAGCTGCATGAGTAACATCAAAACCATTATTTCTAACCACAACAAAGCTCAAATAAATAAATCTGATCCAACCAATGACAGCAATTGTAACTGCAGGAATTCAAGCACGTGCCCCATGGACGGAAAATGCAACGACCAAAACATCATTTACCAAGCTGAGGTCACGACATCAACCTCAAAACAGACATACATTGGACTTTGTGACACAACTTTCAAGTTAAGATACAGAAACCATGTATGCTCATTTAGGAACGAGCGGTATAAACACGCAACCGAGTTAAGTAAATATATTTGGAACCTAAAGGATAAGAATATTACCTACAACATCAAATGGCGTAAGCTAAAACAGGCCCGGTCATATTCAAATGTAAACAAGCGTTGCAATTTGTGTTTATGGGAAAAATACTTTATTATATGTAAACCCGAAATGTCAACACTAAACAATAGAAGCGAACTGGTATCTACGTGTAGACATTCCAAGAAATTCCTCTTAAAGACAGTGCTCGCTTAGATTAACCAATCATATCCGTCTACGTGTCACGCCGCGAGGCATTGTTCTGTATTTTCAAATTTTCAAATTTTGTATATATTCTTATGTATCCGTTATTTTTGGCAGTTGCCTGATGATTGCTTCGCAAGAAGCATGAAACTCTGAGTAGCAATAAATGTCTTCGACCAAATAATCCAACTCTGAAAATATACATATTGCTCTAGTTTATCTATTGAGCACTTTAATAGCTGATGAAGACTTCAATTCATTACCTTTCTATATTATATATATATATATATAAAAAGAGAGCAATATCTATATATATATATATATATATATATAGATATTGCTCTTTGGCATTACAAGCTTTGCCTTTATGTCCAAATTGAGCACTCTTCTAAATTGAGCACTCTTCTAGGATGAGTCATTGCTAATGCATTTGCGCATGCTCACTAGTTTTCTAGTTTGAGCACTCTGGCATTGCTTAGATGATACCACAAGTGTGGGATCATTTGGGGTGGCTATATAGCTTAACCTCCATCCTAGCCTTCAGCACTGCACTGATGAGGCCCAGAAGGCCGAAACAGTACTGTCTGCAGTTATATATATATATATATATATATATATATATATATATATATATATATATATAAACAAATTGTATAATTGTTGGCGCTCACGTGTTTAGATTTGTAAGCCGCACTTTTATAATTGCGTGTAACGCTTGTAACAGTCATTCACCCTGAGGAAGACTGTTCTACACAGTCGAAATATAGGTGGTCCTTGAAAATGTTTTTTTCCCCTTGTGTTTAGTTATATTTGAAACGGGAAACAGTATAAATACATTTTTGATGCTTGAGATTATTATAGATATATAAATATATATATATATATATATATATATATAGTATTTGTATTCTAAATGGTTTCACAGGTTTACACAAAGTACTTGCAATGTCCCTGATTCCACCTCGTGCGCAATACACACTTCGCACTTCGCGAATTGGATGAAACACATGTTGTCGCACGTCCTCTATATTCCGGTGGCAAAGCAATGTTTGTTATATGCATGAACACTAGCGAGTTCGATGACAAAGATTTGGGCATCTCAACGAACTGGAAGTGATAGGAGGGAATCATCGGCGGGAAGCGATTCGCCGAATTCTAGGTTCTGACTACGCCTGCTATAACTGGAATGAATTGTGGCTGAAAAGAACGAGGAAAAACGTCGTATGATAAGAAGAAGGCTCGCAAGGCACGCGGATAAAGCTGAGTCATCTTAAATATATGTACCTTTGGAACAACACGGTTTAAACACGTTGCCCGGCTTAAGGGGGTGCATCACGTTATCAATGATTTACTATTTATCTTAAAAGACTTAAACTGCAATTTTTTGTGAAAATATAATTTCAATGCACTACAAGTCAAACTTTCATGCAAAACGGAAATAATTAAAAAACGAACGGGTTGAACGGGCTGAACGGGCTTCCGTTTTTCCAATCCGTCTCCAAATCAGGGCCACTGTTGGGAGTGAAAGTGTTATGATGAGTTACAAGATGCACAGTTATTCGGCATAAATTAACTAGTATTGTAGACAATTTATTCTTTGTTATGATATTTTGATACTTTTTTGGTGAGAAATAATGTACACGGTCTGCTTGTTCCGAGAAGCGAATGGTTTAAAGTAATTATTGTGCTATGCCTGTTAACAAAAGTGCAATTGATTTATTCAGATCACATTCATATTGTGAGATACATGTAGCTATATTTATAGGCCTCGGCCAGAACAAATTAATGTTGTGGCTTTGTATTATATATTGTTTAAGTTTATTAACGAACTTTGTGAAAGAGGCCGGGTTTTCTTGTTGAATATTCTGTTTAAAAAGTTGCAGCTACGAATAAAATGATAATTAAAAACCACGTTGTATTTCTCGAGATTCATATCTCCCTTATTAGAGTTGAATCCTTTCTTCCTTTGTTAACAGCCTTTTATTAAAATGACGGTGGGATTTTCCAGCGTTATTTTGAGGTTGTAAAGCATGGTAAATTTGAAGTTTTCACAACGACGTCGGAAATTTCCGTAGTCATTTTCAGCAATCGTCTGACAATGACGGCGGAATTTTCCATCGTCATTTCAGTTGAGGTTTTCGTAAAAAATTAATATTGGTAATTTTTCAGTTTGGAATAAAACGACGTTGGAAATTTCCGTGGTCATTTTCAACTTTCCATCTTCATTTTGAGATTGTATGAAAAGTTTGGAATTTATTACCTTATGGTGATCTTGAATTAATCACCAACGATGCTGGAAATTTCCGTGGTCATTTTAAGTTGGTTTAAATATGACCGTGGAATTTTTTCCGAGGTCATTTTGTTTCTGTCTTGTCCAACAACAGAAAACTTTCTGAAAATTTTGCCAACTTGGAATAAATATCGGCGAAATCTACATTGAAAAAGAGATATATTGCCAACTTAGTCTTCAATCAGGAAAGATTTCCTATTTTCTTTCGAAGTATTACCGGATTTTATGCCATATGCCACACATGTGGAAAAAAATACAGCTAAAATGGCTATTTAGTGCCAGAATTTAGCTGTTTTAGAATATTGCACTTCGTTTTAGAACGTGTTCTTCGCAATCCAATTTTGTGTGGGTCCGGGATGCACACTACAGAAGCTCAAAAGGCTTACGGTACTTTGCGAAACGAAACGAAACGAAATGGTACGAATGCGCGATAAAATAGCGTAAAATACGTTCGTTTGTGTTTTTAATGTTTTCAGCATATAATTTATCAACGGGAATGTCTATAATGTTATGGAAAATTGAAAAATAGAACGGAAAAATCTCAGTGCCCTATATACTCCAGCGGAAGATATGTTTTACTTTCCTTGTTTGTCGCCGGAAGCGAAAGATGCATGTTTACTAGTGAAAGACGCATGACTTGAGCTTTCTCTCTTGGGATTTCATCTCCACCGGTAAGACGTTTGTACCTACCAGATCCGATGTTTGTACCTTTTGTAACACAAGCTCGCTAATTTGTGTTTTCCCCTCATTTTGTTGCGGGCTTTTAGTTGAAGACCTGAACACAGCGCTGAAATTAGGTTATATTTTTTTAGCTGTTGGTCGAAAGAAAGCGGCTAAGATCTTTAAAAAGAGATTTAGAGCCATTACCCCAATGAACTGAAGCAGCTTTTTGTGATTCTGCTTTCGCCATCCACATTTTAATGGCGAATTTCCGGTCGCTCGCCATAAAGACGCTTAATTGCCAAGGGTAGCGTGAATGGGGAAAATATAATAATAAAAACAACATACAGTAGGCTTTACCAACACAGGATAGGTTGAGAGTCAATTGGCATTTGCCAAAATCGGAAAATACCTTTGTGTGCTCTTTTTGTTTTACTTTTGTAAGAAACTGTTGTTGCTGTTGTTACGACCATTTTTTGGGGGGAGGGGGGGGGGGGGGTAAGTACACTATACTTTTGTATTTTTCGGCTGAGGAATTGTTTGTATTTTAAGTAGCTAACTGTTGCGACTGCTTGAGACTCGAGATTGATTGCCCTGAGAATTTCTCAAAGTATCACTTCGTAAGGTACCATTTCGCAAACTACCATTTCGCAAACTACCATTTCGTTTCGTTTCGTTTCGCAAAGTACCGTAAGCCAGCTCAAAAAGGGTGAGTGACCTCCATTCAGGCCCCATACACACTAATGCGTTTTCGTTTGAAAGCGCATACATTCTGATGCCTTTCGTCTATTGTCCACACTAAAACGCCCGGAAACGCTGATGAAAACGAAGACTTTCGAAAACGGTTTCAAAAGTGGAGTCTTTTGAAAACGCCTCGTTTCTGTTGTGGACAGCCGAAAACGCATTGAAATGAAAACACTTAGGTCATCCCAAATCAAACATGGTGGATGAAAACATGCTTTTCCCGATGCTACTAGCAATTTTGTAACTTGTTTGGAGCGGAAATCCTTCGATAACAAGGACCGAAACCACCTTTTATTAGCCCGCGAGAATGAGCACCCCCCTCCCCTCCCCCCCAAACCCATGTTTTCACTGAAACTGCTGATCACTGAATCTGGTCTACGTCATTCTTATCTAAGGTCTTTCGTTTGGAGCGTAACCTTGCTTTGTTCAATCTAATCCTAGTTTCCATACGACACACCATGTCATTTAGCGTTTTCCAGAGTAGTGTAGACAAGGATCTATAGATACGTTTTCGATCACACCAAAAACGGATACTTTTTAAAACTTTTTATTGCTGGTGTATTACAAAAATACATAATTTCTGGATTGTCTTTCCCCTTTAAGCATTTTGTAGACACTTATCCGTGTATTTGACTTACTGATTATAAATAAGCAATTTTGTCTGAAGGAAAGTCTGAAAATGCAAAGTAGAGGACGTGCAAAGGTTGTGCAACTTTTGTCTTTTTTAGATGATATGCTATCTTAAGAGCTGGATTTTCAAAGCGGGGCAGCCTCCGTGTAGGACTGTGCCGAATTGCAGTTTTCTCGACATGAGCTGTATTAATGAAAATTGTAACGAACTGAGAGAAGCGAAGGGAAACTCGAAAATTACACCAAAGAAAAAAACGCTTATATTGGCAAAATGAAGGTTTAACCTTTTTGCCCTTTTTTGTGTCTTTACGTATTGCCCCGGCTTAAAAGCGATCTACTATAATTTATAATGAATACTCCCTCGAATGAGCACAAGCGACAAAATTGTGCTTAAACGTATAGAGTGCTTTCAGATGACGTCACGGCGGCCAAGTTGGTGTTCCAAAACAAAGAAACAGCGGTCATGTTGGTGTTCCAAACTAAACCTCTGGGAATTGAACTCTATTTTTATGCAAATATATTTTTTTCTTTCAGTAAACCAGTATGGCCCGGTAGTCACGTGAATGACCAAAACACAAATCATGCATATTTGGCCCAACAAATCCTGAACAAATTCGGTTTGGAAGCACAGCAAGGCATTTCTTCTTGCACTTGCACTTGTCCAGCACCTTTTGTTGCGATATACATGTGTAACAATTTTAAAAGAAATATCGCGAGTTATAAACATACCCTGAAACGATGAGTAAGTCTCGCAGATTTTGTTTGTACGAGAAGTGAAGGTCCTCTCTTCGTTTCGCAACGATCAGCGTAACTCTTCAGCGAATTTCTGAAGGGTTGCCTCGAAGGGTTGCTCTGGGTAGCAATATAACACTTGCGATAGTGCAGCAAGGTACGGTCTTACGAAAACATACCAGGGTGAAACATAGCTTGTCTTTAATAGTGTTTTCCTGCTGACTGATTACCGGTGGAGAACACTGACGTTTTATTCAGATCTGAGGTTAAAATTTGAATACTTACATATGGTGATAACCGGTGAAATCAATATTAAACTTAAAAAGGAAATAATGCAGCGACCGTTGACATTTGCGTCAAATGGTAGGAAATTGAATTTATAGTATTTGACAGAAGTAAGGCAGCAAAGAAGATAAAAAAGTTTAGTGTTTGGATTTGGTAACATAAGTCGTCCTAGCTTTAATAAGAGCCGTAGATTAACAATGATGACCTCGCTAGTTTTATTCTTCACCGGATTAAGGCTTCTGGAACTTTACTAAAAAGAATAATTAATAGAATATTTATACCGATATAACCTACGAAAATGTTACGAGTTCAAACAAAGTTTAGCCACGCATTGTTTAACTTGTAACTATTTCATAGTTACATCTTTTCAAATTATCTATTGTTCTTTATAGTATTGCTAGAATCCTAAAGACTAATCGGAGGTCAGAAAAGAGGATATGGGGGTCTTAAAAGCGAGGAAAGACCGTTTCGCGTTTAGATTCCCTCGATTTGCAAAACACAACCTATAAAATTCCGAACCGTCGACTTAACCCTTTGACTCCTGAGTTACTGCTTTTTTTTTTTAGTAAATTTTTGGTGATAATTAGTCTGGAGCCCTAATGTTCTCCATATAGGGAGTTGTGCATGATGAAAATAACTGCGGTGTTGTGACACTGTGGCCTCGAACTAAGGTGTGACGTCACGCACATTAGGGTGTTTAAGAAACGAGGACGGGAACGTCAACGAGAACACCACAAAACAATAGGTTTAATGAGCAAAAACAATGGCTCTGCACGTGCGTTTTACATTTTGGTACATTTCATTGCCGTCCTCTGCAAAACAACAACGTGAAATGACCAAATTTTAGGTTTTGGCGAGAACGGGAGCCATGATCTGGCAAATTTTTCTTTCTTTTTCTTTACTTTAACGCCGTTCATAGAAATTTAGTTCCTGGATAGTTCGCCGACATTTTACAAATTGAACAAATTAGAATAATTGCCAAAGTGCTACAATAGCGAGAAGATGTATTTTGAAATGACGTTTTCGTTGCCGTCGCGTCCTCGTTTCTTAAACTCCCTAATTAGCGGCCGTTGTTCGTTTACCGAGTCAACAAATTTGATTCTGGTTTGGCATCATTAAGCTGGAATGTGGGTAAAGGCAAGCCTTTGAAAGAAGCCAGATTTGAGAGACGGTTTCTTGCTGAATGAGACGCCAAATATGTTTCATAGCCAATATGGCGGTCGATAAATGAAGCTGTCTCTCTGGTCACTTTGTGGAAGGATTCCAAGACCTATCAAGGCAATTTGGGCTAGTTTTGACTAAGGTAGTGGCGAGGAGACCTCAGGAAACCACAAGTCTTATAGAAGAGGCCATCTCGAAGGATAATACTGATAAAAGTATAATTTGGTGCTGTGTGAGTGCAGCATGACCGATTCAGGATTGTTTAAATAAAAATCTAACTTTTTTTTTTTAAGTAAGAAAACTTGCCAACCTGTGTGCATTAGCGAATTGTACTCATCTGGTTCAGAATTTATTATACCCATTCTGTAAATTGAAAGTTGGTTTTCTCGGTTTGTTGTCATAATGCCCATTCCAGTGTATTCCAATTAACTTTCCCTTTGCTTGATTCCTAACGATTGGTTTCCTTATATGGATTTTATTTTAGGAACATGTTGGCTGACTTTAAAAAATTTAAAAAATGTCGGTACCATTAAAGCCATTAATTTTGTTTAATTGTTGTGAATGCAATGCTTACTAATAACCTCGCCTGTCCCACTTCATACTATGTATTTGCATAATGGCCGTGATTGTCAGTTAGTCAGTTGATTTATAAACACAGCGACTCAAACATATATAATATTGGTATTGGTTTGAACCTCGGAGTCTCATTAGATACGTGAAACTCTGAGAGGAAGTTATAAAATCAGGTTGATAACATTCCATTTCATTTCCCTGGAAAGGAAGTCTTTCACAGTCATTATCAGTTGGATCATGTTTATTGCATGGTACTCTTCTTATCATATTAAATTTTTCTCATAAAAGCATCATCCAATATTAATTAAACGCTTGCACAGAGGCCAATAATTATATACTCTTAAAATTAATATTCCTAAATTTCACTGGGAGGCTAGCTTTTAGAAGGACTCTACGAGAGAAAGGATATAAAAGTCCACGGGAAGAAGAGTAGAGAAATTCTGTTTTATGTTAATGTTTTTCTGACTGAGTGTAAGCTCATCACAAATGGCCGTCCGTTTTAAATATGCAATAGTTTGAGTAAAAATGTATCAGCATATAAAAAAGACACAAAACGCTTTCCTGAGGAGAAAAACACACGCAGGATGACTTCGAGAGCCAACAAAAAAAAAAAAGGCTGATTCCGATTTTCGATACAAACATTTGCAAACTTTATGTTTTAAAAACACCGTTTAAGTGTGCTGCTATATAAGTTGTTACTAACTTAACTACGACTAAAAAGAACTTCAAAATGTCGGCTCAATTTTTGTCAAGTTGATATCCACTTCTACCTCTATCTCTAGAATTGTCATTTTTGAGAAAATTAGATCTTCACGTTTGAGCTGGCCTTTTGAAATAAGCGATCTTGGCAATACAACTAGAACCGTTTTTGGAGGTGGGGGAGGGAGGGAAGAGAAGTTGTTGATGAGATAGCAGTCTTAGCTTGTAAAGCGATGCTGAAATAACGCGAAACAGCTTTAGCAACCTCGTTCCCAGGGTCCTCTCCTTCCAATCCCCTGCAACGAGAGAGGACAGGAAGGAGAGGACCCTGGGAACGAGGTCGTTACTTTTTCATCGTAGCCATCTTCGCAAGTCCAATGTGTACCACCCGTATAAGATCTGAATGAAACTTTAGATGGGATTTTATTGCCACTTAGTTGTACCACGCTGCGTGTTTTGCAAAGTTCGAAGGGATTTGTGGTTTTAATTTTTCGGTTCCGTCAATCATTTGATTGGGGGCGGGGTTATGCAAATAGTCCAATCAGAACGCGTTGCATTTTGATTTGGATAACCCCTCCCTTACTCAGATGATTGGTAGAACAGAAAAACCCAAAAATGTTTCGAAAACGCGCAGCGTGATACAACGAATTTGGTTGTAATTAAATGGTCGGTTGTGTGCATGTGTCTATTATTTTACTTTGTGTTTTGATTGATGTTTATGAGGATCATTTAGTACAAGTTTAAATCTTGAGACACTGCGAGGTCTTATGGGTCACCCGGCACGAAGAGGATGAGTGAGTGAGTTTAAGACACATGCAGAGTGAATGTCAAATCTTACGAGCAGAAAAAGGAACGATTTACAAAACTAGTGCAAGTTGACGACGGAAATTTTTACAGAAAAAGTAAAAGTCATAGAAAAGCAACTGTTTTAATATCTTTACTTGACAAAATGGAAGTGCGACTTAAAGCAAACCCTTACAACTCAATTAGAATAAGATTTTTTTTTGATAAGGATGTCTGAAAATACATTACAGAGGAAGCGCTAAAATAACACAACTTACAGGCTGTTTTTAGCCTCTATATTAGAGGACAGATGATAGACGATATGCTATCTTAAGAGCTGGGTGTTCAAAGGGCAGTCTCCGTGTAGGATTGCATGAGACGAATTGCAGTTTTCCCGACGTCACCTGTATTAATGAAATTTGGAACGAACCGAGAGAAGCAAAAGAAAGCTTGAAAATGACATAAAAAGCTCATGTTTGCAAAATTGAGGTTTTACCTTCTTACCCAAATTTTTTTTATGTCTTTTCGTTTTCGCAGACTTAAATCCAAGTTTAAGTTACTATCCACTGTAATTGTAGGTATGCTATTTTCGTTCAAGATTAAAACACAGATCATGCATATGGTCCCATGATTCCTGTTCCACGATTCCTGTTCCACGGGCTTGCACTTGTGCAGCACATTTTGTTGCGATATATCAGTTTTGAAAAATAATCGCGTGGTATAAACGCACCCTGAAACGATGATCTCGTCTCGCGGACGTTTAGTTCACATGAGAAGTAAAGAACTTTTGTTCGTTTTTCAACGATCCGCGTAACTTGTTAAGGGATGCCCCGAAGGCGTTGCTATTGGTAGAGTATCTTGCAGCTAGTGTCTCTAGCTAGACTGTTAATAATAAGTAAAAAGTGAAAAACGATAAAAAATCTCAATCTGAATCTGAAGGAAACAAAGAAATTGCCAGGACTACTTACTGAGTTGCACGTAACATTCACTGTATCTTGCAACGTAGGCCGTTACGTACGTTCAACAAGACAATAGCGGAAGCCATGAAACGAAGAGATCAAGATATGTTTTAGTTTGGAACATGATCCTGATTGCCATCTCTACGATTCTACACTGCTGATAGCACTAAATTGCCTCGTCTCAGACATTAATTAGAGCAGTTTTCAATTGAATGTCGTAAACCCAAAACCAAAGTAATTACTCTGGCCAATCACAACAGACGAATACATCGCAAAGAACCAATCAGCATTCAAAGGAATTACATGCAGCCGAGCGCGTGCAAGTCACGATTGGTTTTGGTCTTGCTTCTCATTGGTTGGGAAAGTGGCGCAAGTTTGTTATCCAGTCAGAGAGTGTAGAAAACTGAAACCGCTCTATCTTATAGGGCTGTCTGTTATTTCCATTTTTAGACAGTCTCGTGAGACTTCCATTCATTTTCTAAATTCCAAGTCAGACATTCACGGATTTGAGTTAAGGTGTAAATTTTTTTAAATAGGTTTGCGAAAACAAATTCCAGGATCAACTACTTCAAATTAAACAGATCTCTGATGATCTCATAAGAGAATGAAAAGAAAACGAAATTATATAAGAAATGAAATCAGTCTTTGAAATAAATCTCGAATTATCTCAAGAATGATATCGATCTTTTTTAGTTAAACCCAATTCATATGCATATATGATTTTAAGCTAGTTTAGGGAAACAAATCACCTTTAGTTGTCACTGAAAATTTCGGCGTAATCTTTAATTGATTCATCACTCACATTTGTTCCCTGTAGTAAGTAGCGAAAGCAAGGAAGAACTGGGACCTTATCTTTCTCTGAAAGATCTTCGAATGTAAAACTTTTAGACGAGTAAAAAGTGATTATCAAATGTTTTTCAGTTTGAATTAGTCTAGCCGGTTGTTTTTCACGCTACAAGCCACAGCTTAAAATCAGTATTTGAAATTATTTGGGTCTCACACGCTGACTGATTTGTCTGAAAGGGAAATTAGGTTACAATTTCCATTAAAAAACAGCGCGAGACATTATTTCCTTCTGGAAGATTAGTCTGCTTATTAATAATTATTTCATGAATAAAGATATCTTATGCTGAATTCAGTTTTCTGAGATTTTCTTTTTTGCACGTTTCCTAACGTTTAAAGGAAAATTCACATAAACTCAGTAAAACAGATTAAAGAGCAACAAACTGACAGCCAACTATCTGCCCATGTACTCGCCCCAAATAAATACTAGGACAATTTTTTTAACAGATAAAATTGCTATTTTTTCCTTGCTTACGACGCTGTTTAACCGGTTGTTTTGTCTTCCCCCATTTTCTGAAGCGAGAGATGTAATGGCATCTCCATTTGATCGCTTCTTACACCGAGCTACTTGTCTTTAACACTATTACTGATAAATATGTGAAAATCACACGTTTTAACTGCGGACTGAAGATGCGAGTGGTCGTCGCAGTTTTGCCTTTCATCGCAAGGCGTAATATAAATAAATTATAAAAGTGGTCATCATTTTTGTTTTGAAAATGTGACCAAAGTCAACCGTTTACCGAACTCTGTGGTCTCTGACATTTCCATGAATTTGGGATGAGTACATAATAACATAGGCTTGTAAGAAGGTACCGTTTAGATTACTTTTTTTGCAACTAGAGTATTCGATTAATTTGGTTGGTGATATGAAAAAAAAGCCAGATTCATCTATGAACCCCAATTTTGATGTCACACAACATTACCTGACAACCCAAAAAACGGCTACGAAGGAGGCTATAAAAAGATAAGACACCAAAGGACCAAAACACCCAAAACCAATTCCACGTTAATGTTTCTAACGTAACGTCTCCTAAAATAAACCAATTTTTGACAATCAGCTACTAGAAGGTTAGTGCGAAAACAACTTGGACTACACGAATAAACGTATAAGAGATATGTAAGAAATATGCCCAAAACTCGAGGATTTGTCCCCACAAAATGTTGGAAAAGATCTTCTATTTGATTATAAAAATTCTACTTTTCTTTAAGCTTTGATTTAAAGTTTTAAATTCTTGCAAGGGAAAAGTGTTGATAATGCCCACCAGACAAAAATGAAAATATAAATATTTAAAAATGGACATTTACAAAAGAGAAAAACCGAACGCCTGGCAAATTTCATTTTCTCGCATGCCCGAGGAAACGTTATCAAAATTGACGGCCTTCAGTGCAGTAGAGAAGTTAGTATTTAAGTCATAAATTCTCAAGATTACATTTTCGCTGTACGTAAGAAATTTTGACATTTCGTAGAACTTTAGCACATTATGTACAAATAAGTGCAAACTGGATGTGACGCGATGCAGGGTGAAGGTAAAAACGAATGTCGAGTGGGTAAAATAAATATCAAAACTATGACTTAGTGATCGATGGTACGATAAATTCAGTTGGGGCTTAAATGTGCGAAATATGTTCCTACAGAAACATTGATCGAAACTGAATGCTCAGAATTTCTTTTTTTATTTGTGACTGTATCATACCAGGTGTAGCAAAGACAATTTTCGTCTGGATTTAAAAAGTTCCTGCTGATGATTTTCGACAAACCAAACTTGCCATCAAATTAACTATTTCCTTTATCAGACGAGTTACTTCCATTCAGTTTTGTCACATTAAATCTAAATTAAACTACGGCAAGTTTTCATTTCCCAGTGTAAGCAATTAGCCTTGCTAATCTGATTCGTTATGAGAAATGAAGTAAATAAATGAATCGTATCAGATATAAGAAATGCTTTTTTTTCTTATTTCTTATCTGCCTTTATAACTTATCTATGCACCGGATCCCCTTAGTTTTAATTTAATTTAAAGTTGTCAGGACTTGAAACTGTTATAAGTGCTTTTTTTTTTATGAATGCTAAGCTATGAATTTCAGTTAATATGATTGTCTTTGTAATGCCCCGCTGACCCGTTGCAGACAATTGCTTACAAAATTCTATGATTTATTGTAATTGAAAACCTTACCTCAAACGTTATGCCCGGAGGGTCAGGAGGGTGTCAGGGGTATGGGAGGCTGAAGGGGGAAGGGCCGGAAGTCGGAAGCCTGAATTCGAAAAGGGCGGAAGGTGGGAGAGAAATAATTTATCGGGAGCAACATGAAAAAGGCGGGAGTCGTGAGCAAACGGTATGGGAGGGGGAAAAACAGGGTCCGGGAAGCGGGATGTTTTGACTTATAATAGATTTTATCGTGGATTACCTGAAGATCAGCTACTGATAGCTAAATGTAGTAATCTCGTTAAATAAAGAACTTAGACTTGGACTTAGACTTAGACTTATATTGCGATATGAGGATTTTTTCTTTCAAGATAACGGCGTACACCGATGATGTTTAAAACCTGAACTCGTGCTCGTTACAATAAATTTGCAGAAATATATGGCCAGCGGATATAGCCGTCGCAGTAAAGGAACTTGCCCCCCCCCCTACATACAATCAGGCAACCACCTTCATTATGTCCGATTCGCAGACCCCTTGCAGAGGTCTGATTGTTAATGAAACCGAGAGTGTAATTTGTCCGTCTAGAATTATGATCACCATTTCTACAACCCATTTTCTGTGGATCGAAATGCATTAGCTCATTCACAAAACCAAATAAATCTAAAGTTGAACAAACAACGCCAGCTCGTGCATTAAGCTGCACCTTCAGAAACGATTTATATAAATTGTCGTCTAAGTAGTATAGTACTTGGGGGTCCTCGCGCATTTTCACAACAACGCATTTTCCAAGGTCATAATTCATACATCATGTGGAACCATGCCTGGTTCACACATCATGTATGAGCTAGCGCATTTTCCAAGGTCAATTTCTCGGAAAATTATCATGCGCAACTTTCTCGGAAAAATAGTACTTAAGTTATAAATCAACAGTATTCATTGAGAAACGGCTGATTTCAATAGTCTCAGCAATAATGAGTATAAATCAACAGTATTCATTGAGAAACGGCTGATTTCAATAGTCTCAGCAATAATGAGTATAAATCAACAGTATTCATGGAGAAACGGCTGATTTCAATAGTCTCAGTATTCATGGAGAATGAGTTCTATTAAGGTAATCTATTTAAGTACTTTATGATATAAAAAACACTTAAAGAAATGTCGCTATAAGTCAAATGGAGAATGACGAAAGAAAGAAATCTCCGGGCCTTGGAAAAGCCCTCTCAAATCAGGTCAGGTAGCCAGATGGTAAATGATTTTTGTAATCCAGATATTCACGAATATTTTGTTGAAGTAGAAAAATATCTAATATGTCCTTTATGTGATCAGAAGATAGCAGAACATAGTGTCAAAAATGAACCATGTTGTGATAATCAGAAAATGATTAATGACAATGGTGAAAATGTTTGTACAAATTGTGGTTCAGTCCATGGTTATGATTATTGTAAGGAGTACGTTGACTTTCATAATAATATCTATAAAATAAAGCGGAAATCTATATATCATCGGAAGTACCATATTGAAAATGTGATAAATGGTATATGTTGCAAGAATAGATTTCAAATTTCAGTAAAAGATAAGGGTAAAATATTAAGAATATTCAAGGAGATAGACACTATCATCCCTTCGGTGAATAAGAATCGTAAAAGAATGATAAACACCAAATTCATTCTGAAACAATTGTTTATGATGATGGATCTGCCTTATGAGTATATCATATTAACCAACTCAAAGAAAACACTGAAATTTTATAATCAATATTGGGTTGAGATTCTATTGTTAATATTTGATAAGATTATTCGTATTATCAAGCAGTGAATTTTTCATTATATTTCAGTAGGTACTTATCAATAATTGGACTATTATCAACAACATAATCGTCTATGTTCTTCATTGTATTGTGTATGCTGGAATTATCAAAATTACCGCTTCTCATGGTTTCTTTTATTGTATTGAGAAGATGCTGGTAGCTTTGATAAGCATATGTACAATTCTGTATTTTCATGTCAAGGTTTTTATGCTTCATCCACCCTTGTATCAAAAGTGCTGCTGTACTGATGGCTACCAAACTAACACCACCTGTTGCCACACTTGTGGCGAGACCACCAGTTGCAAAGATGATGGACAAGGAATTCCCCAGTAATTTCCATTTTTTGAACCTTTTAACAGCCTGTTTATGAGCCCAACACTTTCTGTGATATGTGTGGTAATAGGCTTTTAATTCATTTACCTGATCTTCTGTTAATTCACCTGAAATATGGTTCCAGCTGAATATGCTTTTTCGCTCTTTCATACAATATGCTTATATAACGATTCTGTTCAACACACAGTACCACAAACCAGACAATTGTCCACTTAGAGGTGACAATTTGTTAAATTTCGTTGTCATGAAACGGGGGAAAGCATAAGAATATCCTCTGTCAAGTGAATGTTTGACATAAAACCTACCGAAGGCATCGTGTAATATACCATGTGTCTGTAATGTATCAATCCAACCAAGAGTATGCTCCAAAAAATGTGTTAAGCAGCCTTCACCGGGACCGATTAATCCAATGCCTATATGCTCCTGGATAATGTCTCTCACTTCAACATACTTGTTAAAATGTTTGTGATATAGAAACTGATAAACCAAAGCTGATTTCAATATCCTCTTATCAACACCAGGGTTTTTCCGTTCGGCATCCCGAGTAAACCATCTCACATATCTAATTATTTTGTTCATTTATATTATATCGTTGGATTAAAATTTGATGATGATCTGAAATTGTTTTTTCGTCTAATATAGAATCCAAGTACACACAGAAAAAAATAACACTACCGTCAAGAGGTGCGATGGAGCTAGGATCCAAATCACCAAAAGTCATTTGCCGACTACCACTTCTGTTAGCCGCTGTAAAACTTCCAATATGTTTTTTATTCCAATAGATTTTACTTGTGTTTGTTTTTGGAGAAGATAAATTATCCCAGTGAACAGACAAGCAGTGCCAAACATTTATTTGACCCAAATCATTTGAGGAATAATCAGATATCTTTCTGAAGTTCTGTATAGATGCTGCTGGACCAAAATATACACAATTTGATTGATCAACACCACTTATAACTAAATTTGAACCATTGTAATAGCTGACAAACTTATCATAACCTCTATTATCATGACCAAAAAGACCATTTTTCCATGGACTTCCACCTGTATTTGAATTTAATTTATAAACAATGAAGATATTAACAGCATTATTATTTAAATTGATTTGACTTATCATTCTCTGTGATCCATTAAAGTCTAAATAATAACGACCATTATATTTATTAGCTTTGGTACAAACAGTGGGTCTTATGTTTAAAGTTGATTGTGTTGCATTATTTTCTTCATTCGAGAGATCGTACAATGTTTCAACTTTTCTGTCTGCATTCATATCTAAAAAATTATTATTCGCTCTGTCGATTTGATAAGTACATTTTGAGTATAATCTGATGAATTCAGAAACCCACAAATCCAAAAAACTATCTCTGACAATATCAGAAACTTGTGATTTGACAACAACATGATCAGAATCATTGCCAGCTTTTACATTTGTTAAAAGTTTGTTTCCAAGATCATAATACCCATCTTGAGTTAATGTAAAACCAATTCCTTTATCACCTCTATCACCTTTGAGACCTCTTTCACCTTTATCACCTTTATCACCTTTATTGTCTTGATTTAGTGAATGATTGAATACACCCATTATAATATTAATTTAGATTAATTCATGACCACTTCAAGTGTGAATGCTGTATCAAATTCTCCACTATTAGGATGTGAATAGTCAATTATAAAATAGCCTCTCGATAATGATTTATTGACGTTAACCGTTGTGATGTTTCTACTTAAAGAAGATTGTCTGTGTTCATAAATAGTTGCTGGTAATGGCAAAGGCCCACCACCTTCAGCTTTTGTCTTGAAGTAGAATATTCCGGGTTTTGTTCCTTGTATGATATACATTTTCTTAATATGAAAGTTATTGTTATGAATGACTAAAAAATCAGCGCCATTTATCAATACAGGCTTTAAAGCATTCTTATTATGTCCTCGTTTGGCTTTGACAGAGCAATTTAAATATTGTATTTGACCGATTATTCCATTCCCATTCAAATTTAGATCACCTCCTAATTTTGGCTGATAGAGAGCAAATCCTCCGAGATCGAAAGCTGTTTCCATGATTACACCTGTAACGCTTGAACGAAATAGATTCAAACTATTATTATGAATTCTATAGCCATTCAGATTTAAATCACCACCAAGTTTAGCCTCACTTATAAGAAAGCTGTTCATATTAATATTATTTAGCATTGTCAATTCACCATTTTGACCGTCAAATAAGTTTGATGAATTATTAATCAAGGCATGTCCATTCAAATCTAAATCAGTTTGTAATTGCATTTTTTCATTCACGATTTTATAAGCTTCTGCGAAGTCATAAACACTTGATGGAACGTCTACAGCTTCAAAATCAATACCATATGCAACACAATGAACTTTGTACTTATTTGGATAAGTTGGGTTAGCATTAATATGAATCGTACAATATAAATATTCAGGTGGTGAACTTGCTGATGGTTTTTCAATCCATAATAAATATCTCGAATGATCTTCATTTCTGTTATCAAATTTTCTCCCTACAGTTTTATGAATTGTAATTCCACCAGTTGCACTGAATGTTACACTACTAAGATTCATTCCTTCATAATCAGGAAATAGCCATTCAAGAATGAAAGTGTATTTTCCATCTTTTATTGTGTACATATTAAATCCAATTCTAGCTCTGTAAATATGATTAGCTTCTTTATTTAAGTCTATATCAATGACCTTTTTTGAAATCAAATGTGGTGAACGAGGTAAATTGACATATCCATTGACTTTCAAGCCATATTCAGTGCTAATTTCATCGATATCATTCATCAAATATTTGAAAGCATTCTTTGGATGAGAAGCAGATGAAATATGACTTTTTTCTAATTGATCTAAATTTACGGCATCGGTTTTATTTGTTCCTTCTTTTAAGTTAATGATTTTATGCCCTCCAAGTTTCATATCCGCTGCCATCGCATTTGTTCCATTCAATAATAAAGTGTTCGCTCTAATAGCTATTCCAGCTTGATTTAAAACTTTAAAGTTCACTGCATCAGTTTCATTCGAAGGGTCCGCTAAATTCGTCACTCTATTTCCACCCATCGACAAATCGCCATACATTGCAGTCGAACCGTCTCGTCGAAGAAAATACTCGTCAGTATAACGTTTTGTCGCCGCATCGTCTGCGTTGACGGGTGGAGCAAGATCAGTAATGGCATTGTTGTTCATATTTAGATTTTGTTGTGCAACCGTATCGAGTTTGGTTTGCAACCTCTGGTCCACATAACTTTTGTTTACAGCATCTTGTGGGTTTGAGGGGTTATCCTGCAGGTTGAGGATTTTGTTTAGTTTCATGTCAATATTACTACCAAACGCAACATGGCCGTTTTCAATTTCATAAGCCGGGTCATGGAGAAAGTAAGACAAATTGGTATGATAGCCATAGGCCCCATAAACGATGATATGTGTTTTGGTGTTAGACGCAGGAGCTGTGCTAAAAAGTAAAACATCAATTGACGCTTGACCGCCACCAGTTTTTTCGATTCGGAAAAGCTTCTTCATATAACCATCAACATACGGGGTTTTGAGAAAAGGTTTTTGAAATGGCTGTCCCGCATCTCGTATGTTCAATGTGCGAAGATCGAGCCCAATTGTAGCTTGGCGTGGGTCTGATGGTGAGAAAAACTCAGTAACAAATGTATACTGTCCATTTCTCAAAGATGTCACATTAAAACGAATTTTGGATGTAAAGTTGCCTCTTCGTTTAATGAAAAAAGACAATGATGACTTGTTTATGTGATAAGGTGATCTGTCAAAATTCTCAATTTGAAGGTTTGTTGCACCACTAACTGCAGAAGACTTGGATATGTCTTTTAACAGAAAAGCGAATGGGTTGCGTTGAGCTCCTGATGCTGAAAAAACAAGGTCATCAACATACTTTTTGTTGGCAGAATCTTTATCAGAGTTTGGAGTCTCAACATTTGTTATTTTATTGTCACCCATGTCAAGATCACCAGTCATTGCAACACTTCCATCTTTTTTAAGAAATGGTGAAACATCAATGCCAGTAATTCCAGCAATTTCAGTATCAACATACCCCTTTGTAGCTGTATCATTGTTTGCTGTTGGCGCTGCTACATTAGTCAATTTGTTGTCACCCATGTTCAGATCACCAGTCATCGGGTTTGTTCCATCTTTTTTCACAAAGTTATTATTGAGATATGTTTCACTCACTTTACCTCTTACACCATCATCAACGTATTTTTTAGTTGCACAGTCTTGACCCAATATAGGGCGTGCAACATTGACTATTCTATGAAAACTCATTTTAACCTCACGATCAAATACAATTCTTCCTTCTTCTATTTCAAAAGCTGGGTCGTGAATATGTGATAAAATGATATTAGAAAATCCATAAACACCATAAACTATAACATAATGTTTTTTATTATTTTGTAAATATGGCGAAATCAACAATAACTCCATTGATGTGGAACCATGACTTGTTTTTTCAAGGAAGAATATTCTTTTGAGATAACCATCAACAAGATGAGTCTTTGGAAATGCTCTTTTTATTGAATCCTTTCTTTCAATTAAATTAGATGACAGATTGTCGTCATCGATTGTTGCATTATTTGGGTTACCATCAGTATAAAACTCAACAACTAAAGTGTACTTTGAAACTTCCAATTGTGTCAGATCAAAACGAAGAACAGTTGTAAGACCAGCAGTAGGAATAACAAAAGACAAGGCTCTTTTATTGAAATAGTATGGGCTTTTATTATAGTCTTCTAATTGTAGATTATTCGCATTTCTAAGAATAGTTGTTTTTGATGTATCTTCAAGAAGAAATTTGAATGGATTAACACGTGTTCCTTCAATTGATAAAACAGCATCATTAACATATCCCAAGTTAGCAGAATCATAATGATTTACTGGATCACCAACATATGTCAAACGTTTATTTTCAATGTCATAATTACCATCTTGTGTTAATCTAAATCCATCACCTTTGGGGCCAACAGCTCCAGTAGCTCCTTGTGGACCAATTGCACCTGTATTACCTTTTGGACCTCTATCACCTTTTTCACCTTTGGGACCAATTGGACCAGCTGGGCCTCTTTCACCAGTACCAGTTTCTGTTTTATCTTGATTTATTTGAGCATTAAAAACTCCCATTATATCATCTTGTTAGATTAATTTTTCGATTCTTTCTGTTTTTGAAAATTGTTGATTGCCATATAATATTAGATTAGATTAAACAGCACCATAAAAATTTCTCTTGATTGTTTTCATCGGCTTGTCGACATAACAGAAGGAATATGGTTTTTTGGTTGCTTCAATGTATTTCTTCTTGTCAATTCCAAGCTCCTGTGCAATCAAGTTCCTTTCTCTTGAGGATGGGAAATCATAAAGGCAGAAGTGACTGCAATTGAGTCTGATTGATTTTGGACAGCCATAGAATGATTGTGTGAGATATATGACTGAACAGTTCTTGTGTCTCCCTTGAATGAAATAGCTTATGATTTGATCTTGTTTTTTATCAGTCACAAAATCATCAAAAACAACCAATCGCTGCAAATCTGTGTCTTTTATTTGTTCAACTGGCAATATCTCTTCTTGACTGCAAACCAAGGCAGGATATCCAATGTGACTGCTTATTTCATTCATTACTTTCCGCAGATATTGATACTTGTCTTGATCCAAATTTTTTGCATAAAGATGTATCTGATCATAATAGACCAACGGTTCCATAATCAGATGCATGAACAATGTTGTCTTTCCAGATCCAGAATTACCAGCCAGCAGCATCCTGAAAGTGTCTTTTGGCATATACGGATACAACTGTCTGAATGAATTCTTTAAACCCTGAATATCATAATTAGGGATTTCCATATGTAAATAGTTTAGATTAGTCTAACACAATTGTATATGGATATAGAACGAATGAAAAGGCTTCTTAAAAGTGGAATTGAAGCCGGAAATAAAACTGGAGAAGTTCGTGATGTTATCAAGACTTATGAATACAGAAAACAGGATGCATATGATACAACATCAGAATTACTGAAACCCTCTATTGATGTCCAGAAGAGTGTGAAAGAAAGTGTCGACGAAAAACAGGATGAAGTTATTAAACAGTTGAAAAAGAATCAAAAAGCCTTGACATCTGGTTTTGAAGATCTTATGCTGATGAACACGTTACCTGAATCAGTACCTATGAAAACAACATTACCAATTGATTACAAACCTAAAATGATGACTGAAACAGAAGCACCATATAAGTCAAATCTTGACAAAGGTTTTTCACTTGAGGATATTCAAACATTGATGAAACATAAATTGCCTCCTCCATCACAGATATTTAAATCATATATGGATGGTGAAATCAATATTAATGAGTATGACAAAATGATTGGTAAATTAACCCAAGATGTTGGAAGAAAAAAAGCTCATCTATCACAAACCAAAACAAATAGGGATAAAAATAAAGAAAAGATACATGAATTGACTCAAGAGATCAAATTACTACAAAAGTACCGAAAAAGAATTGGCGCCGTTGAGGAAGGTGCACAAACTATTGGTTCAGGCATGGGTTCAAGGGATGCATTTTTGGGTGACATGCTTTCAAGACTACAGTTGCTTGGTGGATCTATTTCAGCCGGCAACAACAGCAAAAATGTTCAAAATGAATTCACAAAAATATTGCATACATTGAACAGACTGGGAATCCTGAAAACTGGTGAGCTAAATAAAATAATGATGAAATATCTAATGTAAAAGTATATGACAGAAATTTCATTACGATTCAACAGTAAAAACAGAGACAAAATTGGTGTAAGTAAGAGTCATGATTTTAATAAAAGATTCAATACACCTCTTAAATTAACGAATGATTTGGAATATGAAATGGCTGTGAATGTCATCAATATGACATACAGTTGGTACAATATCAGAGATATTTATGGGAATAATCAAATGAAATACAGCTATGACAAAGGTGTAAACTGGGAAACAATAACATTCGTTAACGGGATGTATTCATACGACGATATCAATAGTTACATTCATGAGTATATGAGAAAAAATAACCATGTACTGAATCCATCTGAAACAGACAAATCAAAATTCCAGTATGGTATTAACATGTATTTCGTTTTGTCAACATACCGCATTTTGATTGAACTCAATGAAAATTATCGTGTGGATCTCAGAAATAATGATTTCAGAAAACTTATCGGTTTCGATTCAAAATTAGTTTCAGCCACAGAATATGGAACAAATCTACCTGATATTACAAGAGGAGTAGATGAAATTTATATCAATTGTGATTTGGTGACA
This sequence comes from Pachyseris speciosa, assembly GCA_016490735.1. Lineage (NCBI taxonomy): Eukaryota > Metazoa > Cnidaria > Anthozoa > Scleractinia > Pachyseridae > Pachyseris > Pachyseris speciosa. Next base: position 454,470 of record JAEMWC010000464.1, read on the forward strand.
GATAGCATTGTTGATGGAAATAGCACAAATACAATCGCTGTTATTCCAGTCACAAATCTAGTCAGAAGTTTACCTTTCACTTACAAACCTCGTTTTCTTTCATGGAATCCTGTCTCAACACATAATATCAGCTCAATACGCTTTTATGTCACAGACTCTTCTAGAGCTCCAGTCGATTTGAATGGGATAGATTGGTATATTGAGTTATTCTTGAGAGGGACATAATTATAAAACCTAATAGTATATGAAACGGTTTGAGTTTAAAAAATATGAACAACATGGTGAAGGTATTGTGACTGATATGATCAAAACAGCTGGAAAAAAAGCAGCAACAACAATTGGTGAACATGCTGGCAAAAAAGCTGGCGACAAAATCATAGAACTTTTGAAAAAGAGAAAGAGTGGAAACAAGAGTGGAACTGAGAGTGTGAGCCAGACTGGTGGTTTAATCAAAAGAAAGAGAGGTCGACCACGTAAAATAAAATAACTTTTATCTAACACAATAATATATGTCAAACTATCGTGACTCAAAATATATCGAAAGATATGAAGATGTAGTGTTCGAACTAGAGACAGCACTTAATACTGTAGTAGCAAACAATGCTCATCAGAAGAAAACAGGTTACCGTTTCATTGTTGATAACAGTGGAGAGACTACACCATTTGACTGGTATAATGCCCGTTTTAATGTCGATTTCATTGTAAAGAAGCTTGCGGATGGAGCTGACATTGCTGCAGGAGATCAAAATGGTATTGTTAATTCAGTTCACGCTCTTATAAACACTCTTTATGTAAAAATGAATGGTCTTGATGTTTATGAGTGCAGAGATGCCAACCAAGCCACAAATATTAAGTCATTGCTTGAGTATTCACAGGGTTATGCTGTAAGTCAGGGAACCAATGAGTTCTTCTATCTTGACGACAAAAGACAAGCTGATGATAGAGTGGCCCAGGTGGCTACTTATAACAAAGGTTTCGCAGCTCGTAAAGCACTGTTGAATGGTGCAGCCGGTAAAGTAAATGCAGAGCTTGCATTGAACAGATACGGTTTTTTCAAGAGCTTTTGGGATGAACTTATGCCTAACTCAAAAGTAGAGATTAAATTGACACTTGAGAGTGATGACAATTTGATTTGGCAAGCTGCCGATGATTGCCGTGTGGTACTAACTAAATTCCAGCTAATAGTTCCTCGCATTGTTTTCAATTCTGCGGGAAAGTCCTTATACATGAGCAAGTATCTTGACAACAGAAAGTGGACTTACATGAGAGAATTGATTGAGAAAGGCGATTCAACAAGACAACAGACTGCCAATTTCCGTATTTCCACAGCAATAAACAAACCCAGGCATGTCTTTGTATTCATCAACAATGATGACAATTATGGATCTCAGACAGCCAATATATTTCTCTATAACACATTCTCAGTTGCAAATAACCGAACTTTGAATGATTGTTATCTTGAGGTTGGCAACGGAAATGATTATCCAGAGCTTCGTTATAAACCATCAACAGAACCAACAAGAGTATTTAGAGATGTTTTGAAATATGTTCATGCGGTTAATGATTTCAGTGACAGTACCCTTCTCAACAGGGGCAATTTCGGTACAATATTCCCTTTTGTTTATTTCGATCTGACAAAACAGAAACAGGATATTAAAGATGGAATGACAAAACTGACTTTCAAATACACTTTGAGTGCTACAACAAATGCTGATTACAGTGTGTATGCACTGGTCCTCTATGAGCAGGATATTGAGATGAGAAAGACTGATGGAAAATTAATTCTTAGATCAATGTAAATTAAATAAATTAAATAAATTAAATAAATAAATTAAATAAATTAAATAAATTAAATAATTAAATAAAACAATTAAATAATTAAATTAAATGATTGTCTGTATTAAATAAATTGAATAATTAAATTAAATGATTGTTTGTATTAAATACAATTTAGTATAAACATATATTATATGACTACTTATCATCCTCATGGAGTAAGACTTTCAAACAGTCAGAAGCAAAGGCTTGCAAAAGCTATACAAACAAATTCACCGGTAACATTGAGACTCGCACATGGAGATCTCACTGGAGGTGATCAAATGATGTTGACAAAAACACAGATAAAAAAATTAGCCAAATCACAGAGAAATGGAACGGGTGCTGATGTAAAGATATCCAAAGCACAGATTAGAAAATCAGTCCAAGAAGGAGGTTCTCTTTGGTCCAGTCTTTTTTCACTTGGAACAAGACTATTGCCTTATGCAGGTAAAGCAGTAGCTAAAGCGGCTCCAGCATTGGCTACAGGTGCTCTTTCTTCATTAGCAAGTCTCGGCATTGATAAACTATTTGGAAAGAAACAAAAAGGAGGATTTCTTATTCCTAATGCCAATTTATCCCAATTATTTAATGTAGGAAATTTATTGAATACGAGACAGATGGCTGATGTTATCCAAAAAATGCAGTATGGTGGAGACGTTGTTATAAAACCAACAAAAGCTCAGACTGGAAAGGGTATTGGAACAATACTCGCCAGCATTGGAATTCCTTTGGCTATAGAAGCAATCAGAAAATTAACTGGAAAAGGTTTGCATGTTGAAAGCAGCCGTCCAAGACGGTCAATACCTGTTCATGTTCCAGATGACATTGTACCCAGAAAGAAAGGTGGGAAACATGCTATGATTCCATGGCAATCTCCTCCTGTTTTTGGTACATGGAATAACCCAATCGGTTATGGAATGAAAAAAAAAAGAAAAGGAAAAGGACTTCTACTGGGCAAAAACAGTCCATTCAATTCAATCCCCATACTAGGAACCATTTTGTAAACAAACCCTTATCCAACTTTGATTTAATCAATTGGGTTAAACAACTTGGAATAAAACATTTTAGAGGAGTATTTTCAAGAGACAATCTGCCGAGACAAATAAAAAAGAATGAATGTGGGATAGTCAATCTCGACAGTAAGATTGGACCTGGTACTCACTGGGTATGTTATCGAATTGGTGATAGATACTGTGAATACTTTGACTCATTTGGTTTGATGATGCCAACAGAAGTACAGAAATACATGGCTACAAGTGGAAAACAACTTGAATACTCTGGAGATGAGATACAAGAAAGAGATTCAGTCTTGTGTGGATATTGGTGTTTATACTATTTATTGGAAAGACAGAAAGGGACCCCCATATTGAAAGTCATTCATAATGCAAAATTCAATCCCACAGACACAAGAGTCAATCATAGATTCATAATCAATTATTTCAAAAATATGTAATGTATATGTATGTCTGTTAAGTTAAACAAAAACAGTGGGATAATAAAAGTCGGCAAATATTACGCGTGCTATAATGAGAAAGAATACTTTGATCCATCAGGACAGGAGATACCTGCTCAAATGGAGAAAAAGAATTGTTTCAATGAATCAATGCGTATTAGAGATCCGTTATTGAGTAAACAATGGTGTTTGTACTACCTTTTAGAACGTCAGAAAGGTACTATGATATTAACAATATTATTTGATGATAAAAGATTTAATAAATTTCTATCTAACATAAAAGTATGATAGAATTCGAAATAATTGATGATGTTAATATATTTGTTATAATAGTTGTCAACAGATTGATTGGTTTACGAGTTGTAATCAAATGCACTTTGGATAATATAACAGTATTCTATGACAAACTTAGTGGAAATGTATGTCGATTTAACTACTAGACAAAGAAAGAAGATCAAGAAAGCTAATGAAATTGATAAAATAATTAATATCAGATTGAAAAAAGAGCAGGTGATAAATTGTGGAAACCTATTTTATCCAACTTAATATATATGAGATCATATTGTGTGAAACAGAAGAAAGTCACTGAATGTGTACCAGGAAGTGAAAGATATCAGAAGACTAAAAATGGTCGAACTGTGATGAAATGTACTTGTGCTGAATGTGGAATCACAAAAACTAAATTTGTCAGAAATCGGGGAAACTGAATAGCCCGTCTGAAGGGGCGGGCATACTAGATTCAGCTGCTGATATGGCACTAACAGGATTCTTGGAACATGGAGTCCCTTATTTAGCAAAGAAAGGTGTAGAAATGGGAAGATATTATACATCAGAAGCAATGAGAAATCCAAAGCTGCAAAAGAAATTAATTGACAAAGGACTTTCCCTCGCAAAGCCTGCAATCACAAAGGTTGGTAAAGAAGGCTTAATGCAATTGAGCACTGCTATTAGACCCAAACGCTCTGACAAGAAAAAAATGTATAAAACAGATATTGCTGGAGTTGATTATACACGTGGTGGCTCATTGCTTGGAGATATCATGTATGCAAAACCAGAAGATATACAAAAATGGGTAGCTAAAATCAATAAAATGGGAGGCGCGATTGATATCCATAAGGTAATTGGCAAGCTTCCTAAACCAAAAGCAGGTTGGACTCCAAGTAAGTATAAGTATATGGGCCCTTATAATCCATTGCATGAGCAGTTGGAATATGATCCAAATACTGGAGAGGTCTTGAAATGGAATGTACAACCTTACAATAAGGTGGATGAAATAGCAGCTTACCATGATATTTGTTATGATATGGGAAAAAATAAAGGTGAATGTGATAGAACAATGGTCGAGTCACTTGATCAAATACCATATGGTGAGATGCCAAAATGGGGTCAAACAGCTAGATTCTTAATTGACAAAAAACAGAAACTTGGTCTTGGTGTTTCAAAAAACGGAAAAAGCCGTCGAGTGAAGAAAACTGGCAAGAAAAACTAGCTGATGAATTACATGCACCCATAAAACGAAATTTCACTCGGCGGCGTGTGATTGTAAATAAAATTGATGAAATATGGGCAAGTGATCTAGTTGAAATGCAACAGTTTAGTAAATGGAATAAAGGTTATCGATATCTTCTTATGGTTATTGATGTCTTCAGCAAATATGGTTGGATTGTCCCATTGAAGGATAAGAAAGGTGAATCTGTCACTGAAGCATTCAAAACAATATTCAAGGAAGGCAGAAAACCACAGTATTTATGGGTTGATAAGGGAAAAGAGTTTTACAACAAACACTTGAAGGACTTGCTAGAGAAACATAGTGTACAGATGTACTCAACTGAGAATGAAGAGAAATCATCAGTAGTTGAAAGATGGAATAGGACAATTAAATCCAAAATGTGGAAGCAGTTCACTGTTCGAGGTAATACACAGTATTTAGACATGTTACCAAAATTAGTGAAACAGTATAATAATACCAAACATTCAAGCACAAAGATGACACCCGTTGAAGCATCTGATAAGAGGAATGAAGGAACTGTTTACTTCAATCTTTATGGTGATATGGAGCCATTAAAACAGAAACTAAAATTTAAAATAGGTGATAAGGTCCGAATATCCAAGTATAAACGGATTGTGTTCGACAAGGGCTATACACCAAATTGGACAGAAGAAGTGTTTATAGTTGATAAGATCCAGTACACTAATCCAATCACTTACAAACTAAAAGATCACAACGATGAAGAAATTGAAGGGAGTTTTTATGAACCTGAGTTATTAAAGGCTAAACAGGATGTATTCCGTATTGATAAAGTCATTCGCAGAGATTACAAGAAGAAACAAGCTTTGGTGAAGTGGAAGGGATATAGTGATGACTTTAACAGTTGGATACCGTTCAAGGATTTAAAGAAAATTATCTAACATATATGTAGATGCAAAAATATTCCTACGATAATAAAGAATTAGACGTTTCAATAGATTGTTATCTCGATGATAAAAACGAAATATGGTTCAGAGGAAGAGATATAGCCATTATTCTCAACTATAAAAATCCGCAAAGAGCAATCAGAGATCATGTTGATTCTGAAGATAAAATCTTATTGGACTTCAAACTGTCCATAAATTCCAAAACAAAGTCAATTTTCGCTGATGCAATCGAAAAAACTTTCAAATGTTTTTTTATAAATGAAACAGGATTTCATTCACTTTTATTCTCATCCAAAAAACAAGAAGCCAAAGAAATTAAACATTGGGTTACTAAAAAGGTCTTACCATTAGTCAGAAAACGAATATATCAAAAACAGTTCAATGACAGAAACAATAACATGCTATTGATTGAAAATGAAAATGATTTACACTGCAAGATTGTTTCATTCATCAGAAAGAAATATGAAGACGCATTAATGATAGCCGGCTTAGGTGAGAATCAAATAAGCTCAAACATGAGAATCAAAAGTTACAACAAAGGATATATGTCCGGACAATGTGATTTAATGTTAATGAATCCAACAAAAGAATACAATGCTCTATGTCTTGAATTCAAAAGTCCAACTGGTGTGTACCAAGTGACTGATAAACAAAAAAGTATGAAGCAAATGTATGAGAAAAACAAGTGCAAATACATTATGAGCAATTGTTTTGAAGATTTAATTTTTGAAATAACCAAACACATGGAAGAAAGCAAATTGTATTTATCATGTATAAGAAAAGACTAACTTTTATCTAACCTATATATGTTAGAGAGGTCAGTATTATACTGTATTTTGCTATTTTGGTAGCCAAGAATATTTTTATTCCTGGCTATTTATTTTGTGATGGCCATAAGCATAACTGTTGATTCCGTCTTTTGATAAATATCTTTTGTCATCGAAGCAGCTGAGTGATACTTTGTTGATTTCATAGCTTCCTAATTGATGATTTTCACTTCTGATTGTTTTCATTTTATGATACATTTGTTTATCATTGAATAGAGTGTCTTTATAATTTTCATGCTTGATTTCATTTTTGATTGTGTTCTTTTTGATTCCTTTTGCTGTTTTTCCTCCTTTCTGATCATCTTTAATATAGCTATACATCTTCGATCTCAGTCCTACGAATTCACATATTGGGACTCCAGCAGCCTCATCTTTCATCTTACCAATTACTTTCTTATTGGTCTTATCGGAGAATGGCGAGCTTTCAGGATAGTCACTATTATCGAATTTATCTTTATCATTCCAGAAATCCCTATAGACATCTTCTGCTTCAATTTCATATGTCAAACTGTCCGTGTCAGTGAAGAGCAGCTTAGCATTATTACCGTACTTTTGTTTAATGTAGTTGTAATGGAAATCATACATAAGCGTCTTACTGAGATCAAGAATACACATTCCTACATATGCTGGCCTGTTTAGAGTTAGTGTTTCTTTTATCTTATGCACTGCTACCAGATTTTCATTGAATATCTTACTGCTAACATAAGTGGGTTTACTGGCTAATTTCAATAGCTTCTTCTCATCAGTCACCAATCTGACATCTACTCTCTTTCTGAGATTTTCCATAGTTTTGCCGAATACTGAGTTATTCATCAACTTGAAGAAATCTTTCTCAAAAGCATTCTTGGCATTAGTTCTTTTCTGTGTATTGAAATCAATGTACTGTCTCAGCCAAGGTGATTGTTTGAACTCTAGCACTCTGTGGATTTTTGTTACCTTTAAACCTAAGTCTGTGTATAATTGGAGGTTCCTGTAATGCAGAACATACTTCTCTTTGTTGCTTAATGTTGGCATCAGTTTATGTACCAAACCAGTCGATATATTGTATTTCTCTGCTATGTCTTTACAGTAATCTGAAAGCATGTCTCCAGTTACTTTCACCTTCTCTGGTCCAAGCGGGTAATCATTATGCAGATCATGCAACTCCTGGGGGTATTCCAGATCAACTTCCAGAATCAAACCCTTGTTGCTGTCTTCTTTGTATTTAGCCAGGTTGAGATTATTTATTTTATTCTCAGTCATCCATCTGAATCCACCTATTGGGAGGTATTGACTCATAGCCCAACCGTAAAGATTGTTAGCATCAAGATACATGATATACTTAGAGGGCGCCTTCTCATTATACTCTTTCATGTATTTATTATTAGCTTTACCGTAACGATTTGCAATATAGCTGATACCACCTCTCATACCCTTTTCAATGAACTGGAACATATCAATGTCAGTCATCAATTCCAGTTTGATATCAGTCATCTTTAACATCGCATCCCATGATAAACCAGGAGATGTGAAATAGTGACACGGATCCAGTTTGTAGTACTCAAGGCATGTTTTTCTGAAGTTCTCAAATACATCAGCCAACAGGAGTACATCTGTTTTAAGGTAAAGATCATGATACTCACCCATGTTTTTCAAAGAGAATGTTTCCCACACTGTCTGAGCATGTGTATAGTCTTCATCTGATATATGCGTATCACTCAGTATGCTATAGAATTCTTCTTTTGAGGGCAGCTTCTGATTGAATTTATCGAAACTGTCCATGTAGTCGTATGGATAAACACCTTTCTGTGCTATCAGATTAAGATCTTTTCCCTTAAACTCTTGTGAGGTGTATTTTAAGGCTTCTTTTGGTAGATTGCCTACAAGTTTTTCCAAACTAGAGCTCATGAACTGGAAACTATCAAGAAATGTTAGGTGATTGCCAAGCATGAAAGCCATATACTTCTCCATGTTATTTGGGATAGCATTGATGTTCATTTGGCAGACTTCACCTTTTTTATTTGTGAATGTGTGTTTCTTGACAATAGCTCCAATCTCCTGCATAATAAAATGACTGTCATAACCTCTTAGATTGTGAAATATAACAGGTATCTTCACTTCTTCTGGATTGACTCTAAGTTTCAGGTTACATTCTTGATGAGCTGATCCTCTATACTGGCCAGTAATGTGACAGTGATCTCGTACTCTGATATCCTTTTCAGTGTATTTTTTATCACAAATGTGACATTCTTTGGCTTTTTGGAATTTCTCTTCATCATCCTCAGTCATTTTCAATGGTTTATTGAATTCTTTAACAATCTTCTTGCAATATTTAACTTCCTCTAACATAGCTTCCATGAATTTGTACACAGCCTTTTCACCCCTGTATATTTGTATTGGCTTGCTGTATTTATCATCATAACAACAAACAACCTTGTAACCATATCCACAATCAGTATGCTTCTGATAGGCTTCAGTGTATGATTTATCATTGTTGGGTTGACAACCGTGTATTTTCTCAGTTAAAGCCTCAAAATCAGCATAGATCACAAATGGTACTTGCTGTTGTTTATGGAAGTTGATGAATTTTAGAATATTATTGTCTTTGTTTGGCATCTTTATTGCTTGTGTGCCATTAACCAGTATGCAGTTGTCCACATGATCATTCAAGACTCTTTCTGAGCTGAAACATTGTAGACAGCGCATGCAAAAGTGTTTTCTTTCTTTGTGCTTTGTTTGATTATACATGAACCTTTTGAAATCTTTGATTAAAACGTAGTGTTTGTTTTCATTTTCTGTAATCAATAGAAGATTCAAACAGTCTTCATACTTTTCTTTTGAAACATAAATTGGATATGATTGTTTGTTTTCATAACCAAATACATTGATGTTGATCTCATTTTGTTTTTCTATCTTGTTGTACTGTTTAGTTGTGACGGGGAATTCAACGCCAGAATAATCTAACGTATTAATATGTTGTCTATCAGATTTTTTTATTCTCTGAGGGTCTTTATCTTGTGGATTCAAATGTCTGATGTGACACCATCTGAAGCATTCATTGTCTTTATTCTTCATGTTAATCAATCCCTTCATATTATTCATTAATTCTGGAGGTAGTTTGATATATGATGAGCCTTTCATTGGCTGATATATTACAACATTTAGAAAATGCTTGTCGACTGATTCCGCAACCCAGCCAGATCCTTCTGAAATCCAAACTGCAATCTTATTTAATATATTTTGTTTTGACGCTTGAAGTGATTCACTGATCTGGAGATTATTTATAATTGTTTGAGGTGGACTGTTGAAAAAGGCTGTTTTATGTATTATTTCACCATCAGACATTTTTCTGAATGTTACCTTTAGTGTTTCAACGAATTTCAGTCCTTTCATTGATTTTAGTAAACTTACAAGACGGTACGCTACAGCCTTTCTTGTGTTTTGCAGTTGTAATAGCGGGTCTTTGTAATTTTTGATATCTATTTGAAATGATTTGGTGTATCCTTTGAGAGCTTTATCTGTTTGCTCTATCTTAGTCCTTGGTTCTGGTATTGGGGCTAGTTTTTTAGTTCTTGGTGCTGGTACTGGTCTATCTCTAAATTGTGGTGGTGGAAGAATTATGTTGTCTTCATAATCTTTAACCATCTGCTTCACATTCTTGCAAGGTGCTGGAATTGGCTTCTGCTTTTTGATGTTATCAGCGAGACTAACTAATTGCCTCATCTCACCAACATCCATACGGCCTAATCTTTTCAATAATTCTTTGAAAATACTATTTCTATTTTCCATGTCTATACCATTAGTATATATAATTTTTTGACTCGGATCATTTACCATCTGGCTACCTGATCCAATATTTTTCTGACACAGGCCATTTACCATCTGGCTACCTGACCTGATTTGAGAGGGCTTTTCCAAGGCCCGGAGATTTCTTTCTTTCGTCATTCTCCATTTGACTTATAGCGACATTTCTTTAAGTGTTTTTTATATCATAAAGTACTTAAATAGATTACCTTAATAGAACTCATTCTCCATGAATACTGAGACTATTGAAATCAGCCGTTTCTCCATGAATACTGTTGATTTATACTCATTATTGCTGAGACTATTGAAATCAGCCGTTTCTCAATGAATACTGTTGATTTATAACTTAAGTACTATTTTTCCGAGAAAGTTGCGCATGATAATTTTCCGAGAAATTGACCTTGGAAAATCGCTAGCTCATACATGATGTGTGAACCAGGCATGGTTCCACATGATGTATGAATTATGACCTTGGAAAATGCGTTGTTGTGAAAATGCGCGAGGACCCCCAAGTACTATACTACTCGTCTAGATGTTTACGTTGCTAAAACGCAAGTGGATATCCAATTTCGTCTTTTTTCCTCCAATTTTTTTTAAATAGAAAGGTGTCGGAGTGATTAGCCGATTTTTGGCTTTTGTATTGAATACACTAACAAGTTTCTAATGTGTGAAGCTTATTGGCGCGTAAATACTCATGTCACCACGAAACGTGTAAAAATATATGAAGAAACTTCACTTTGCAGGTGACTTTGCAAGAAGAAAACTACACTGTACAGACATCACAAGCCCGGACGGCAATTATAACCTTTGGCAACACTCAGAATTTTAATTTGGCTCAGTTAAGTGTTGCAGACCAAAATGTAACCTGCCGTTAATATGCTTTCTTTCTTTCTAACCCTGTGATACTTAAAAATGATCTTTATTCTTGTCCGGATTTTATTATTTCATTTCAGTGGAAGTAGACCGGAGGTTGGTACAAAATCTTGTTCCAAGCCTTAGGTCTTGGTCGATATCTCATCCTCACTAATTTTTGTAAAGAAAGACAGAGCATAGAGTGCTTTATTATTCAACAAATTGTGTCTAAATATGGTCATTAGTGCGCTCAATATTCGTCCTGTGTACTCAACAGATTTCCTGCGATATAAGTATATAATTTTGTGTGTCGCGGAGAAAAATGGCGGCTTTTCCAGCTTTTCTTTGCAATAAACGCAGAAAATTGTACTTTGTCATTAATGTGTTGAATAATAAAATAATTATCTTGCTCAATCTTGCGGAATATCGCGGCCTGACTTTAGCCAACTCAGCTCGGCCTACGGCCTCGTCGGCTAAGTATCAGGCGATATTCCCCCCGATTTCGAAGGATGATTGTTAAACTTATACTTCACGGCACTATACACATCATTGCTGAACTACATGAGATACGTGAAAACAAAAACAAAAACTTACCTTTTAACAAACTTTGATCAGTATAACCAGCGGTTACTTGCTTTGATCAGTGTTTATGATCGGTGGGTTTCTGCCACTGAATTATGGTGAATTCAATTGGTCGGTCTGAAGCGCGCCAAAATTCGTGCCCTGACTCTAGAGTCTACCGAGCTCAGTGTAGCTTTCGATCTGTAAGCTGAATTCACCCGCGAGGTTGGAATTCAGCACTGTCCTTTTGTTATTACAGAGGCAATGGGTGTAACTCATTAGCAGACAAAATCCGAAACAAGCGACACTCTCTGGTTTGTACAAACCGTTACATTTATGTCCCGCACTCCCTGTCAAGCAAAAGAGATGTGTAACTATCGCAACGCAAAGTGCAGCTTTTAAGAAACACCTGCACTGCATGTATGAGTAGTTTGAAATGTAGTGTATGTTAAGAATTGGAGGCTTTACATCTTGTGGTGTCAAATGTCAGGGGGATGAGAAGAAACGAAATGTAAATTTTAACGAAATTGTGCTCCTCAGAACTCGTAGATGTAGCATGTTAGAAGAAAAGCATGTTTGTTCGCGGGGCAGTGTAAATGTCCAGAAATTAGCCACCAACATGCTTAAAAACTGAATCATACTTTTAAGCCGTCTACGATGTCATAAACGTCTGACATCTATTTTGATTTTCCCAGCTGAACTGTCTTGGCTCTCTTACAGGACATTGTCATCTCTCATTGCAGGAGCCTAGCATTTGCATTATCAATAGAGATGCCGGTTTAGTGCGTTTACAGCTAATGCAAACGTTCAAGCGTTGTCACTTTTATCGCTATCTTTTATGGTTTCAAGGTAAGCAAAACGTGCAATTTAGCAGCTGCACTCACTTAAGCTGGTGTGTGGCTGCCTAGCAGCGGCGCGCGAGTCAGCGCGGCGCGTACGAGGGAGGGAACACACAAGGTTCTCTCCTCTACATGTTTTCACTTCATCTCCTTCGTGCGAGGCGCTCTCGCGCGCGACTCATTTTTATCCAGCTTTGGTTTGATAAGTTACTTTCGAGCGCTTGTACCGAGGTTCGAGAACGCTTTGGATACATTTAGGCTCTTAATACGTGGCCCTAAGATTTCTAGCCAGCCAAATTGTCTCTTAAACTAGAACTTAAAAACTGAATTTCACAGATATTGCCTTAGTTGCTCTGCATTGAACTTAGGAATTTCTAATATCATGCAAAACAGGCCTTGCTTTGAAGTTGAGCGCTCCAACTTCTGCACAAGGAAGGTGGGTATTTTAATACTTTCTGAATCAATTTCATCTCGTCTGATCGCGCGTCATAGAACCAAACTTGGATATATTCACAAGACATTTAAACCTCCCTAATCATCCCTATCTTCCTGTTGGATTGAGAAATGCCGGACCGCGAACAATGCTACACAAAGCAAATAGGTGGGAAACGTTTTTTACGCCAGAGTTCCACAACCGGGAGCATAAAAATGTTCAATTCCAACGTATACGTAAGAACAAAATAATAAACGCTTACCACTCGATTCTATTGGTCAAAAAGTGTTATCGCGAGAAACTATCATAACTTGCGTATCAATTATAAGTGGGGATATATCTCGTAAGGATACAGCTATGCGAAAGGCTGTCTCTTCTGAACGCCGATTTGCTTTAACCCTCTACTACTTGGCATCAACAGCAGAACTCAGATCAATTGCACATCTCTTTGGTGTTTCAACTCCATTTGTATGCATCTGCGTCAAAGAGGTTTCCGAGGTCATAAATCGAAAGTTGCCCAGAGTAATAAACTTTCCTTTCCCCAGGGTGATGATCTAGTCCTAGTAATAGACGGTTATGAGGAAAGATGGGGGATACCAATATGTGCCGGGGCCATTGACGGCACACATATTGCTATTATCGCTCCTGAAGAATGTCAAGCTGACTACGTTAATAGAAAAGGATTCCATAGCATTATTATGCAAGCTGTTGTGGATTGTAATTATAGATTCAGAGATGTGGTAATTGGATGGCCAGGGAGTGTGCATGACGCCCGGGTATTGTCCAATTCGTCCATTTACAAGAAGGGCAAAGAAAACAAACTATTTCCAGGGATTCAGACTAAACAAATCAGAGATCAGGACATATCCCCTTTTCTTATTGGAGATCCTGCTTATCCTTTACTATCTTGGCTGATGAAGCCTTACCCAGAGAACGGCAGTACACCCAGGATAGAACGTGTTTTTAATTCTTGTCCGAGTCGTGCAAGGATGACTGTCGAAGACACGTTTGGACGATGGAAAGGCAGGTTTTCTCGTTTTTTCGAAACGTGTAGATATGGCTGTGACCTCTCTTATTCCCCTCACATAAGCATCCTGCGTCCTTCACAATTTGTGTGAAATACAAAATAACAACTTTCTTCCTGAGTAGGAAGAAGTAAATTCCTCTTCGCAAGAACCAGTTGTGCATGAAGACCATGATATAGAAAGAAGAGATGCTGAGGATGTCCGTGGGACCTTGGCAGAATATTTTTTAGCCCAACAAGCATGTTAAAATTTGTTCACTAGTTAGAACTATCGTTACTGCGACATATATTCCTACTGTAGCATTTACCTGAAGCCCCTGAAGTACTGTACATGAATTTACTACATGTATAATGATCCAGAAAAATAACACAGATTGCTGATTGTAAGAACATGAATACTTAGTATTAGACCGTACCTTTCTGTTCAATTTTTGATAATAGTGAGTGACACAATGAATAATAGTTATTAACTACAATACAGTCTTGCAGTTCATCTCTACAAACACAATTACTGTACAAGGCGCTGTGCAGCAAAGCTAGCCTTTCAGTAAAGAACAAGCAACATAATTTGAACGGAAAAATTAATGATGAAATATCTCTTCATTTGATCTTTGAAAGGGAACCAGACATCTTTACAACACTCACTTTCAAACACAGTTTTGGAGGCTTTGCATACCGGGTAGTTCAAAAGCCAATTTACTGTTTAATAATACAAACATTATAATTCAAAATATGAAGTAGAATGATCCGATGAAGCATTGGTGTTGCTACTGGAATGGCTTCCATAGAAACTTGTGGAGGAAAAGTTTGCATTAACAGGAAGGTTGAAATCATGAGTTACATGTACGTTTGGAGGGGAGGCTTCAATATGAGGTCCTGGTGCATAACCCATCATCATCTGAAGCATCTTCATTTCATGTTCACGTTCTTCCCGTCTTCTTTGGTTTTCCAAGATGCTTTGCTGTAATCTAAATTCATGCTCCTTTTGAAGTTTCGTTTCCTCCCACTTCTGAAGTCTGCAAAACACTCAAACACTCCATCATTTTGCTTATTATTTTCAAATAAACTGTAATTGAGCAAGTTACCTTGTCAAACACATGTGGCACCTACCCTCCCCTATCCCAACATTCACACTAACTTTTTAACTTATCATACAGGAACGTTTGGGGTTAGGAGAGGGGTAGGTGCACAGTTCCCATCCCATAATTCTAATACATGTATGATGTCTTTCATCCTCCCCTAAATTATCCTGACCTAATGACTTGAGTGGTGTAACTCACTCTAAAATTAAGTCACATTACCTGCTAAAATCAGAACTTGACGCATCCTGGAATTTCTGAATTTAAATAAATAATAAAATACTTATATAGCGCTATTTACATAAGAATGATCAGTAGCGCTTGACAATAATTCACCTAAAATCCTATCCAAATGATATGAATATACAATGTAAAATACAATTAAAAAATGAAAAAAATGTTCTAACCTGCCCGAAAAAGGTGGGTCTTAAGTTTTCGTTTAAAATTACTCAATGAATTAATATCACGCAACTCAGCAGGCAAACTATGCCACAAACACGGTGCAGCAGCAGAAAAAGACCTTGCACCAAGCGTAGAAAGCATTTTCTCCTTAGGCGGCTCCAGTAAAAGACTACTATTTGATCTAAGATTGTAAGAGGACTTAGGCCTAACACTAATTAAATCACTAATATATAGTGGTGCAAGTCCGAGAATAGCCTTAAAAACTAAAATTAATATCTTAAAATGAATACGAGCGCGAACTGGCAGCCAGTGAAGATGTTGAAGTGCTTGTGTAATATGAGAATACTTGCCGATGTTCATAGCGAGTCTCGCTGCTGCATTCTGAATACGTTGCAATTTAACAATCTGTGACTTTGGCAAACCATACAGAAGACCGTTACAATAGTCCAAGCGACTAGTTATAAATGCATGAATGAGTGTCAATAAAGAGTCACGGGATAAATACTTCCGAATGCACCTAATATTATGTAAATGATAAAAAGCTGAATTACAAAGTTTAGTAACATGTGCTGATATACTCAATTGACTATCAAACCACACGTCGAGATTTCTTACATACAAACTCAGATCAATGTCATATTCACCAACAGTAATACTGCACACGGTATTAATCTTAGCTAGTTGCTGTCTGGTTCCTATTAACAAAAATTCTGTTTTATCATCATAAATCATTAATCTATCCGTTATCATCCAATTTCTTAAATCGTCAATACATTTATTCATGGCACTGATAGCGTCATTCTGACAGGGAGTATTATTAGGTTTAAAACTAAGGGAAAGTTGTGTATCATCGGCGAAACAATACGTAGTTGGAAGATGTTTTTCAACAATTTTAAAGAGATTCGATGTATAAATAATGAAACAGAACATCTAATGACTTTTCCACATTACGTTTCCTTTTTCTCTTTGTTGTGGTAGCAGCTGTTTTGTTTTCTTTTGGAGGTAAAATGTCTTTGCCATCATTTGCAATGGTATGGTCACCAGTCTTGCCATTTTCTGCTTCCTTATTCTTATCGAGACCTGCAACAGTGGTATGGTCACCAGTCATGCCATTTTATACTTCCCTATTCCTATCGAGACCTGCAACCGTGGTATGGTCACCAGTCTTGCCATTTTCTGCTTCCCTAGTTTTATCAAAACCTGCAATGAGTAATACAATCCAGTGAAGTGCTTACAATAATTTTGGACCCACTGAAACAGTTGTTTGAATAGGATATAATAATTAATATTATGTCCTATTAAAACAACTGTTTCAGTGGGTCCAAAAGACTTGAAGGGGAATTTGTTGTTTGGTCATGGTAAGTTAGTGCACATTCCTGTGTTAAAATAACTTTTTTAGTGCAATTTTTGTTGAATAGAGACGAACACATTTTATTCTATGCCTGAAATAAGGCCACTGAAAAGTTAATTGGTAGTCGTTTACTCCAAGTGATCCCCTAAAAATTCCAACTAATTAGCGGTGAGAACTAATAACTATATCAATAAAATGTATAATGATAATGCTGAGATGACATTATACACTTTGCTCCAGGGATGCTTTTCACTGAGAATTTAACATAGCAATTTATATTGTTGAACAGTTGTTAATTAATTTACTCTCTGCAAGCAGAGATTTTTACTTGCCCAAACAAGGATCAAGTTTACAGATATTGACATGTTAGACACTGCCAATGATATTGCAAAAATCTTTGTGTTCACTCATTACTATTTTGTTTCTGATAATAAGGGAGGGGAATATCAATTAGTTCTTTGTTTCATTAAAAAAATCAGAAGTAAAATTAATTTTAATTTAAAAGCAATTTTAATGGTAAATTACATTATTCTGGAAGACACTTAAATTAGAGCAGAAGCATGACTTACTTTCCAGTATGTCATCTGTGTTCCTGTCATCATAGGCACAATTTGGGCACACAAATTCATCGTCATCAGAATAAACTTTGATCACCCCACCAGTGAGCACATGAACTCCAGTTAATTGTATAATTTGCTCATAGTTACATGTTTCACATTTCCTAAGATATGTTTCCCCTTGCCTATACTTTTGTGTGAGTTCTGCCTCAACATCTGTAATGAAATATACTGCGATCAACACTATGCATCCTTCCCTGAGTGTGGAATAAAATATACATGCAGTGAAATGGTTGTTATTACATCTGAATGCTGTGACCTATTCTCCGTCAACTGCAACATCGCAAGTTGAGGTAGGCAATTTTCATACTTAAAGGCATCTTCAAGGACTTTTAATATCTTTAGTAGTCTGCACCTTTCATCTGTACTGTACATATCAGAACAACTTTGAAAAAAAAAACAACAACACGTACATTAATATTTCTTTGGTTTTTTTTTCAACTGCATAAGCTAACACGTTTCCTTCAGTCCTGGATATTTTCTTTACAGATCACTAGTCTGAAAAACAGAGTTCTACTCTCCCTATATTTCTATCCTTTCTGCAAGTCACAACTAAACAGCATCATTTGTCGAGCATCTTCAGGCAGTGTACTAATTAGAATACCTCACAAATTAATGAGACTAGGTAAGCTGAAAGCCACTCATTGGACACAATGGCCAGTTGGTAGATTTACAATTTCATTGCTCGTTTTATTCATGTGGGTATTTGGTCCTTGGTATTAGCTATGCCATGCGTATGGCGACAGTGACCAATAAGTGGCTTTCAACTTACCTAGACACATTAATATTATTTGTGAGGTATTCTTGTCACTCCAAGCTGCATCCCACAAGTTTAACATCTTCAATGTACTAATTTGTTTTCTTTCTAGGATTATACTAGTTATGAAAGAAAAATACATTCAATTCCTGCAAATCTCGTTTGAGAAGTCTCTAATGATTGAATGTTGTCTTTGTACTCACCTTGTGGGGCTGAAGTTTCAATGTCCTCACTTTCAGCCCTGGTGACAATTATAACTGGTGGTTGAACGTTATGCTTTTTTGTTGACAAAAATGCATCCATTTTCTGAAAGAAACTTCCATTCTTTACCCCTGTTGCTTCTACTTATTCTTCTCTTGTCCTTTTCGGACTTGCACTTCAGTCGAAGTTCTTTCATTTTATTTATGACCTCCTTCACTGAGAATCCCTCACAATAACCATTGCTTTGTAGTTTAACCTTAAAAACGTTGAGGATGCATCATTGGTTACTAATAACCATTTTCTCAAATCCTTCTCAGGCTAATTACTTGAATAGGGCTTATTTTTTAATCATAAAATGTAACAAGTTTGTTTCCAAATCAGACAAAAACTACAGAATACATTTGCATATATTGCGTAATTACAAATGTCGTCTGATTGAGAGGGGTAGCTTTTATGAGAAACAATCGATAGGGTTTTTATGATTTGGAAACACCTTTAAATATTTCCTTTGTTTATATATATATATTCCAAGTTTAACCTGTTGCAAAGTATCACAAAAACTGTCCTTCTCAGTCAAACGACTTTCATTATTACAAATTGAAACATGTAAATGTCCTTCCAATTTCCTTGAAAAATTGGAATGTTAAATTCATCCTAATAATATATCACGTTCAACTACGCGGTATTCTGTTCAAACTCTGTAAAAAGTAATATGTCAATTACCCTACGACCGGATGAATTGACAATTTATGCCCACCAACATGGCAATACATGACCCAAGAATACGTTTGACAAACAGCATGTGAACGAGAAGAAACTTTTCTTGTCTCAGTCATTACCGACTCTATCACGAACTGGTGATGAAAACGAAGGTAAAACCGAACACACTCATTTCATGATGGTACTTATCAGCAATGTTTCGTAAACCTCCGATGTCTCTTTCGACGTTTTGCAGTTATTTAAGGACAGCTGAATATGTTCTTCTCCCCAGAAGTCGATCAAAGCTCCAGTAGCCTCGTTACTCCAAGAAACGCCTGGGTTTTTCTTTCATAAATAGTATCATCCTAGAAAGAAAACAAATTAGTACATTGAAGATGTTAAACTTGTGGGATGCAGCTTGGAGTGACAAGAATACCTCACAAATAATATTAATGTGTCTAGGTAAGTTGAAAGCCACTTATTGGTCACTGTCGCCATATGCATGGCATAGCTAATACCAAGGACCAAATACCCACATGAATAAAATGAGTAATAAAATTGTAAATCTACCAACTGGCCATTGTGTCCAATGAGTGGCTTTCAGCTTACCTAGTCTCATTAATTTGTGAGGTATTCTAATTAGTACACTGCCTGAAGATGCTCGACAAATGATGCTGTTTAGTTGTGACTTGCAGAAAGGATAGAAATATAGGGAGACCTGTAAAGAAAATATCCAGGATTGAACGAAACGTGTTAGCTTATGCAGTTGAAAAAACCAAAGAAACATTAATGTACGTGTTGTTGTTTTTTTTTTTCAAAGTTGTTCTGATATGTACAGTACAGATGAAAGGTGCAGACTACTAAAGATATTAAAAGTCCTTGAAGATGCCTTTAAGTATGAAAATTGCCTACCTCAACTTGCGATGTTGCAGTTGACGGAGAATAGGTCACAGCACTCAGATGTAATAACAACCATTTCACTGCATGTATATTTTATTCCACACTCAGGGCAGGATGCATAGTGTTGATCGCAGTATATTTCATTACAGATGTTGAGGCAGAACTCACACAAAAGTATAGGCAAGGGGAAACATATCTTAGGAAATGTGAAACATGTAACTATGAGCAAATTATACAATTAACTGGAGTTCATGTGCTCACTGGTGGGGTGATCAAAGTTTATTCTGATGACGATGAATTTGTGTGCCCAAATTGTGCCTATGATGACAGGAACACAGATGACATACTGGAAAGTAAGTCATGCTTCTGCTCTAATTTAAGTGTCTTCCAGAATAATGTAATTTACCATTAAAATTGCTTTTAAATTAAAATTAATTTTACTTCTGATTTTTTTAATGAAACAAAGAACTAATTGATATTCCCCTCCCTTATTATCAGAAACAAAATAGTAATGAGTGAACACAAAGATTTTTGCAATATCATTGGCAGTGTCTAACATGTCAATATCTGTAAACTTGATCCTTGTTTGGGCAAGTAAAAATCTCTGCTTGCAGAGAGTAAATTAATTAACAACTGTTCAACAATATAAATTGCTATGTTAAATTCTCAGTGAAAAGCATCCCTGGAGCAAAGTGTATAATGTCATCTCAGCATTATCATTATACATTTTATTGATATAGTTATTAGTTCTCACCGCTAATTAGTTGGAATTTTTAGGGGATCACTTGGAGTAAACGACTACCAATTAACTTTTCAGTGGCCTTATTTCAGGCATAGAATAAAATGTGTTCGTCTCTATTCAACAAAAATTGCACTAAAAAAGTTATTTTAACACAGGAATGTGCACTAACTTACCATGACCAAACAACAAATTCCCCTTCAAGTCTTTTGGACCCACTGAAACAGTTGTTTTAATAGGACATAATATTAATTATTATATCCTATTCAAACAACTGTTTCAGTGGGTCCAAAATTATTGTAAGCACTTCACTGGATTGTATTACTCATTGCAGGTTTTGATAAAACTAGGGAAGCAGAAAATGGCAAGACTGGTGACCATACCACGGTTGCAGGTCTCGATAGGAATAGGGAAGTATAAAATGGCATGACTGGTGACCATACCACTGTTGCAGGTCTCGATAAGAATAAGGAAGCAGAAAATGGCAAGACTGGTGACCATACCATTGCAAATGATGGCAAAGACATTTTACCTCCAAAAGAAAACAAAACAGCTGCTACCACAACAAAGAGAAAAAGGAAACGTAATGTGGAAAAGTCATTAGATGTTCTGTTTCATTATTTATACATCGAATCTCTTTAAAATTGTTGAAAAACATCTTCCAACTACGTATTGTTTCGCCGATGATACACAACTTTCCCTTAGTTTTAAACCTAATAATACTCCCTGTCAGAATGACGCTATCAGTGCCATGAATAAATGTATTGACGATTTAAGAAATTGGATGATAACGGATAGATTAATGATTTATGATGATAAAACAGAATTTTTGTTAATAGGAACCAGACAGCAACTAGCTAAGATTAATACCGTGTGCAGTATTATTGTTGGTGAATATGACATTGATCTGAGTTTGTATGTAAGAAATCTCGACGTGTGGTTTGATAGTCAATTGAGTATGTCAGCACATGTTACTAAACTTTGTGATTCAGCTTTTTATCATCATCAAGAAAACAAAACGGCTGCTACCACAACAAAGAGAAAAAGGAAAGGTAATGTGGAAAAGTCATTAGGTGTTCTGTTTCAGAAATTCCAGGATGCCTCAAGTTCTGATTTTATCAGGTAATGTGACTTAATTTTAGAGTGAGTTACACTACTCAAGTCATTAGGTCAGGATAATTGAGGGGAGGATGAAAGACATCATACATGTATTGGAACTATGGGATCTTATGTCAGTATCTGGGCAAATGTGCACCTACCCCTCTCCTGACCCCAAACGTTCCTGTATGATAAGTTAAAAAGTTAGTGTTAATGTTGGGATAGGGGAGGGTAGGTGCCACATGTGTTTGACAAGGTAACTTGCTCAATTACAGTTTATTATAATAAGCAAAATAATGGAGCGTTTGAGTGTTTTGCAGACTTCAGAAGTGAGAGGAAACGAAACTTCGAAAGGAGCATGAATTTAGATTACAGCAAAGCATCTTGGAAAACCAAAGAAGACGGGAAGAACGTGAACATGAAATGAAGATGCTTCAGATGACGATGGGTTATGCACCAGGACCTCATATTGAAGCCTCCCCTCCAAACGTACATGTAACTCATGATTTCAACCTTCCTGTTAATGCAAACTTTTCCTCCACAAGTTTCTATGGAAGTCATTCCAGTAGCAACACCAATGCTTCATCGGATCATTCTACTTCATATTTTGAATTATAATGTTTGTATTATTACAACAGTAAATTGGCTTTTGAGCTACCCGGTATACAAAGCCGCCAAAACTGTGTTTGAAAGTGAGTGTTGTAAAGATGTCTGGTTCCCTTTCAAAGATCAGATGAAGAGATATTGCATCATTTTCCGTTCAAGTTATGTTGCTTGTTCTTTATGAAAGGCTAGCTTTGCTGCACAGCGCCTTGTACAGTAATTGTGTTTGTAGAAATAAACTGCAAGACTGTATTGTAGTTAATAACTATTATTCATTGTGTCACTCACTATTATCAAAAATTGAACAGAAAGGTACGGTCTACTGCTGAGTATTCATGTTCTTACAATCAACAATCTGTGTTATTTTTCTGGATCATTATACATGTAGTAAACTCATGTACAGTACTTCAGGGGCTTCAGGTAAATGCTACAGTAGGAACGTAGGTCACAGTAACGATAGTTCTAACTTGTGCACAAATTTTGACATGCTTGTTGGGCTAAAAAATAGTCTGCCAAGGTCCCACGGACATCCTCAGCATCTCTTCTTTCTATATCATGGTCTTCATGCACAACTGTTTCTTGCGAAGAGGAATTTACTTCTTCCCACTGATGAAGAAATTTGTTATTTTTTGTATTTCACACAAATTGTGAAGGATGCAGGATGCTTTTGTGAGGGAATAAGAGAGGTCACAGGGATATCTACACGTTTCGAAAAAACGAGAAAACCTGCCTTTCCATCGTCCAAACGTGTCTTCGACAGTCATCCTTGCACGACTCAGACAATAATTAAAAACACGTTCAATCCTGGATGTACTGCTGTTCTCTGGGTAAGGCTTCATCAGCCAAGATAGTAAAGGATAAGCAGGATCTCCAATAAGAAAAGGGGATATGTCCTGATCTCTGATTTGTTTAGTCTGAATCCCTGGAAATAGTTTGTTTTCTTTGCCCTTCTTGTAAATGGACGAATTGGACAATACCTGGGCGTCATACACACTACCTGGCCATCGAATTAGCACATCTCTGAATCTATAATTACAATCCACAACAGCTTTCATAATAATGCTATGGAATCCTTTTCTATTAACGTAGTCAGCTCGACATTCTTCAGGAGCGATAATAGCAATATGTGTGCCGTCAATGGCCCCGGCACTTATTGGTATCCCCCATCTTTCCTCATAACCGTCTATTATTTGGACTAGATCATCATCCTGGGGAAAGTTTTTTACTCTGGGCAACTTTCGATTTATGACCTCGGAAACCTCTTTGACGCAGATGCATACAAATGGAGTTGAAACGCCAAAGAAATGTACAATTGTTCTGAATTCTGCTGTTGATGCTAAGTAGTAGAGGGTTAAAGCAAATCGGCGTTCAGAAGAGACAGCCTTTCGCATAGTTGTATCCTTACGAGATATATTCCCACGAATGTCATTTAATAACTAAGTGAATCACGATCGTCCGGGTGAGTGTAGTCCTGAGAAGGACTGTTTGAGGTGACATTTACTAACGTTTCGACAACCTGAGCGGAAGTCATCATCATAGTCAAGTTATTGGAGTAACGTCAGGAGATGGTATAAGTACTCTGGTCGTTGATGTGATTGGTCAACGAAGTCGTGATGTTATTGGTTGTCTGTCAGTTAAGCCGTGATGTTATTGGCTGTGAAGACTGTAAACCGTGGTTGGTGCTTTTCGATCCGTCTTTTGTTAGTCAAATGTTCGTAGGTGTATTGTTAGTCAAATTAGTCGGTGTGTCTATTGTTTGTCTGTTGTTGATATCGTCAATAAGTCGTTTGTAAGGTGCGGGAAGTTCTTGACAACGGTTCAGTGGTGTCTGTTCTAAGTTAGTAAACCAACTTTCCAGTGCGATCCGTTGGTGGCAGTTAGTACAGTAGGTAATGCATTTAGCAGAGTCCCAGTCGATTGTGTGGTTTGTCAGTAAATGGTGCTCAGCAATGTTATTGTTGAGGATATACCTCACAAATTAATGTGATTTGGTAAGCTGAAGCCACTCTAAAGGCACTAAGGCCACATGGTAGCGGGCATTACCCCTTAAATCTACCAAAGCAAAGATTGAGCCCAAGCATTAGCAGCCATGGACAGCTGTTTCGGCCTTGTTAGGCCTCATCAGCATGGCATAGCTAATGCTCAGGCTCAAGTACCCACATATCCATAAAACAAGCAGTGAAAACGTAAACCTTGTGGGATGTGGCTGGAGTGACAAGGATATACCTCACAAATTAATGTGATTTGGTGATGATGTCACCATTTGGTGATGGTCACCATTTGGTGATGATGTCACCATTTCTCGTCGCTCGTTTGTGTTCAGTCAGTCTTACGTTCAAATTTCTGCCAGTGTCGGTGAGATCAACGCAGAGGCCATATTGAAAGAAACCAGAAAAACTCAAAGCATTCTCAAGCCGTTGGTTATTGTGTTCGCCGTGACATTGCTCCCGTACCAAATATTTGTGCTAACTTTGGTAGACTGGAGAGCTTTTTACAAGGAGAGCTACTTTACGATTTCGATGACAGTCGTAAGCATATCGATTGCGACAAATTCGGCTGCAAATCCGCTTGTTTACTGTGTAACCAACAAGGACTTTCGTCAGGAAATCAAGGCCGCTTTTATCCTTTGCTACCGAGGAGGGCCAAAAACGGGGGAGAACGTGAGAGGAGGTCAATTTACTGAGATTTCAAGGCGATCAAGGACCCGCAAAACGAATATAACACAACCACTAATAGAAACTAAAACAGTCGTGTAAACAGGGTAAAGTAAGACCGTCTTGCATATTAGCTTGTATCTATTCTGCCCGACAAATTAAAAGGAAGGGGTGTTGGCAATACTAAATGCCCAAGGCCTGTCAAGACAGGTGTTCCATAGAAGCGCCGGGAAACAAAGTTATAGCACAGTGAGCACGTCAAGTATCAGTGTAGGACTATTAAAGAGGAATGGTTTAGTTTCTATTAGTTTTTGTTTGAAACATGTAAAAACACGGTCTCAAAAGGAAATCAGACGCCTTTGCAGACGAACGTATAATTCAGGTAATTCAAAATACTATCTAAAGAAGGGGAGCCATGATTTGTGAATGGTAAAATAAATGGTGAATACAAATGTGTATGTAATGTGTGATTATGCAATGAACTGAAAACATTAAGGTACCATATGTATGTTCATGAAAAATCTAAACGGCAATTATTTTGCAGTACGAGTGATGAAACAGTTCTCTATGAATGTAAGTTTGTTGGTGTTAAGTTTGTTTTCTCCCAACTCTTACGTGTAAACAAACGGGTGCCGTTGCTTAAATCATTGTTCACTTTAAAAACGCTTGATATAACATATCTATCATTTATCGACCAAGGTAGCTTGTCAAGGGAATCCCGTGACACGCAAGAAATATTTAGACTCGGTTATGGATCTGGTGTCTCGATAAGTTTCCATTTTGAAATATTTTCTCGTTGTAAAAGGATTTACGTTCTCAAGACTGAGAACTTAATTATCCAATGTTTAATTGCTAAAACAAAACCAAACGAAGTGGGTCCAAGACTATTCTTATCGTGGTGTCAAACGAATTTAAAGGAAAATTGAAATGAACTTATTACCTACATAGAGTGGACAACGTTTTAAATTACAACTCAAATTATGATAAACCCTGAAACACCCTGCAACCTGCACCCTTCAACCTGCACAATGCACCCTGCACCCTGCAACCTGCAACCTGCAACCTGCAACCTGAAACCTGCATTTTACACCCTCCGTCCGAACTGATCAAATTTCGGTTCCTGTAAATACAGCCATGCACGGCCGGTTCAAACTGTGCATGAAATCCTTAAAGTTCAGTCCCGTTAGTGCAAGCAGTGAAAGTTGTTGTCTCGTTGTCCAGCGACCACTTTTCGCTCAGAGTTAGTTCGTCAAAAAGACAATTTGCTAGGCTGTTTTTACCAGCAAGCACCTTAAAAAAAAGAGGCCTCACAAGAAGTAGAAGCGACAAGCGACATGGCTCCGAAAACAGGCGACAATCCTCTCCCAAAACACCAACAAACGACAGAAACTTGCAGAAAAAGCGCAACAGTTTCTGCCGGGGACAATTAACTTTACATTCTGTCTTGTTTTCTTTGCGACAGTGACATTTGACCCTAGCTAAACAAGCGAAAGACAGAATCGTAAAAGAGTGACAAAGCGACACCACACCAACCCCCTTGGAAAGTCTCAATAAAGGGACTCGACAAAGGTCATATCTTAAAATCACCAGGTTACCTATAACGACGAGCACCAAAAGATTAGTAAGATATTGTCGTAAACTGGATCATTTATATACTGATTAAGTTTATGAATTTTACCATGCTTTACAACTATAATTATAGCAAACAGTCTACATCATGTATCATTAGTGTTAAGTGATAACATCAGGCTGTAAACCACGGGTACAGTAATGTGAATGTTGTGCTAATCAAACATTTTACTGACTACGACATGCAACGACCTGTTAGAGAAACAATTCAGACGCGTTATTCCAATGCAGACGCTATATTGTAATGTAGAAGCTCCGTTTTTCCTTTCGAGACTAGCCTGCGTAGCAAGTGTTCGGTGGGGGTTTCTGGCAAAGAAAGACCGAGCAGAGGAATTTGGCCGCGCGAAGAATGGGCAGAGCAAACCTCCACCCCCTCAACTTCCCCTTTCATTTATTTTGCTCGGTCTTCCTTGGCTCGGAAACGCCACGGAAACGCTTGCTACACAGGCCATTTCGAGACAGTCAGAGAGCGCGTGCAGGCGGCACAAGCAAAACCGGTTTTCCTAAGCTCGCACTAAGTTCTCGTTGTAGCGCTTCGCTGTCTTTGCTCGCTGCCAGTAATGATTCATTAAGATGGCTTCACTTATTGGATGCACTCTTGAGTGTTTTCGAGTCGTTTCAACAGAAAACGAAGATGTTCGAAAACACTTGTTTTTCATCCCCACAAATCCAAATTATGATTTGTTTGCTTTCCACACATGAGCGACTGGAAACAACGAGAAACGTTTCGGATCGATTATATGTATAAAACATTAAATGGGTTAATAATTTGATATGATTGCTTGTTGTAAAGCTCTGCAGACATGGAAATGGCGCGATATTCTTATGATTATGATTATTGTTTCTTTTATTTTTATTATCGCATGAAGAAAAAACATAGATCGACGTCATAGTCGCGAAAGAGTTACAAAACCGGTCGAGAACTTGCGTTTAAAAATGACGTGTTATCACCGTTATCGTCCTTGTTGCCTAAGCTCTGCGTTATGGACAAAGATCCTTGCGTGTGCACTGCGCCAAGTACGTCAATAAGTAACATTTATGGTACTAACATTTTATTTTATAACTTTATTGATTGCAACACAAAGACCACTATTTACGATCAATTACTGTTAATGAAAGGTACTTACACTTCTGACAATACGGAAAGTTGTACTACTTGCAATACTATACCTACATTACATGCGCCATATATTTACAATACGTATACGGTACTCACACATTAGCAATACAATGCTTTACTTAGTACATAACCTACAATACAGCTCTGTAATTATCTATTATAATAATTATTTTTATTATTTAATTTAGTTTTTGTACAAAAAAACAGCTAGTAATCATAGCAATACAAGCTTTACTTAGTACATAACCTACAATACAGCTTTGTAATTATCTATTATAAGAATTATTTTTATTATTTAGTTTTTTTTTACAAAAAAACAGCTAGTAATGAAGGCAATTACATTAACACTTGCATCCACTAACGCAGAACCATTAACACAACATCTACACACGATTCACCAAGCTAGTGTTTACATCAGCACAAAAAGAAACAACAGGAAAAAAGAGTGAGGTAAATTAAAAATTGAGGGAACCCCATTTCCTGTTGTGTTGATTAATATTACCTGAAGTCAATGCTATATATATTTTTCTAAAAGTAATTTTTCACGAGCTAGAGATACAAATTCAGCGAAATGACGTTGGTTGTTTGCTGAGCGTTCACATACAAAAAGTATTTTCCCACAAGAATGAGATGGTTTAGGGCCAAACAGGGTTTAGAGGAGTGGATAATTTCAAAAACAATGTCTAAGTCTGTAAGAACTGGTTTCATTCCGCTTATGTTGTAAAACCAATCTTGAATTTTTTCCCAAAAAGAGGCTGCATACCTGCAGTCTATAAACAAATGCCAAATAGTGAGGGTCTCAGAAGGGCAGAAAGGACAGTCTGTAGAGTCAACTTTTTTTCATTTGATGCAATAAATTATTTGTCGGTAGAATTTGATGATTGATCTTGAACTGAAACATAGATAACTTGATTTCCTTTGTGACTTTAAAGGGTAACAGATATACTTTACATAGATATACTTTACATAGATCGTCCCTATCTATTCCGCAAGCTATTAATTTCTTTTCAGGTGTTGGGGAAGGTATGTTCTCTTGGGCTAACATTTTATTGTATAGGATTTTGCAAGACAGCGACTCGGCGACGTTTATGGGGGCGTTAGAGGAACGACTGTTCGCGTTAAGTAGTTTCTTCCAAGCGGGAGGAATAGAGGAAAGAAGGCTGTAATAGTGTATGAAATTGAACCTTGTTTGGAATTTGCCGCAGAGGGAGTCGAAAGACAAAAAGCAGTTCTTTTCTTCGTCAAATAAATCAGAGATCCTTACTATTCCTGCACGATGCCAACGTGGGAAGTACACAAACTTTTTGTCAACCGTCACTGAAGAACTTGATGTTCCAAATTACTTGCGCAAGGACATCATTTTTATAGTACTAACACTTACAAGGAAGGCATAAATGAATCTTCTAATCAACCGGCGTTACAAAATTTGGCGATATAATCGTTAATCAGGCAGGACTTTAATTTCCTCATTATGTTGATAACTAAATTCCTTTTTTTAAATCATTGTGACGTGAGCATACGATCAACTGAAGCTATCGTTTTTACCCCAGAATTTTTTTTTTTTGGGGGGGGGGGATTTTTTGTGCACTCCCATTCTTTAATACTAATTCGTGTGAGTCACAAATAACAAAAGGGAACGACATCTTTTGTTAGATACATTACCGCCGAGTCTAGTGCTTCATGCCGTCATGGCGTTTGAAAAAGACCGCGCAAATTTGCTTGCTCCAAAGCGTGAAATCACCTTTGAAAAGAGCCATGGTTCAGTGAAAACGAACCTAACAAGATGCAACCCCATACACAATTAAAATATAATTGCTTAACTACATCAACCAATTTATTTTTAAGTGAAACTAAAAGGTTCATTGTTCTACATACCGAAAAGCTTTTCATGCACGACAACAGTCAGTGTAATATTTTTCAGCCTTAAAAACCTGTTACATAATAATCACAGACATGGCTCTGACAGAACAAAAATCTTCCACTGTTGGTATATCCTCGAACAGAAATGTCATATTTCTATTTGGAAACAATTTATGCACGTTCTGCAAAAACTAGCCTGTGTGCAGACGTCTGCTATTTCCTTAGTTGCAGGCCAGCAAAAACAAGAGACTACTTTTATTTACTCTGTCGGACTCCATTTTTCCTTATAAAAGAGTCTTTTTGTAGAGCAACAATTGTCGTAACCGTCCCCCTTTAAGTATGTAGTTTCTATTTCACACCTGTCTGAACGGTCATAAGATTTCACAGATGTCAACACCGGCGCGTTTCTATTTCTTCAACTGAACAGAACCCATAGTTGGCACTGCTTTTTCCGCAGTTGTCTTCAATTGTCCGTCTTTTTCTTTGAACTGCTTACAGGGCTGTGTCGTCATGTGCTTTCATATATGTATGACGTGTTGAGGCCCTTGATCGCCTGGACGACACACGGAATGTGTTTGTTAGTCTCCATTTTCTAGAACTGCCTGGGAAACAACAAGAGAAAGCGGCTCTAATTTTTCGGCGAAAGACTTCGTTGGTTGCACCGTAAACCAGTGGATCAGCAGCCGAATTAATTGCCACAGACGTGATTATGAGTATGCTTAAAATGTTGAAGTAGCTCTGGTTCGGGAATTCAACCCAGTAAGCCTGGGTTAGTACGAATGCGTGGAACGGGAGCATGGTGACGGCAAACAAAATCACCAATGGCTTCACAATCCGCTGCGTTTTTCTGGTTTGAATCAATATGACCTCTGCGTTTCTCTTCATTGTTGAACGTGATGAGTCGAGGGATGGATTTGGCGTCTGATCTCGAAGCTTCACTGCTCTCTCTTTCACTAGTTTTCCAATCCGCTGGGAGCTGAAGGCTATAATGCCGAGCGGGAGGACGTACATCAGTATGGCGTTGACCGTGGACTGCACGTGATGAAGAGAAACAGGATAATCCGGATAACATATCCCAGAATGGTATTTGTAATGGAGGTGAAGCGGCAAGCCTTGCATTAGGAACGATGCCACCCAGATAGAGGTAACAATGAGCAGAATTCGCTTCGAAGACCATCTTCCTCCAGACGATATCGGCACCGCGAACTTCCAGACGACTTTCTTGTATCGCTCAGCGGCAATTGCGGTGATGGACCAGATACTCGCGCCGAAGAAGGTCTCCGCGAAGGGAACAACGTACAAACAAACCTCTTCACCCAAGAACCAGTCGCCGTTTGGATGTTCAGTCCTTAAAATTGCTAAAGGATAATTGATTAGCATAATCCCCAGATCCGCAAATGCCAGGCTTAGAATGTAAGGGGTCATAACAAAGAACGCGTTTGTTCCCCTGAAGATTTTGACGATAACAACAAGATTCCCAATCACACCAAACACATCGATGGCGATCTGAAAGCTGAGACGGAAGATGAAAAACTCGAAGGGTAACTTCAAGTACCGGTCGTTGCCGGGATCTCCTGACGATGAATTGTTGGGCATTGCAACTAGTTGTATTTACAGAACCTAAAACAAAACCAATAATTACGATTAATCAGGAAATGAGGCAAATGGAAAAAGCGATTTGCAAACTGAAATAAGGCAGACAGCTTTAGTTTTAAAATCCAGAGTCATGTGACACTTTTCAATAAAACATGACACTGACGCAAGAAAACAAGAGGGTAAAAAAGTTAGCATTAACTCGGGCCTGGAAAAACATAGCGTATGCTTCATTTGACTCTAAAGAAAAGAAAAGAGAAAGTTCTGTCCTTGTTACATCGGACGCATTGTGCTTATAATGATGTTCGGGTCTATTTGTTGCTAGTGAATATCCATAGAATCCCTATCAAAATATCCCTGTAGTAAGCCTGGTTCACACTTGTGAAATAAGAAGAAGCGTAAGAACAAGCATAAGCACAATGACGTTCACACTAGCGACTTACGCATGTGCAGTGCGAGTCACATCGGTGGATAAACAAGATGGCGGAAGAAACAAGATGACGCTTATACCTATGCTTATTTCACACCAGTTCCCACTTGTGAAATAAGCATAAGGAAAATGTTTCTTTTTCTTCTGCTTATGCTTGTGCTTATTTCACCTCAATGCACACTAGCGTTGTCTTATGGTTTTGCTTGCGCTTACGCTTGTGCTCATGTCACAAGTGTGAACCAGGCTGTAACTTTTTTTAACAACTTTATTGATAGCAACACAAAGACCACTATTTACAATCAATTACTGTTAATAAAAAGTAATTAAACTTCTGACGATACGGGAAGTAGTACTACTTGCAATACTATACCTAGATTACATACGCCATATATGTACAATACGTATACGGTACTCACACATTAGCAATAAAATGCTTTACTTAGTACATAACCTACAATACAGCTCTGTAATTATCGATTATAATTATGTTTATTATTTAGTTTTTGTACAAAAAAAAAAAAAACAGCTAGTAACGAAGGCGATTAAATTTATATTTGCATCCACTAACGCAGAACAACCATTGCAGATCCAACATCTACACACGATCCACCAAGCTAGTGTTTACATAAGAAAAAAAGGAACAACAGGAAAATAGAGTGAGGTGAATTAAAAATTGAGATAATCCCATTTCCTGTTGTGTTGATTAATAACTGTTGCAAAATCGCTTTACAACTAAAGTATTATTATGCTAATGCCAATGCCAATGCCAATGCCAATGCCAATGCCAATGCCAATGCCAATGCCAATGCCAATGCCAGAGACAATGCCAATGCCAATGCCAATGCCAATGCCAATGCCAATGCCAATGCCAATGCCAATGACAATGCTAATGCTAATGCTAATGAGCGCCCCGCGCTCGTGTAGCGCTCTTCGCGCTCCATGTCTCCCGCTTTGCGCTCGGCTAAAATAAGCGCCTGTTACGCAGGCTAGGCTCAAAGATAAGCGCGGTCAGAAGAAATTGTGATTTATCAGTGAGTTTCATGCTCAATAGATAGATTATTTATTGGCTTTTGCACCTTCATAAATAATTCAGGACCAGTTTTGTGAGAATTACAAAATTACACAAAAAGTGAAAAAAAGGCTGCTTCTAGTGTTCGAATCAACGAAAAACGCTTTGCGAACCTTTAAGATGTTCTTCCACATCATGGAGATCAGAATTGCTTTTTCGGCTTTGCGTCAGTAAATTGAAAAACCTTAATTGAAGAAAAACTTTGGCACAAAGTTGTTGTTGACTCACTGATATTGTGACAACTTATTTTCAGTTGCGAAAGCTTAACAAATAGGGCACTGAAATATAAAACCCCAGTGGTATATCAGTTTCAAGCACAAACGATTTCACGTGATTTTTGACATTCGTCTCTACAGTCGGGTTGCAAAGACTATGCAGGAGAAAGATTAAGAAAATATGTGTTTGAAAACCTTTCACAAGATGGTTAAACCTAAATACCTAAACTGAGAAGAAAAAATGCTCTGCTTCAAATTGCTTTTCGTTTGTGGTTGGAAGTGAGGAATGGCGTTGAATGAGCCTGATCAAAAACTAAATAGAAATGGAGGACGAATACCATTTTCTAAATATATGCCCTGCTTACCAGGAAAAAAGACTTTCGTTACTTAATTATTTGGAAAAAGAATGTGGAATAAAAATAAGCAGAATGTCACCTAATAAAATATTCATGTTTCTAAT
The DNA here is from genome assembly GCA_016490735.1 of Pachyseris speciosa. Lineage (NCBI taxonomy): Eukaryota > Metazoa > Cnidaria > Anthozoa > Scleractinia > Pachyseridae > Pachyseris > Pachyseris speciosa. Next base: position 487,951 of record JAEMWC010000464.1, read on the forward strand.
AAACCCCCCTAGCGGAAATGCTAAAATACAAAAGCTAATAGCAAAACATATATTGGAATGCTTTGAAAAAAGGATAGAGGAAGACGGCAAAAAGTAAATACTCTGGGACTTAATCAATTAACAACTTAATTAATAATTAATTAAGTAACAATTTTTGTTGTTTGTAACTTTTAGTTATTTGGAATTCGTAGTCGATGTACTATATGTTGTATAAGACTCCAAATAAAAACATGTCTGTCTGTCTGTCTGTCTGTCTGTCTGTCTGTCTGTCTGTCGGAAGTTGAGTTGGGCGAATAGAATAGAAGCGCTCAATTTCAATTCGAATTTTCAGTGCCGCGCCTTATTAGTACATTTTCTCTATCGGATGTCAGTCAAGGTGGACAAAAAGTATATAGAATGACTAGACCAGAGCCGCAGAGCTACCAGGCTGCAGTCTAAAGTCATGGTTCTCCTCTCACGGTCATACTGTGTTGTAGAGAGAACTCCGACAGGAATTGTTCATGCGTGTACACCGGCATTCTTCCTCTAAACACCTTTTGGACAAGGTGAAAATACTGCGAATTCTTGAACAACACGAAACCCACGCAGCGTGAATAATGAAGCCTCCAAACCTTTAGTACCGAGAAATATACTGAATCACACTTCATAGGCGACTGGAGGGGCCACCTTACGTACTAAATAAAATTAAAACTACTTTCAAGATTACAAACGCAGACTCACTTACGTCCTCTGATTCTGTTGAGAGCTACACAGGGCCCAAATAGTTGACCAGGTGACCGAGAAACGGAAGACGCTGCGATGTTTTAGTACGAAGCTTTTTCAGGGAACCGCGGCTGCGAAGTTATCGATCAACGGTAGATAGCTTGTCTTGTACTGACTGAGTGCCTGTCGAGAAGACAGACGGTTTTGAAAGCTATCATTCAGATCTGTGGGGGAAACTTTGAATACTTACATCTATTGATAAACCGGTGAAATCAATATTAATCTTAAAAAGAAAATAATGCAGTGACCGCCCGTTGACATTTGCGTCACATGGAAGGTAACTGAATTTCTAATATAAATGATATATGAAATGAATCATATATGAACTGCGGAAATGAAATCAAATGAAGAATGATCCTCGCAGTTGTGAACGCAATTTATGCAATTGCGAAAAGAAGCCTGAAAAAAAAAACAATTAAGGACTTCAACGGGGTTTGAACCCGTGACCTCGCGATTACCGGTGCGATGCTCTAACCAACTGAGCTATGAAGCCACTGACGTTGGGAGCAGGTCAATTCTGGGTTCATATGATCCCGTGAAAGAAATGAGTATGAATGATATATGAAATGAATCATATATGAACTGCGGAAATGAAATCAAATGAAGAATGATCCTCGCAGTTGTGAACGCAATTTATGCAATTGCGAAAAGAAGCCTGAAAAAAATTCAGGACTTCAACGGGGTTTGAACCCGTGACCTCGCGATTACCGGTGCGATGCTCTAACCAACTGAGCTATGAAGCCACTGACGTTGGGAGCAGGTCAATTCTGGGTTCATATGATCCCGTGAAAGAAATGAGTATGAATGATATATGAAATGAATCATATATGAACTGCGGAAATGAAATCAAATGAAGAATGATCCTCGCAGTTGTGAACGCAATTTATGCAATTGCGAAAAGAAGCCTGAAAAAAATTCAGGACTTCAACGGGGATCATTCTTCATTTGATTTCATTTCCGCAGTTCATATATGATTCATTTCATATATCATTCATACTCATTTCTTTCACGGGATCATATGAACCCAGAATTGACCTGCTCCCAACGTCAGTGGCTTCATAGCTCAGTTGGTTAGAGCATCGCACCGGTAATCGCGAGGTCACGGGTTCAAACCCCGTTGAAGTCCTGAATTTTTTTCAGGCTTCTTTTCGCAATTGCATAAATTGCGTTCACAACTGCGAGGATCATTCTTCATTTGATTTCATTTCCGCAGTTCATATATGATTCATTTCATATATCATTCATACTCATTTCTTTCACGGGATCATATGAACCCAGAATTGACTTG
>JAEMWC010000464.1:492500-505000 GCA_016490735.1 Pachyseris speciosa
TGCTCCCAACGTCAGTGGCTTCATAGCTCAGTTGGTTAGAGCATCGCACCGGTAATCGCGAGGTCACGGGTTCAAACCCCGTTGAAGTCCTGAATTTTTTTCAGGCTTCTTTTCGCAATTGCATAAATTGCGTTTACAACTGCGAGGATCATTCTTCATTTGATTGAATTTCTAATATTGGACAGGTTTAATAAAAGAAAGACGAAAACAAAAGTCTAGTTTGGATGGGATACTAATTTGGTAAAATAAGTTCCCCTGTCGTTTATGTAATGTTTAATAAATGAGCAGGAGTGTTTTATCATTACAAGTTTAAAACACGAGGCGCAGCCGAGTGTTTTAAGACTTGATAAAACACGAATTGCAAATTAATATTTTATTGATCGGCTTACAAAGCTTTACTGTATATCTATCCATTCTTACTCTAAAATTTAGATTTTGGGTTATTTTGGCCTAGAAAATCGGATATAGAATTTAGCCGTGTCTTTATCGAATATAAAGACACTCATTAAAAATTAATTACTTTTGTAGAGCCGTAGATTAACAATGATGACCTCCGCAAATATTATTCTTCATGGGATTCGTGCTTTCGGAACTTTACTGTCAAAATTTTGTTTAATTTTTAATAGTACATAATGTGAACCGTCAACACATTCTGTGAAAGTTGTCAAATGTAGTTTCATTTGGAGAGAAAGATAGATCTCGGTCACTGGGAACAGGCATTTGGTGCAATTGCGTACGTGTGCTTAAAATGCGAGCTCTCCTCAGAGGATAAAGCTTCCACACTTACATGTATCGATCTGTAAAAAATGCCTAAATACGAGAAATGTCACAGCTGTTGTTTATGACTCAATAGCCGCCTAGATTTAAGGTGACTTGGTTATAATTTTCTAGACTTTCGATTAATATCCTGGGTCAGTAATGTAAATAATTCCATCTCACTAGATTTTTTAAATTTTTACTTTAGTTTACCCAATCTTTAATTTCCTTTCATTGGTAATTGTCCTTGCTAATATAATATTTCTCTAGTTTGAACCAAGACAAACCATAATATACAAATGGCTACTTGTGTTTCCTCGAGAGTCCTTATGTTTAATAATTATAATAATAATAATAATTTAATAATAATAATTTATTTCTTCTATAGCGCTGTTTACAAATACTGATCAACGGCGCTTTAACCCTTCGCCTCGGGAAACATCAGGACTCTTCCATACGTTAAGTGCTTTGTTATATACCTTGACTTCCCTCAACAATCAGCAGCGAACAAACAAACAAGCAAAGACGGCACTACACAGAACTGAACTTCTTCACTCACAAGCCTGCTGAATGAACAATTTACAAATGTTGCAGGCTAACGTGATCACGCAACTTTTTATTCTTGCACTGATCACGTATTGTTGTGTCCGGCGCGGGCAAAGAATCAACCAATCACAGTGTTCGTTTTGTTGAATGTAAAAGACAAGGTATATAACAAACCGAGTTATTAAGCTGCGTGCAATAGTGAATTGTACTCGTCTGGTTCAGAATTTATTATCAATAGTTGAAAGTTGCTTTTCTCGGTTTGTTGTCATAATGCCCATTCCAGTGTATTCCAATTACTTTTCTCTTTATTCATTTCTAATGGGTGGTTTCCTTTTATGGATTTTATTTTAGGCAGTTGTTGGCTGACTTAATGTATTTAATTTAAAAATGTCGGTATCATTAAAGCCACTGTTAAGAGTGTTTAATTGTTGTGAATGTAATGCTTAGTAGTAACCTCGCCTGTCCCTCTTCAAACTATTCATTTGCCTCATTTTGTTTGTGTTTAGTAGATTTATAAGCACGCCGACACAAATTTATATTGTAATTGGTTTGAACCTCTGAGTCTCATTAGATGCATGAAACTCTTTGAGAGGAAATTATAAAATTGTTCGCATAAAAACATCATACAATATTAATTAAACGCTTGTAAACACACGACAATAATCATTCTGAATGAATATGTGAGTGATCTTCGCAGTAGTGAGCACTACTTAAGCAGTAGTGAATATAAAGGAAAGCTTTTACTTTGATGGAATAGGTCCATTGGAAGAAGAGAAACTTTGTCAATATTTTTCGAATGTGATATATAAGACTATTGAAATCATTCTTAAAAAACTCATCAATAATTCATGAAGGAAATACATAAGAAATTAATTTTAATGAGTGTCTTTATATCTGATAAAGACATGGCTAAAGTTTACATCCGATTTTTTGGGCCAAAATGACCCAAAATCTAAATTTTAGTGTAAGAATGGATAGATGTACAGACAACTAGATAATTACTTTTGGGCAGTGGTTGATGAGATGGCCGTCTTAGCTTGTAAAGCGATGCCTGAGCGATGCTGAAATTTGGATCGTAATTTATCGTAGCTATGATAGCAAGTCTACTTAAGTAAGATCTGAGTGAAACTTTAGATGGGTTTTTAATTAAACTGTCGGTATATGTGCATGTGTCTATTATTTTATGTTCAATTTGGATTGATTTTTATAGGGACCATTTAGTACAAATTTAAAGCTTGAGAGTGCTTTCCGTTTTGAAAGTTAGACCCCATAAGATAAACAAGCTGTCGACTGAGACAAAGTAAAGCTCCGCTTTAAGACACTTCGAGGTCTTATGGGCATCTGGCACGAAGAGGATGAGTGAGAGAGTTCAAGACGCTGCTCAGTGTGAATGTCAAATCCTACGAACTGAAAGAGAAACGATTTACGAAACTAGTGCAAGTCGGAGACGGAAAGCTTTACGGTAAGTGTTAGGCAGTCTTCGAAAAGCACCTGCTTTAAATTTTTACTTGACAAAAAGAAGGTGCGACTTAAGAGGCAGTCCTGCTAAAAGCGCTCCTCTCGAGTTAGCGACCAAAAAAAGTTTTCCTTCATTTTTTGACCATGAAAAGGGTTTGGTACACATGTTTAAAAAATGCTATAATTATTTTCCAATTCTTATTTTTGCGCTGCCACAGGCCCAAATTGAATTTTGGCTCACCTGCCCGAACTGATAGCGATCGAAAGTGTAAATTTCACAGATTTTGTCAAGCGCGCTCTGACTGCAAAAATCTAGCTCACTGAATTCTATTTTGCTACAAGTTACAAGGTGTATCCAGTTAGTTCTCAGACAAAATGTAGAAACTTACAAGAAAATCTTACGCATTCCAGCGTGATTAGAAGACACCCTTCTCTTGAGCCTTAATTTGCATATTGAAAACTAACCAAATGAAAGGAAAGATATCTCAAAAGTTTGGTCTAAATCGTGATAACAAACCACATCAGAGCAAAGTCTATACTCCAATGAACTGGTACATTGTTTCAAACCGGTGGGTATCACCTTAGCTTCCACACACCATGAGCTCAAAATTGACGAAAATCCATGTGTTTACATAATTATCGTTGGTGTCAAAGTCATTTGCATAATTCAAAAAATTGGCGAAAAGATATTTTTTTTACCGTTCAGATTCTTTTACTGGCCTTCTAAACAATGGGTCTTAACTTCCTTTAATGATTGTATACAAGAGAAATCTTGGCTTGTGGTAAAACGTTGGATAAACGTGATCAGGCTAGCGCTTGCGAGACCCACAAAGTAAAACGTTGGTGGTTGTAAGTAGTGTATTGAATAAATATCGTTAATTCACGTTGTGAACCACGAGATGGAAAATATGAAATTCTAAAATTAAAGTTTTGCAATTTGGTAATTGTAGATATTATATGCATCTTGGAAGATACACAAACATAAGATACATTACGTTAATAATTTTTAAACAACCACATGCAAACATAAACTCACGGCCTGCCCACGGAGAAAATGCTCTGAATGCGTCCAGCAAACACAAGCGACCCTATTCAAGAGGGTCTTAAAGGTGGGGGGGGGGGGGGTCTCTTTGACGGTTGACGGTTAAAAATATCTCGTTTAGACGGTTAACGGTTAAATTTTAGGTCATTTGACGGTTGACGGTTAATTTTTCGGAAGGACGTTTATCACACGAATTTAAAGCACAAATTTGACTGTAAGTTGTAATAAAACGATATGCTTTTTCTCATATTTGAATAATGGATTTAATCCTATAATTTGTGCACTAAAAATAAGATTATTGGTCTTCAACTATGGAAACTATGTGTATTATTAGCGTAATTACATCACCTCCCTTACCGCTGGACGTATTAAGCGCCTGCTCCACCATTGGTGTACTTGTATGAGTAGTCGTATTAGGATCTTAGACAATTTTTTAAACAATTTTTTAAAATTTTTTAAACAAAAAATAGTGAGCAGCACACAGCAACAGATCTTGTCAATTTTGTTTATTATCCAACCGGTTTCGTCTGATCAGACAGACTTCATCAGGGATTTAACAGGATTACAAATTGAACTACTTTTATACTAAACATTTACAGTATAAAGCACGTTCAGAGTAGGGTGTGAACAGCAAAAAACACCCACAAACAAATACGCACAGGATACAACGTAAATCCTGCGTTACAAAATGTGCAATAGTTAATTTTGGGGGTCACGATTTAACGTGTCCCTGATGAAGTCTGTCTGATCAGACGAAACCGGTTGGATAATAAACAAAATTGACAAGATCTGTTGCTGTGTGCTGCTCACTAGTTTTTGTTTAAAAAAGTTTAACCTAAATTTAACCGTCAACCGTCAAAACGACTTATTTTTAACCGTCAACCGTCAAAGAGACTCCCCCCCCCCCCCCCCATTGAGACCCTCTCTCGAGTCTCGAGCTATCTCTGCCTTGGCTGGCTGTCTTCCATTCTTTCCTTGATGACAACGTGGATGACGCCATCTTGGAACGAGTGTGACGGACTGGGTTCTAGAAGACAACCGCTGACCTATCAAACCTATTCCCTTCGGATTCTTTGACTAAAATGAGGGCAAGATGCGGCTTTGGACGACATAAATAAAGTCAGATTGTGCTTTTTAACACAAAATTATACAAATAATCAGTCGAAAATCAAAAATGCCAGCAAATAAAATGTAAACAAAACAAAAAGCCGCGAAGCCAAATAATGCCAAAAAAGTGCACTACCGGTAAGAGCCTATGCGCGGCCTGCCGAAGACAGGTTCAGTTGCTCCATCCAACTATTCTGCGACGAGCTGTGTGCACATCACTAGCAGAATAAGCAAAACGTCAAAAAAATTGTACCCTAACCCAAAAAAAGACGCGGCCTGCCGCGGCCACCCATGCCGAATGACCTCTAAATTGTGCTAAAAATCCTTAACGTAGCGATTTTTACCAAATATGGCCTTATTAAAGAAATCATCGTCATAAAACCAAACTTCAACCATCATAAAAAAAATTCAGTCCTTGTTCTAGCTTAAAATGACATTTTTGGTTCATATTCTTCTCCCGAGCGTAGATACAGCCTTTTGTTCCAGTGCATTCGGGCCTTCCCCATTTTCCTTCCAACATTCATGGGCCTTTCCTCCCTTGGTCATCTTCAGTGTTCACAAATTCCAAAATATGCGGCGGTAGGTCGAGAAATTCATCAATAGTCGAGTCCCAAAGGTACTAAGTGTCCTACCGACCAGATTCCCACTCGTAGAAACAAGCCAAATTCGACAACAAAGTACATCCCTTGCTCGATCTTTGAGAAAGTGGACTCTTAGCTACCGTCACGCTTAACGATGCTCATCAGGCAGCCACTAAAGATGAAAATGGCTGTAAAAAATTAACTAGCAAAAATCGCAAGCAAACCGAACTTGCTGTTCTTGTAGCTCCACGTATGAAAAATAGCTACGTAAGAATGCCGTTTTCAGAAACCTTGAGCCTCCAGTGCCTTAGGACAGCTTTTCCGTGGTAGTTTGAAATAAAGAGTCACGAAATGCTATGGATCGTTTTAGTGGAAAATCACTCGGAAAACGTAAACGGCTGGGCGCCAATAGGTTAAAATGTGCACTTTATTCTATATTATCCACTGAGTTGCAAAAAACAAAGGCTAGGTACTACTTAAAAAAGCCTCGTGTCCACAAATTTCTGTATAATCAATAGAGTATCTAAAAAAGCGAAAATTTTGATTATGTCGATAAAAAGAAAGCCCATACATCTGTAGTTGTGAATGATATATGAAATGAATCACATATTGAAGTCCTGAAATTTTTTAACTGATTTAACTTTGGGAATACAAGAGTCCCTTACCGAATCCCCTTGCCGAATTCCGCGACTGTCAATCAAACTTCTAGACGAACTCCACAGATTTGGACGAACAAAATAGATTTGCAGCTATCAACAAACATGTGGAAGAATCCCGGCGTAGTCAATCAAACGAAACCGAAAAAATTAATCGAACTCAATCGAACCCAACCGTGTCATTGTTGTTCGATTTTTTTTCGGTAATCGAACACATTCGAACTGGAGTTTTCACGCGAGTTCGATTATCGAACGTTCGATTAACTACGCCGGGAAGAATGCATGGTTGATCGGAGTTTCTACTAAGCTCTGAAAAGAGCTCCCGATCATCTCGGTTTAATTCTTGAACGGAACACATTTGATTAACTTAACAGCAAAGATACTGTTGATGAACTTCTTTCGAATGCTTCGTAAATGAAGGATGGTTAAGTTAACTGGTTTTCAACGAAGGATGATACAGTTGTTAAATTTATGCAAGTATGGACGTCGCATATTCCTTTCCATTAAACACTCTTAAGTTTTCAATACGCTAAATGAGCAAGCGATAAATGTCATTGTCTGTTAACTTTCATTAGTTGTTTGGCCGGTGCTTTTTTGCGCGCGTATTTTTCACGTTGTGCTTTTGCTCTTGACTTGATGTAAAAGTTCTTGTCTCGTTTAAAATGTCACAGATTGACCGCCATTTCACATGCAGCTATTACTTAATGTTTGCTTAAATGAGGCGAAACATTGCCATTGTTCATAGAGGCGGAGCTTACAGTCATTAATATGCACGCGCTAGGTTCAAAACAAGTCCTTTCAACTCCCAAAGCCTATGGAAAGCCAAATGGTGCAAAATTCAAGAAGCAAAATTGGCGTCACATTCAGCAAATTTCCTATCAAGTTCAAGACGGATTTCGATCAAGCTCAACAAAATCAAGTCACAGCGGTCCGGAATCCTTTAATCTGGTTGGCTGATGGCGCGCGCAGCAGCGGTCCTGATTTTCCCATCCGGACCCCGAGTACTGACCGCTACCGACTTTGAAGCAAACTTGGGAGCGAGCGAGAATTTTCATCAAATTGAAAGCGCAAAAAAGACGTAAATGATGTTTATAGTAACCATGAGTGGTTGTTAAGTGGATGAAGAAACAATCGGTGGGATTATAAACGTTGCAATTTCTGAAAAAGGCGAGGATACTCAATTGAGTACACATCCGAATTTAATTTCAAAGTTGTAGCTTAGCTTAAAGCCATTTATTACTATAAGTTGGACGCTGTGAACGCCATTTCGAGTTGCCATTCTTTGTTTTCTCTTGTATAATCGAGGTATTTTCACGATTTAATCGAAAAAGAAAGTATACGCTTGTATTTTGTTGTCATGACATTCCGTCTCTGTGGCCGGTGTTGCATGTACAAATTATTTTGCACTTGTTGTTGTTGTTGTTCGTTGTTTTAATTTTAATACGAGCTTTAACATATTTTACTGCGTTTCTTTGCTTTGCATTTTACACTTTTTCAATTTATAAATCGACGTTTTGTTAAGTTTAATTCAAGAAGAAACGAGTTTTCTTTTATCGTTCAATTTATGCCTTTGTGTTAAGGTGAAGGTTTCACGCGAGAGTCACTGTCCTCATTAGTATAATACTAGCAAACTTTAAAAACTCTGCAAGGCAAACTTACCTCTAATACAGTTCAGGTTTCTGACCTTATTAAAGAGTCTGTTAAAATTCTCTGAAGATTTCGAGGATCAATTTTTGCCGCGGTAAGGCGAGAAGTTTGAAAACTTTATTTTGTTCAGTAGTATTTTGTTTTTCACCGACTAAACGTTAATGCAAATTCGCGTGTAATTTTAAAACAGAATTTGCCGGTCGTAGATTAATTATCCCGCCTATAAACCAGTTTTTTTCCACGAAAAAAATAAACACGTTATTTGCCGGCCTTGGTCGCTCCTTATTGGGAAAAACTGTGCCCCGCGGTCTCGAGTATCACCTCGGCCTGCGGCCTCGGGCCATACTCGAGACCTCTGGCACAGGTTTTCCCAATACGGACCTCCCGGCCGGCAAATAACATATATTTATTATATGACTGGCTCTTTCAGCGATCAAGATGAATCAATTCTCCTGCTGTGATTTGCTACCCGCGAGGTCAAGTAGGAGCCATCTTGACCGCTCGGGTTAGCCCATTCGTCCCGCGTTTTACTGTATTTGAATAGCGTCCTTTGAGTCATATAATAAATCTTTTATTGACCAAGCTTGTTCGGTCAAGGTGGCGGGATATTGGCCTCGTTCTTTTTTTTTTTTTTTTGCTTGTTTATGGACCTCGACTTCGTCTCGGACCATAAACACGCGAAAAAACAGAACTTGGCCAATATATCCCGCCATCTTGACCTCACGCTTGGCGAATAACTCATATATCTATTTGATCTTACCCACCCACCCACCCCACACATGAATATCAGATGAAATAGACCACCACACCAGGGACTACGTCCGCTACTCTTTTCGAAAGAGGAACGATTTACAAAACTTATTGTAATCCACGCCAAGGGAGACTATTAAACATTAAAGGAGTAGGTCACTCCAGACATCATGAATTTTTTTAATCCACTTAGTTGAATTACTCGCCGTGTTTTGAGCATGTGAAGCTTAAAGACCCATTATCACCCTTGATGCATCGTGCGCCGCGACCGTTAATTCTGGAATATTTCGTGTAACGCTAAATTACTCAGACTTCAAAGCCCTTGTTTTGTCGCTCTTGTTTTATCGCATCGTGAACAAATCTCCAAATTTATGGCCATAAATATGTTCTCCGTTTATTCTTCTTCATTTTCCTTATATTATTTTTTGAACAATTTGCATGTATGTAAATTTTGGCCCGTGTTAAGTCGAAAGAGTCAGTGTGGCAGTAGTCGGTTGCGGTACCTTCGCAGCGTTGTTTTATATCAAAGTGAGGTACAAGGAGGATTTACACAGACTCGTTGATCAGGTTTGGGGCTTTTTACCTCGGAGCTTTCAAAAATTCGCTGAGCTTGTTGGAGCTGACTTACTGCGATTTGGAAACTGATTTGATGGCGAGTATTAAACATTGCACTTGGCTGGACAACTGTTTTCCGCATGTTTGATGTTTTACCTCAAGGTCAGTTTGTGTAACGGGTTTTGCGGCTTTGGTCATTTCTTTTTAGTGTTTTTAATCCGATTTGTCGCCAAGTCTCTTTATCGACTGCCATTTTTATGCCCCTTCGGGCATTCTAGCTTTGCGTTCAGTTTGCAGCTTGCCTACACTGCGTGAAAATTCTTTTTCTCGCCAAGATCTCCGTGATTGATGAGAATTACACCGCTTTTGTTTCCTCCCGTGTTTTGGTTCGGAGCTCAAAGTTTTCCTCCTTTTGTCAAGCCGCATGTATATAACAGTATATAAGTATATATAACAGTATATAAGTATATATAACAGTATATAAAAGCGAAAGGACAGGATAATTGAATGAGGGCGCACAAGTATTTTTCTTACTGCAAATTAGAAACCATTACCCGACAGTAGCTGCCGACAATAAATGTTTTCTTGTGGATATTTTGTCACCATCCTCGCCACATAATCAGCGAGCTTTATCAATAACGGATCGTTCAATGCTTTGCTGTTTTTATTTTAAACCTGTGAACGGATTGTTCACGGTTTTAATGAAGAAATATGAAGAAATAAGCAACTTGAATTTGTAGCCATTTGCTTTGCCAAACCGGACACAACCCGACACAAACTCGGCGCGATGAACCACATCAAAAGCCCGATAACAATAACTGACCAATCAGAGGCGTCATTTAACAATGGTGCCATTTTAAAACAAAAACAAAAGACCGCGTTGGATCAAGGGTGATAATGGCCTTTAAGTGCATTCGATCCACTGGAAATAGTCCATTTCCGATTTGTTTGAGCGCGGGAGATTGGTAACAAATTTAAACGCGAAAGCGAACCTTGGGGGAAGACTGGCGGAAACAACAGAAGGAAAACAAGCTGTAAAAATTAGGGCTTTCATATTTATGACGGTAAAATACTGTGCAGTTGCGGTTTGTACTGATAGCGACCACAAAAAGGGAAATCTGTCCTATTTTCGTTTTTCTTCTGGTAGAAAAGTTTGTAAAAAGTGGCAATTGTTTGGCAGAAGCTAAGAATCGATGATAAATTAATTCGATACTCGAATCTGTTCTCTGCATGCATTTTCGAAAAGAAGACCTTAAAAAGGAATTGTCAAGAAGATTTCTGTTGCCGCAGGAGCTGTTCTCATAATATTTGATCCAGAATAGGCAGCTCCGAAGAATCTTAATGAAGAAAGGCTTGAAAGTGGAACCTTGGGGTGGAAAGATCAGCTACCAAGATGGAGAACACGTGTATAAGTCAGTAAAAGTAAATTGTGGCATTGTGAAATCGCACGTCCAGCTCTGGATGTTATTAGGGTTTGGTGTGGTTCCTTTCTCAGTTCTCGGTTACTTGCTAACACGTCCGACAAGTCTTCTTCGTCTTCATCGACCTGTCTTAGTTTCATTTCACTTGCTGTTCGTGTGAGGTCCACAAGTTCAGCTATCTGATACCTGTATTCCTCGTTTTGTTAAATAATCCTTTCGCCAGGGAACGCTTATATTATTAAACTACTCTCCATTTTCAGATTTTGACTGCCCGAGCTTGAAAAAATGATCTCGCTTTCATTCAGTTGTTTGCACTGTAAAGGATATTTATTTAACAAATAAATGGGTTTATGTACCTTGGGAACAATGAATCTATTCAGCCTTCTGGTCAGGTGATTGTAACATGATCTTGCAATCGCAACTTTACTCCCTTATACAAAGCAGTGAAGAGCTATATTCATTCTCTTTTGCTCGAGGCAGTCAAGTTCTGAAATCAACATTTCCCACCCTCCCTGTGGCCCTTGGTGAATATTAGTATTATAATGCGTCGGGGTATCCCCCTCACCTTTGCTGGGAACAGTTTCATGTATAGAAAGCTTCATTGGTTTTGCGCAGTTGTTGCAAAAAATAAACGGCTACTTAGTTGGCCAAAAGATGGCAGAATGTGTCACGTCTTATCTCTTCCCAGCAAACCGAGCTCAACCAAGACAATGATCGCTGTATATAATCTTTTCCTACGGTTACAAATGGGGCATAAATGTATTTTGTTTCTCCCGCGCTATTCCCTCAAGCCTCGTTTTCGTGTCGGTTTTCATTACCAATCTTCCGCGCCCAAATATATCGGAAATGGGCTATTCAAATTGAGCGCCGCCATTTTGATTAGCACTTAGTAGCCTGGCCAACTCTCCGTGATATCATTACGTAAAACAGAGGTCGTTTATTTGTCAACAAAAACCGAAAGTTCCAGTTGGAAATTCAAATGGCTCATTCCACCGGAAAGTTTCCAGAAAAAAATGGAAACCATCGGACGTAGTCCTCTTTTTCCATTGTAACCGAAATGACCGGAAAGTTTCGATTCTGTACCATTTGTTAAACCATGATTGTCCCGGTCCGCTTTCACGCGGTTTTCGATCTCTTTGACGGGAAAAGCCAGTACCATAGCAGGGAGCGTTCTATTCCGACCGATGTTTTGTGCAAATGGTAAGGGATCTCGGACTAGCCAAACCGCTTTGAGAGGAAAAGCCTGTACCATTGGGAGCGTTCGTGCAAATGGTAAATGCTCAGAGTCTCATATGAAGCTTGTAACATCGTTGTACCTCTTTTTCCGTTGAAAATTTTGTTTTTCGTTATGGACTACAAATGCCGTCGTGTTGGGCTCGCTCCAGACTGTAATACCAGACCCAAAAAGATAAGGAAAAGGGTGTAAAATTTCCGAACTTGCCCGTCAAAAACCATCGATTAACAAAGAAGAAGCTTGACTAATTACGCCACGACGAGGGATTCGGGTTGCCAAAGAAACTTCAAAATGCGTATGCGTACTGATTTGAAATATCCTACAAATTTGAACTGATTGGCCTTTTGGCGATTACCGTGGAAAGACGGTAATCGGCGAAAATTATTTTAAAGGCGCTACTTTCATGTGGGCAGTCAAAACCTTTCCAGTAGTTCGAAGTATTTCATATGATGTCAGAGTCACAGATAACCCTGGCTATGTTCAATAAAGAGAGTGGAGGAACTAAAGCCAGTTCGAGAGGAGTTAATCGAGACCCATAAAGAAATCGAGCGGCTGAACACGGACTTATCGTCTCAGTCGCTTTCGCTGGAATATATGGAAAACCAAAGTCGCCGTAATAACATCAGAGTTAACGGAATCCCGGAGTCTTCACGTGAAACTTGGGAAGAGGCGGAGGAGAAAGTGAAAGATGCAGTTAAAACCAAGCTCGGTATCGACATCGACATTGAGAGAGCTCACAGAGTCGAA
>JAEMWC010000464.1:515000-550000 GCA_016490735.1 Pachyseris speciosa
TCCTCAATTTTTTGTCAAGTTGATATCCCATTCTATCTCGATCACCCGCGGTTGAAAACACCAGAATTGTCATTTTTGAGAAAATTAGATCTTCACGTTTCAGCTGGCCTTTTGAAATAAGCGATCTTATTAATAAAACTAGAACATTTTTTAGAGGGGGTGGGGGGGGGGGGGAGCAGTTGTTGATGAGATAGCAGTCTTAGCTTGTAAAGCGATGCTGAAATAACGCGAAACAGAGTTAGCAACCTCGTTCCCAGGGTCCTCTCCTTTCAATCCCCTGGTGCGAGAGAAGACGGGAAGGAGAGGACCCTGGGAACGAGGTTGCAGATTTGGATGGTTACTTTTTTATCGTAGCCATCTCCGCAAGTCCAATGTGTAAAACCCGTGTAAGATCTGAGCGAAACTTTAGATAGGTTTTTATTGCCAAATTCGTTGTATCGTGCTGCGTGTTTTGTAAACCTCGAAGGGATTTGGGGTTTCAATTTTTCTGTTCCGTCAATCATCTGGTTGGGAGCGGGGTTATGCAAATAGCCCAACCAGAACGCGTCGCATTTTGATTTGCATAACCCCACCCCTACTCAGGTGATTGGCAGAACAGAAAAACCCAAAAATGTTTCGAAAACGCGCAGCGTGATACAACGAATTTGGCTGTAATTAAACGGTCGGTTGTGTGTATGTGTCTATTATTTTACTTTGAGTTAAGATTGATGTTTATGAGGATCATTTAGTACAAATTTAAAGCTTGAGACACTGCGAGGTCTTATGGGCCCACCCGGTACGAAGAGGATGAGTGAGTGAGTTTGAGACACTTCTCGTGCAGTGTGAATGTCAAATCGTACGAGCAGAAAGAGGAACGATTTACAAAACTAGTGCAAGTTGACGACGGAAATTTTTACGGAAAATGTAAACAGTCATAGAAAAGCAACTGCTTTAATATCTTTACTTGACAAAATGGAAGTGCGACTTAAAGCAAACCCTTTACAACTCAATTAGAATAAGATTTTTTTATAAGGATGCATTATGTCTGAAAATACATTACAGAGGAAGCGCTAAAACAGCACAACTTGCAGGCTGTTTTTGGCCTCTAGATGATAGATGATAGACGATATGCTATCTTAAGAGCTGGGTGTTCAAAGGGCAGTCTCCGTGTAGGATTGTGACGAATTGTAGTTTTCCCAACGTCACCTGTATTAATGAAATTTGGAACGAACAGAGAGAAGTGAAACAAAACTTGAAAATGACATAAAAAGCTAATGTTTGCAAAATTGAGGTTTGCCTTTTTACCCCAGTTTTTTAATATGTTTTATTTTCGTTTCCGCAGACTTAAATGCAATTTTAAGTTGCTATCCACTGTAATTGTAGGTATGCTTTCTTTCAAGATTAAAACACAGATCATGCATATGGCCCCATGATTCCTGTTCCACGATTCTTCTTCCACGAGCTTGCACTTGTGCAGCCCATTTTGTTGCGATATATCAGTTTTGAAGAATAATCGCGTGGTATAAACGTACCATGAAACGATGATCTCGTCTCGCAGACGTTTTGTTCACACGAGAAGAAAAGAACTTTTGTTCGTTTCGCAACGATCCGCGTAATATGTTAAGGGATGCCCCGAAGGCGTTACTATTGGTAGAGTCTCTTGCAGCTAGTGTTTCTAGCTAGTTGTTAATAATAAGTAAAAAGTGCAAAAAAAGTCTGAATCTGAATCTGAAGGAAGCAAAGAAATTGCGAGGACCACTTACTGAGTTTCACGAAACATTCACTCTCTCTTGCAACGTAGGCCGTTACGTACGTTAAACAAGACAACAGCGGAAGCAGTTTGGAACATAATCTTGATTGTCATCTCTACGAGTCTACATTGCTGATAGCACTAAATTGCCTCGTCTCAGACATTAATGAGAGCAGTTTTCCCGCAATTGAATGTCGTAAATCCAAAACCAAGGTAATTACTCTGGCCAATCACAACAGACGAATACATAGCAAAGAACCAATCAGCATTCAAAGTAATCACATGCAGCCGATGCCAAGGGCGGGAAAACGAGCGCGTGCAAGTCACGATTGGTTTTGGTTTTGCATCTCATTGGTTGGGAAAGTGGCGCAAGTTTGTTAACCAGTCACAGAGTGTAGAAAACTGAAACCGCTCTATCTTATAGGGCTGTCCTTGATTTCCACTTTTAGACAGCCTCGTGAGACTTCCATTCATTTTCCTAATTCCAAGTCGGACATTCACGGATTTGAGTTAAAGTGTAAAATTTTTAAATACGTTTGCGAAAACAAATTCCAGGATCAACTACCTTAAATTAAACAGATCTCTGATGATCTCATAAGAGAATGAAAAGAAAACGAAATTATATAAGAAATGAAATCAGTCTTTTGAAATAAAGCTCGAATTATCTCAAGAATGAAATCAATTTTTTTAGCTCAATTCGATTCACATGCATATATGATTTTAAGCTAGTTTAGGGAAACCATATCACCTTTAGTTGTCACTGAAAATTTGGGCGTAATCTTTAATTGAATCATCACCCACATTTTTTCCCTTTAGTAGCAAAAACAAGGAAGAACTGGGACCTTATCTTTCTCTGAAAGATCTTCGAATGTAAACCTTTTAGACGAGTAAAAGATAAGATTATATTCATATAGAGTTATGCGCTCTATAAGTATTAAAGATTATTATTGATTATTAAGAGTGATTATCAAATGTTTTTCACGTTTCGAGCCACAGCTTAAAATCAGTATTTCAGAATTATTTGGGTCTCACACTCTCTGACTGATTTGTCTGAAAGGGAAGTTAGGTTATAATTTCCATTAAAACACAGCGTGAGACGTTATTTCCTTCTGGAAGTTACGTCTGCTCATTAATAATTATTTCATGAATAAAGATATCTTATGCTGAATTCAGTTTTCTGAGAATAAACTCATTAGAACAGATTAAACAAGAACAAACTGACAGCCAACTATCCGCCTATGCACACGCCCCCCCCCCCCCAAAAATACTAGGACAATTTTCTTTAAGATAAAAGTGCTATTTTTTCCTTGCTTACGAAGCTGTTTAGCCGGTTGTTTAGTCTTCCCCAATTTTCTGAAGCGAGAGATGTAATGGCATCTCCATTTGATCGCTTCTTACGCCGTGAAAAAATGATCTTTAAGCCCGAGCTACTTGTCTTTAACACTATTACTGATGAATATGTGAAAGTCACACGTTTTAACTGCGGACTGAAGATGCGAGTGGTCGTCGCAGTTTTGCCTTTCATCGCAAGTCGTCATATAAATAAAGGTTGTCATCATTTTTGTTTTGAAAATGTGACCAAAGTCAACCGTTTACCGAACTCTCTGGTCTCCGAGATTTCCATGAATTTGGGATGAGCACATAATAACATAGGCTTGAAAGAAGGTACCGTTTAGATTATCTTTTTTGCAACTAGAGTATTCGATTAATTTGGTTGGTGATATGAAAAAAAGCCAGATTCATCTATGAACTCCAATATCGAGGTAGCGTAAATCCAGTCTATGTACCACGCCGATCTATATAATGATAATGAAAATGAATTTGTGTAGCGCTAAAACTATAAACAATATTCAGAAGCGCTTTACATAAGTTAAAGTTTTATAATAATTTAAAATTAAAATATTCAAAGGCACTAAACATTAGAACTATTGAAACAAACTAAAAGCTTTCCTAAATAAAAATGTTTTAAGTTGCTTTTTTAAAAATGGCGAGGGTACTACTTGTTCTTATATTATACGAAAAAACTTGTTTCCAAATAAACACAATACTTCTTTGATATATATAAGACTTCTCCTAAATATTTAATACTTGTTTCATATAGATAAAACTCGATGTAGAAATATCCAACTTGTTTCCAAATAAACACAACTTCTTGTAAATATATAAAACTTCCTTTCAATATTTATACAACTTGAGGCACACATACAAAACTTGTTTCAAATATTTGACTTGCGCCGCATATATACAACTTCTTATCGATTAGATTATTGCAAATCGATACCACAGTTAGTATCCAGGTCTTTGGAAAACAGGTTTACCTAAAATAGGGAATCCGGAATCCGGAATCCGGAATCTAGAAACTGGAATTAATAATTACTAAGAGGGTTAAAAGAACCGAACAAGACGATAGATGTCTTACAGAAGGAGGTAGGTGACAGAACTGAAGTCTTAGTCTGGAACTTGGTTTGTTCTTTCCAGTTGAGTCGCTGTGGAGGGATATAGAGATAACTATTAAGAAAGACCGTATGCAGGATCATTAAATGGAGCTTAACGAGCTGACCCGCGAGATTTTACACTAGCCTCGTACATGTTTAACCTTAAGAAACAAACATGCCCATGCAGTGCGACCCTTTAATCTTTCTTGGAGCAGATTAACGACATTTATCGCCTACTGTAAAAGTAGGCCTGGCGGAGTAGGGGAGTCCTGAGTTGTTGTAGATATCCTTAATCGATCAGAAGTGGAGAGCAGCGGATTTCACGTGCTCAAGGTTCCAAAATAAAAGTTTCAAGGTATATTGGGCACCATACTGACTTAGGTTTCAGAAAAGGAGCGACTCTTGGAAAGCCGCTTGAAAAAAAGAGCAATGACAGAAGACGGTATGAGGGTGAATCTTTCTGAAAATGTTGTAAGCAAACGAAAACGCTAAAACAATCCTCACCCAGCCCCATAGCTATCATTTCCAGATGGGGCATTTATAAACGTCTTTTTTTGTAATGAATCATTTTTTGTCTATTTTTTTCTCCAATTAATCTCTCAAATTACATTTTCTTTTTTCTGCATATTTAAAGTTTTTTTAATTGAGTTTTCTTCGTCTTTTGGAGATGTTCCGAAATGTCCCATGTTCCGACCATGTTCCACGTTTTATCGACTGCGACTCAACAACCTGAAATGTACGCACCGAGACAGTTCCCAAACAGACAATGACCAATCAGGCGTAAGCGTTCCCACGCGCAATTAAGTCAAAATATGCAAAGCGATTTTTCTCTGGTTTTTGGTCACGTAGCGTTCAAAATAATAAGCAAAAAAATAGCTCTTGTTTTATAAAGATCAAGCTGAAATGAATAACAAAACATTGAAAACGGAAAAAAAGTTGCTCGAAATCAACAAAGGTTGATCGAAAATCGAAAGTTGTTCAAAAAGTTTTCATCGACAAAAAGAATAAGAGAAGGCGCTTTTAGTTAAAATTATTTGATTTTAAAATGTCCAAAATGTACAATACATTGAATACAATAGTGCAAATTAATGGGAATAAACGAGGGTGTGTAACTAGGTTAGTAAGATATTTATTATATCTCTGAGGTTAATCCGGCGCGCGCGAAAGAAAACTAGTTGAAGTCAAGCGGGCCTTACTGTAGAATACTGCCCGCAAAATTGACCAATTACAGGGCGCGTACTAAGTGAGAGATATAATAAAGTAAATTAGTAACAGATCTAGATAACTAATATTGTAGTAAATATTTGGTAACACAGGAAACTTCGCTACGAAAATGCACGATGTTCGATAACAGTTATGACTTATCCAAAGTAAATTCTCCAATGTTTTCTTGCTCGCGGACGATGTTTGTATAAACTTCATGTCAATTTCATTCGCACAATGTCAGCCACAAATTTATATGTATACATAGTGAAGGCTTTTCTTTTTCGCTGTATTATGTGAGGCCGTGAAGTTCCCGATGAAAGGGTTGTATTTTGGGGATGTGTAAGAGATATGCCCAAAACTCGAGGATTTGTCCCCACAAATTTGTATGTATAAATAACGAAGGCTGTCAAGTGTTATCTTTGTTTTTCGCTGTATAATGAGAGGCCGTGTTCCTGATGAAAGGGTTGTATTGTGGGGATGTACCTGAAGGGAAAAACTTAAAAACCATCTCGTTAGATCAAAAGTGATGTTCATAAATTGCCACAGTCTTAATAGGATTAGTCTCCTTCGCAGCCGTTTTTTGGGATGTCCCGCAACGTTGCCTGACAACCCAAACCACGGCTGCGAAGAAGGCTATAAAAGGATAAGACACTAAAGCAACAAAACACCCAAAACTAATATAAAATAAACCAATTTCTGACAATCAGCTACTAGAAGTTTAGTGCGAAAATAGCTTGGACTACACGAATAAAATAAAATATAAAATAAAATGGAATCAATTAAACTCGTAAGAGATATGCCCAAAACTCGAGGATTTTTCCCTACAAAATTGGAAAAGATCTTCTATTTGATTACAAAAATTCAACTTTTCTTTAAGCTTTGATTCAGAATTTTAAATTTTCGCAACAAGAATTTTAAATTTTTGCAACAAGAAGTTAAAGAAGTTAAGAGTAGTTATCTGTAAAAACCACCTTCAGCCATGCAAGATGGAAAAATCGAAATTCCTCAAACTTTGCCACAATAAAGGCCTTACGAAAATATTTCGAAAAACACAAGTTTCAGCTCTTTTCGATTTATTTATTTCTGCTGAGGCAGCATTTTAATTTTTATCCATGCGAGCGCCTTCAGACATGCCAAAAATGCTATACTTATTTTGATGTCACGTACATAAATTAAAAGAAACTGGTCTGTCAATTCATACTTTTTTGATTGTAGGAACCCTTCCTCGTACTCTGTTGTCGCCAGAATACAAATATATTGAAACAGCAATTTTGGTAATTTTTCAAAATATTGTTACAAATAGATATTTTCAAAAGTGTCGAAATTAGCCAACTTTGCGGGCAAAAATCACTACTTGGTATATGGCTTTCGAACTTAATGTACCGTTCTTATAAAACAGCAATGTTTCCTCTGTTATTATATTAATAAAATTTTGGGGCAATTCAAATGGTAAAATTACACAAACGAAAACAATTACGCGACATTAGCGAAATCTAGGACTCGAGCCATTAACAACCGTTTCCCTGCCGCCAAGGAAAATCAGCCTACATTAGATTCAATCCGTACTTTTGCCTCAAAAGGCCTAAATGAAATCAATAAAGCTGCAACATTTAAATTCTTCAAAACCGTACGTGCACACAACATTGAGCTTTCATTAAAATAACAAAGTTTCGTCGATATAGCCAACACAAGTCCAGCAAAAAAAGTTATTTCTTAAAGTTAAGCATCGATCAACGAAGAGAAAGCGTTACATTTAAATATATTTTACCTGAAATGCTTCGGCAACGACTGAGGCGAAAAGACGGTCGACCAAACCTCCACTGTCCTGAACGTGACTCGGTTGAAGATGACGTTACATTAGATTCCACGAACACGTGCAAAACAACCTTTCTTTGAGCGCTATCTTCAGTTTTGAATTCGAAAAGGGAAAAGTGTTGATTCGAATGGGTAAAATAAATAACAAAACTCTGACTTAGTAACCGATGGTACGATAAATTGGGGCTTAAATGTGCGAAATAGGTTCCTACAGAAACACTGATCGAAATTGAATGCATAGAATTTCACTTTTATTTGTGACTGTAGCATACAGGGTGTAGCAAAGACAATTTTCGTCTGGATTTGAAAAGTTACTGCTGATGATTTTCGACAAAACAAACTTGCCATCAAATTAACTAGTTCTTTTATCAGACGAATTACTTCCATGCAGTATTCTCACATTAAATCTAAATTAAACTACGGCAAGCTTTTCATTTCCACGTGTAAACAATTACCCTTGCTAATCTACATCGTTACGAGAAATGAAGTCATAATTGGATCATATCGGATATAAGAAATATTATTTTTCCTTATTTCTTTTCTGCCTTTATAACTTATCTAAGCACCGGATCCCCGTAGTTTTAATTTAATTTAAAGTTGTCAGGACTTGAAACTGTTATAAGTCCTTTTTTAATGAATGCTAAGCTATGAATTTCAATTAACTCTTTCCGGACAGGACACCAATTATATCCGACCTGTAACTTTCCCAAATCCCGGGACTATAGTTGAAATGAAGCATTTTTATTGCAAACTGTTAAGTTTTTCAGGTTTTGTCACCCTGTAAACTGACCTAAAGTCCCAATTTTCACTGAATATGAGGTTTATTCCGTTGCAAAAGCCAAAAACGGCCTATGACAGCACAAAAAATACGTAACTTTGTCTTGAAGGTTTCAATAAAAAAATTCCTCTTGAAGCTTAAAGTCTACATTTGCAGCAAACTTCGACTCCAATTCTTGCAATCTGTTTCACATTTTCCTGCTCACTTCGTTAGCGTGTCCTGGATAACGCTATTTGGCTTCAGTGGCTCTCACGGTCTGTAATTTTCACGTTTGTGACCCAAAGGAATTCTGGGATTTTCTTGTCTAACAGTAGTACATCCTCGGAGACCCAGGGGCAGAGAGTCGGGTTGGGACGAAGATTCAGGACGAGCGAAAGTTTACAAGACGGACGGGAGAGCCCCTGGGAACATTTCTTTATCGGACTAGTTCCAGAAGCTATTGAAATCCAGTTTCCTGATTGGGCGGAAATTTTCTGGCAAGGAATTTTTTTCTGCCCAATCGGCGATCAGCTTATATATCGCACTCCTTTCGTGACTTCTTATACCGAGGGTCAAACGTCCAATCTGCTGTCAGCCATAGTTTCGATCGTTGTATCGACACTTCGAGAAAAGTTATGATGGAAAGGGGCCCACAAAATCCAGATATCGACAAATTCAACTTCTACTCAAGCAAAAATCACTTGTAAGGAACTAGAAAAATCAAGATGAAGACCGATCGCAGGTATCGTAAACTTCACGCGAAGAGTTGTTGCAGATTGTTGACAACTCGGCCACAATGGCGACGCGCACTATTACTATAGATAGATTTTGTCACATTAGTCCCCCGCCGTGACTCAGACAAACATTGCAGTTCGCTAAAGGAAAATATGTAGACGCGAGTGACAATTTTCGAACAAAAACACGAAAGAATCGGTAAAATCGTGGTATTTGCTTTCCAGAAGGGCGATAAATGGTTAGCACCAAGCACTGCTGTTTGTGTGAGTGCAAAAGTGACTGAAGGTATCCAAAAAAAATGCCAAAAATCCCTCAGATTGACAAGAATCTGGGTATTTATTCCATTCCCAAAATCTTCCCAACATATTGGGAAGTGCGAACGTTGGCTAATAGCTTGTTCACGGGAATTCTTTACAGAGAGAAACATCTCCCGGCCATAAATACATACATTTGTGCCAGAAGCATAAGCTTCTCTTTGTTCCCTTCGCTGGCCCAGAGAAAACGGTCCCACTACTAAATTTTCCGATCCACTGAGCAAATCTCACACCAAACAATGCGCGTGTCTGCCCCAACTGAGAAAGGCCCCAGAAAACAATACCAGAGCCACTGGCAAAGAGAGAAAACCTAATTGACAAGAATTTTGCCGAATCTATACCAACCAACGTGTTAGGAAAATCTATAACGGCCGACAGCGAAGGTAGCCTGCGAGCAAGTCTCTCGGGCTCCCAGAGTCGTGAGTAGTCTGTGCTACGATAATATCGCCGGGGCGGATTCCAGCTCTTATGGAACACTTCGTTGCGAAGATCACACAAATAAATTCTGCTTAATTTTCTCGACCACGTTTGCGCTTTGCATACCATCAACTATTGGACTTGTAAGGATTCTTCTGCAGTGGAAAATGCAAAAACTGGTCGAACAAGTGATTTTTCGATAAGATAGAGACTACATGTATTTATCTGTTTCCAGAAAGGAAAATCGAACAATCATATGTGCACAAAATTTTCAGTGCGTTCATTCAGCTGATTTATGTAAGCTTAACATTTAGAGACATACAAAATGCCATTTTTCCGCAGTTAGCCCAACTCAGGAGGTTCCTTTAATACTCGGATCAAGCGTGTCGTGATGTCCACTCTTTCATTCTCTGATGCAGTCGGACACAAGTTCATCGCATTTTCCACTCAATTTGAAACCCCGGCACTTCAACCACCGTTTTAACTGCCCCACGGTGTTGTCTTCTGGTTCTCTTCAAAATCTGGAGAAGGAAACATCGTCATCTTCAGTCAGAACGGTTAAAGAGGGAAGAGAACTGCTCGCGAACGACATAATTTCAACTCACGCTCTTACAGAAAAGCGATTTGTTTGTCTGAGTCACCCAGGGGGCTCCAATTTTGTGACGTCATTAGTGCGCATCGCTATTGTTGTTGTTTGGTACGAGCTTTTGTTTTTCTCTGGTGTACTCACAGGCAGTGGGCCGCTCCTGAAACTTTTCGGGGCGATGGAATTTCTGTTGCACAGGCCAGGCAAGTTTACCGATCGCGCGAATGAAACGCAGCCGTTGAATTTTGTTTTGCTCACGAAATCGAACCTTCCACTGCTTACAATCTACTCGAAGTCGCGTCTCAGATGATCTCAGCTCAGTTTCGAGAGACCTTGAAATGGCCTGAGAAAATCCAGTTTAAAATAATTTACCTGTAGTCGTGGTTGTCTCTCCATCAGCTTATATTATGGCAATGATGAAAGACCAGGTTAAGTGGTTAAGGTCATTGGGCTTGAAGGCTGCTTTTGTGTGGAAAAGTACGGAGGCCGAAATCACAAACCAATTTATCAAATCAAAATCAGTTTCCCAATACTCTGACATTCTCTTGCATACAGATGCCGTTTTGACGTTGATGTGAGTTCAGATTATGCTTTTGAAATAGGTGATTACCTTGGTTATAGAGTAAGACTCGAATAGAAACTACTCCAGTGTTTTGGGGGGAAAGGAATGGGAAATGGCATGTATTATGTTAAGATGAAAACAGATTTTTACAAACATCGTCACTCTCATGAGCATATAGACACTTAATGTTTTCCTTACTATTGGTAGAGTTAGCATAATTTTTTGAGACCTTAGCAGATTTGTGGCAGATGTTTTGCATGGTAATTGGGGTACGGTATTGACCTGATACCTTTTGTAGCATTACAGGGCTTTCATAGCTCCTAAGAATTAGGCAGTGTGATATGGTATTGTTGAATATCTTGTGCAGTGCACTTGCTGTGATTAGCCTATTACAGGTGTTTCAGTGAATGATGATGGTAAACTGACTTGTGTTTTAGGAAATTGTTTGTGTTTTGAGAAACTGTTTCATGTGAAGGGAAACTGATTTTTGTTTTGGTAAATTGATTTGTGATTGACCCTTTTGGCCGCTGTAGAAAAGCAAAGTGAAAGACCAACAGATAACAGATGGACAATTAAATTTTAAGAACAATTTTAAATTTTTTTGTACCCCCCTCTGAAACTGAGGGTGTAATTTCATCTTGGGTATACTCATTGGAAATATCATTTAGTACAAGGTAGACTTCTCCTGAAGTGCTGGCAGCTGGCTAAAAAGTGGCTTCTTTAAATTTTGAGCCACCTGCTTTTCAATGAATAGTTTCCAACCTTTTTTGAAGGCTGTTTAATTACTCATCAACAAGCCACCTTCTGTTAGATTCCAGTCAGCTACTCTAAAACCTAATAAAAACTCTGAGGCCATAAGGTTTGTGACAAATAATCACTACAATATCCAACAGATTGCATTGAAAACTTGAATTTAAAGTTACAGCTCACTATCAAGAAAACTTCTAAACAAACAAAAACTAAATGAAATAACAATCCCCTCTAGTTTTATTTTATTTTTTTTTTGTTTTTTGTTTTGTTTCCACTTTATCTAAAGGGGATATCTTACTGAGTGACCATGCTAACATATTTTGTAACTGTATTCAGGTTATGGGTATGGTTTGTGTGTAGTGTTCTTTAGTTTGAAACTTACCTGAAAATAATTTAACTATACTTAGCCATACCATTGTATCAGCCTGTTTGACTCAGTGAACTGCATAGTTGAGAATGATTTGTCAGTAGGTGGTTATCAAGGGTCTTTCGGCACAAGACACAATTACACTATGTGAGGAACTGAAAACATGGTTCCTTAATTAACTGGAAGCACTCTCTCATGTTTTAAAAATTGTCAAGGAAGAGGGCAGTGATAGGAAGAACCCATTCCAAAATTGGTGTGGGCTCACAGGAGAAATCATGTCTTTTCCTGGTGTACCACTGGCTTAGCAACCACAGCAACTACAACCATATCATGCAAAAATGGAATTTAATAATTGTTAATACTTGAGCGTTTATAAAAACAAGAGTGCATACAAGACACTTAACATCCTGCATCAACTTGTAAACAACTGTATCCGAAACTTTGCTACCTAAAAGTTGCAGCACAGTCAACATAATGTAAATGTTTCCAACAAGGCCCACTCTAAATCATGTTTTAAAAACTTTTAAAAACTAAATTTTTAACTGAGCTCAGCACCACTGTGGTAAAAGAGTTCATGGAAAGCTTGTGCAAAAACTATGCATCTTACACGTGCAAACAATTAGCAATTATCACAACTGCAAGGCAATCTGCAATATTTTTATGCACACCTTGGGAAGAAAAGCATATTGGCCAACAGATACCAGTCAAATATATGAAAACCAAAACATTGCAATGTATCACAGTGTAACTGTACACTTTCTCTAAGGCCTTTTTGTGGTCTCTCTCGAAATTGAGCTGAGACGGTCGATTGCAAGGTTCGATAACTTAAAACGCCGACCTGTGTACTTCTCGCCCGATCGGCAAACTTGTCCGGCCCGTGCAAAAGAAATTTCATCGCCCCGAAGAGTTTCAGGAGCGGTCCACTGCCCGTAAGTAAACCAGAGAAAAAAGCCCAAACCAAACAACAATGATCCTAACCACAGAAAGAGACCGAGTTACATGCTGTTCTTCGCGTGAAGTTTACGATGCCTGCGGTCGATCTTCATTTTGATTTTTCTAGTTCCTTGCAAGTGATTGTCGCTTGTTGTTTGTGGGTCCCTTGCCACCAAAATGTTCCTCGTAGGATAAATTTGTCGAACAAACGAGACAAGTGGAACCACTAAAAATATGGTCGACAGCAGATTGACCGCTTACTTGTTGGTGTAAGGAGTCACGAAAGGAGTGCGATATATAAGCTGATCGCCGATTGGGCAGAAAAAAATTCCTTGCCAGAAAATTTCCGCCCAATCACGAAGCTGGATTTCAATAGCTTCTGGAACAAGTCCGATAAAGAAATGTTCCCAGGGGCTCTCCCGACTGTCTTGTAAACTTTCGCTCGTCCCGAATCTTTGTCCCGTCCCGACTATCTGCCCCTGAGTCTCCGAGGATGACAGCAGTATAGAAGTCTGCAAATTTCCATTTCACATATTTTTTAGAACCGTGTCGAGCCACCCGGTCCTGCTGACAAAATATTGCACAGATTGCATTATTTACAAGTCAAAACTCGCCAAAATTGCCATGCATGGTCCTGGAATCCACACACAGAGAACGACTAAGAACACAACTTCACTCCGTGAGTCGCCATTACTCGATCGAACAGTCTCGGCGGGCCACTTCGTGTGAAATTGCTTCTCACCTCGTTTTTCTTTCAAAGGATTGCCTCTACCCACCAACCTAGCTTTATGATGCCAGGCAGGGGCTTCTGAGCTGGAAAATGGCTCGAAAAATATACTTATAAATCAAATACCTACCGAATTGTTAGCTGCAGTGACGCTTGAAATAACCGGCATCTAGCGTGACGAGCGTGACACGAGAGATAGAGACTTCGGTGTTGTGTACCAGCGAAATCTCCGTGGTAACCCCTTATATGAAATAACAAGATCGATTTAATTTGACCACCTACCCTCCGGAAATTGCAAAAAAGACGTACAAAAGGCCTGTCGGAAAAGAGTTAATATGATTTTCCAGGAGCCCATAATTTGCTCCTGGATTATCTTTGTAATGCCCCACAGTCCCGTTGCAGACAATTGCTGACAAAATTCTAAAAACCTTACCTCAAACGTTATGCCTGGAGGGTCAGGAGGGTGTCAGGGGTATGAGAGGCTGAAGGGGGAAGGGCCGGAAGTCGGAAGCCGGAGTTCAAAAAGTGCGGAAGGTGGGAGAGAAATAATTTATCGGGAGCAACATGAAAAAAGGCGGGAGTCGTGGGAAAACGGTATCGGAGGGGGAAAAACAGGGTCCGGGAAGGGGGATGTTTTGACTTATAATAGATTTTATCGTGGAGTACCTGAAGGTCAGCTACTGATAGCTAAATGTAGTAATCTCGTTAAATAAAGAACTTAGACTTGGACTTGACGATATGAGGATTTTTTCTTTCAAGATAACGGCGTACACCGATGATGTTTAAAACCTGAACTCGTGCTCGTTACAATATATTTGCAGAAATATATGGCCAGCAGATATAGCCGTCGCAGTAAAGGAACTTGCCTGCTTACGTACGATCAGGCTACCACCTTCATTATGTCTGATTCGCAGACCCCTTTCAGAAGTCTGAATATTAATAAAGCCGAGAGTGTAATTTTTCCGTCTAGAATTATGATCACCATTTCTACAACCCATTTTCTGTGGATCGAAATGCATTAGCTCATTCACAAAAGCAAATAAATCTAAAGTTGAACAAACAACGCCAGCTCGTGCATTAAGTTGCACCTACAGAAACGATTTCTATAATTTGTCCTCTAGACGTTTACGTTGCTAAAACGCAAGCGGATATCCAATTTCCCCTTTTTTCTTTCGAACTGTTTTAAAATAGAAAAATGAGTGTTTGGAAGATTTCTGATACCAAGCAATAATCAATCACACTGATAAAAGAAAGTTACTCTCTGTACTGTCGTGTATTATTTTGACAAAACTCGTCACATTAAACCTTTGCCATTTAAAGTTCACAAATTAACATTTTAATCAGACACCTATGACACAAGCTGTATTGTACAGGAACCCATGGCATTTGTATTAAATACACTAACAAGTTTCTAATGTGTGAAGCTTATTGGCGTTACTGATATAAGGTATTTAAGCGCGTAAATATGCATGTCACCACGAAACCTGTAAAAATATATGAAGAAACTTCACTTGTGCAGGTAACTTTGCAAGAAGAAAACTACACTGTACAGACATCACGAGCCCGGACGGCATTTATAACCTTTGGTAAGACTCAGTATTTTTAACTGGGCTTAGTTAAGTGTTGCAGGCCAAAATGTGACCTGCCGTTAATATGCTTACTTTCTTTCTCACCGGCCTATGATACTAAAAAATGATCTGTATTCTTAGCTAATCCCTTTTATTATTTCATCTCAGTGGAAGTAGACCGGAGGTTGGTACAAAATCTTGTTCCAAGCCTTAGGTCTAGGTCGATGTCTCATCCTCACCAATTTTTCTAAAGGAAGATGGAGCAAAGAGTGCTTTATTATTCAACACATTGGGTCATTAGTGCGCCCAATATTCGTCGTGCGTAAGCAAGAGATTTCCTGCGATACAAGTATAAAATTTTGTGTGTCGTGGAGAAAAATGGCGGCTTTTCCAGCTTTTCTTTGCAATAAATACAGAAAATTGTACTTTGTCATTAATGTGTTAAATAATAAAATAATTATCCTGCTCAATCTTGCGGACTTTAGCCAACTCAGCTTGGCCTACGGCCTCGTCGGCTATGTATCAGGCGATATTCCGCGAGATTTCGGAGGATGATTGTTAAACGTATACTTCACGGCACGATACACATCACTGCTGAACTACATGAGATATGTGAAAACAAAAACAAAAACTTACCTTTTCATAAACTTTGATATGGTTACTTACTTTGTTCAGCTCGAGATTATTCAAGGTGATCAGTGTTCATGAACGGTGGGCTTCTACCACTGAATTATGGTGAATTCAATTGGTCGGTCTGAAGCACGCCAAAATTCGTGCCCTGACTCTAGAGTCTACCGAGCTCAATCTATCTTTCGATTTGTAACCTGAATTTACCCACGAGGCTCGGTGGAATTCACCTCTCTGTCCTTTTGTTATTACAGAGGCCATGGGTGTTCCTCATCAGCAGACAAAATCCGAAACAAACGACACTCTTTGGTTTGTACACACGGTTACATTTATGTCACGCACTCCCTGTCAAGCAAAAGAGATGTGTAACTATCATGAGGCAAAGTGCAGCTTTTAAGAAGCACCTGCGCTGCATGTATGAGTAGTTTGAAATGTAGTGTATGTTAAAAATTGGCGGCTTTACATCTTGTGGTGTCAAATGTCAGGGGGATGAGAAGAAACGAAAAGTAAATTCTAACGAAATTGTGCTCCTCCTCAGAACTCGTAGATGTAGCATATTAGAAGAAAAGCATGTTTTTTCGCGGAGCAGTGTTAATGTCCAGAAATAAATTAGCCACCAAGAAAATAATAATAATAATAATAATAATAATAATAATAATAATAATAATAATAACTTCTTGTAAATTTAACATGCCAAATAATTATACTTTTAAGCTGTATACGACGTCATAAACTTCTGACACCTAGTTTGATTTTCTCAGCCGGTGGCTCTCTTACAGGGCATTGTCATCTCATATTTATAATACAAGAAATAAATGTAATCTACGATTACCACCAATTAGACGCAACTGGGGAAGGCAAAGATTAGCATTTTAAGCGGTTAAAGACTGGAACTCATTGAGCAAAGATATTAGATTCTCAAAGTCTCTCAATGAATTTAAATTTAAAAATTTTAAGCAATTTTAACCAAATTTTCTCGCTTTTCTCCTTTATTTTATACACGTATTTTTATCCTTCTTATCTCTTTTACACTTATTTCTATTATTGTTAGTTTTCATTACATGTACTTAGTTTGATTTTAACTATTTTAATCTATTTAAGGTAATTCCCCTGAAAAGGATGTACTATTAAGATTTTTTTTCAGACTTGGTACAATTGATTTTCATGCATAGGACATTGAAAAAAATGTAATAAAAAGATGGGGTCACCGTGCCTGTTTTCGCCCTGCATATTCGTTGTTCTAAGTGTTTTTACGGAATTGGACGAGAAATGTTCGAAGCATGAACAACCGAATAAAGCTGTTATTATGTAGCAAAAACTATGAATAATGGTGAAAATAGAGCCCAATTGTTTTTCTGGGCTATATTCTTTTAGTATTGTGATTTCAAATTGCCTGATCTTGCAAATAATTTAGGAAATTGGACCACTACGTCATCATCTCACACTCCTTCCTGGCTCCAAACGCAGAGTTTCACCTCATTTATATATAAATAAATAAATATATATATATATTCAATAATCCAACTGTTAAACTTTCTTTCTCCTTAAAATATGCTTCTCGTGTGCCTATTACGAGTACATTACACCAATAAAAAGGGGGGTCACCGTGCTCGTTTCTTTGCAAGACGACGAGCTGAAAAAGCTCAATGTCAAGGCAAATACGCAATGCTTCTTGTGTACGCGCGCACAAGCGCGCGCTAAATGACGCCATAAATTATGCGCAGTAGGGATGCGCCATGCAATTGTGACGAATCACCTTAATCAAAGCTTATGGTAGTTAATCCACGCCCAGGGAGACTATTAAACATTAAAGGAGTAGGTCACTCCAGACATCATGATTTTTTTCAATCCACTTAGTTGAATTACTCGCCGTGTTTTGAGCATGTGAAGTTTAAGGGCCCATTATTACCCTTGATGCATCGCGCGCCGCGACCGTTAATTCTGGAATTTCGTGTAACGCTAAATTACTCAGACTTCAAAGCCCTTGTTTTATCGCTCTTGTTTTATCGCATCGTGAACAAATCTCCAAATTTATGGCCATACATATGTTCTCCGTTTATTCTTCTTCATTTTCCTTATATTATTTTTGGAACAATTTGTATGTAAGTAAATTTCGGTCCGTGTTAAGTCGAAAGAGTCAGTGTGGCAGTAGTCGGTTGCGGTATCTTCGCAGGAGGATTTACACAGACTCGTTGATCAGGTTTGGTGCTTTTTACCTCGGAGCTTTAAAAAATTCGCTGAGCTTGTTGGAGCCGACTTACTGCGATTTGGAAACTGAGTTGATAGCGAGTATTAAACATTGCACTTGGCTGGACAACTGTTTTCCGCATGTTTGTTGTTTTACCGCAAGGTCAGTTTGTGTAACGGGTTTTACGGCTTTGGTCACTTCTTTTTAGTGTTTTTTGTCCGATTTGTCGCCAAGTCTCTTTATCGACTGCCATTTTTATGCCCTTCGGGCATTCTAGCTTTGCGTTCAGTTTGCAGCTTGCCCAAACTGCGTGAACATTAATTTCTTTTTCTCGCCAAGATCTCCGTGATTGATGAGAACTACACCGCATTTGTTTCCTCCCGTGTTTTAGTTCGGAGCTCAAAGTTTCCCTCCTTTTGTCAATCCGCATGGTCGACTGTATTTTCAACACAGTATAAAGCGAAAGGACAGGATAATTGAATGAGGACGCACAAGTATTTTTCTTACTGCAAATTAGAAACCATTACCCGACAGTAGCTGCCGAGAATAAATGTTTTCTTGTGGATATTTTTGTCACCATCCTTGCCACATAATCAGCGAGTTTTATCAATAACGGATCGTTCAATACTTTGCTGTTTTTATCTTAAACCTGTGAACGGATTGTTCACGGTTTTAATGAAGAAATATGAAGAAATAAGCAAGTTGAATTTGTAGCCATTTGCTTTGCGAAACCGGAAACAAGCGACAACTCGGCGCGGTGAACCAGATCAAATGCCCGATAAGAATAACTAAACAATCAGACGCGTCATTTAACAATGGCGCGATTTCAAAAGAAAAACAAAAGACCGCGTTGGATCAAGGGTGATAATGTCCTTTAAGTGCATTCCATCCATTGGAAATAGCCCATTTCCGATTTGTTTGAGCGCGGGAGATTGGTAACAAATTTAAACGCGAAAGCGACGCTTGGTGGAAGACCGGCGGAAACAACAGAAGGAAACAAGCTGTAAAAATTACTGCTTTCATATTTATGACGGTAAAATACTGTGCAGTTGCGGTTTGTACTGATAGCGACCACAAAAAGGGAAATCTGTCCTATTTTCGTTTTTCTTCTGGTAGAAAAGTTTGTAAAAAGTGGCAATTGTTTGGCAGAAGCTAAGAATCGATGATAAATTTATTCCTTACTCTCGTCGATCCTCGAATCTGTTCTCCGCATGCATTTCCGAAAAGAAGACCTTAAAAAGGAATTGTCAAGAAGATTTCTGTTGCCGCAGGAGCTGTTCTCATAATATTTTATCCAGAATAGGCAGCTCTGAAGAATCTTCGTGAAGAAAGGCTTGAAAGTAGAATCTTGGGGTAGAATGATCAGCTACCAACATGGGGAATACGTGTATAAGTCAGTAAAAGTAAATTGGGGGATGCTTGTGAAATCGTACGTCCAGCTCTGGATGTTATTAGGGTTTGGTATGGTTCCTTTCTCAGTTCTCGGTTACCTGCTAACACGTCCGACAAGTCTTCTTCGTCTTCATCGACCTGTCTTAGTTTCATTTCACTTGTTGTTCGTGTGAGGTCCACAAGTTGAGCTTTTCCCTTACTTCGTCCTTGATCTGATACCTGTACTCCTCGTTTTGTTAAATAATCTTTTAGCCAGGAAACGCTTTTTTTTTATTAAATTACTCTCCATTTTCAGATTTTGACTGCCCTGAACTTCAAAGAATGATCTCGCTTTCATTCAGTTGTTTGCACTGTAAATGTATTTTTGTTTCTCCCGCGCTATTCCCCAAGCCTCGTTTTCGTGTCGGTTTTCATTACCAATCTTCCGCGCCCAAATATATCGGAAATGAGCTATTCAAATTGAGCGCCGCCATTTTGATTAGCACTTAGTAGCCTGGCCACCTCCCCGTGATATCATTACGTAAAACAGAGGTCGTTTATTTGTCAACAAAGAACGAAAATTCCGGTTGGAAATTCAAATGGCTCATTCCACCGGAAAGTTTCCGGGAAAAAATGGAAACCATCAGACGTAGTCCTCTTTTTCCATTCCAACCGAAATAACAGGAACATTTCTGTACCAAAAATAATTAAGTAATTTTCTTAATGCCAGCAGGCAAGAAATAATTCTAATAAAAGTTACGACAACTTTGAATTTAAGTAATGTTTTCTCGCAATTTTTTTGCAAATCAAGCTGTATTTCGAAGCCACTTCTTCTCCGGAATTTTACTGTCAACATCGACAAAGGAGAACGCTTTCTAATCTCTTGGTTTGCCTGTTGTTTCAAGCATGTCCTGTACACCAAGTGGGATCTTTTCATGAACTTTTTTTTTGGTTCGTGAGAAAGTACCTTTTCATCGCCATTTTGAATTACCTCACGTGCGCGTGCGATAACTGCCCGCCACGTGTTTTAATTTCGCTATTTGCTGTTAAAAGATGGAATCCTGAAGACTAATCGGAGGTCAGAAAAGAGGACACTGGGGTCTTAAAAGCGAGGAAACACCGTTTCGCGTTTGAAATCCCTCGATTTCTAAAACACAACCTATAAAATTCCGAACCGCCGACTAAACCCTTTGACTCCTAAGTTACTGCAATTTTTTTTAGTACATTTTTGTTGATAATTAGTCTGAAGCCCTAATCTTCTCCATAGAAGGCGTTGTGATGACAATAACTGCAGTATTGTGACACTGTGGGCTCGAATTAAGGTGTGACGTCACGCACATTAGCGGACGTTGTTCGTTTACCGAGTCAACAAACTTGATTCTGGTAAATTTGCCGCTTTATAAGTGTTTTTCGAGCCATTTTCCTCCACAAAGGCCCCCAGGGTGATATCATTAAGCTGGAATGTGGTTAAGGCAAGCTTTTGAAAGAAACCAGAGGTGAGAGACGGTTTCTTGCTGAATTAGATGCCAAATATGCTTCGTAGCCAATATGGCGGTCGATAACTGAGGCTGTTTCTCTGGTTACTTTGTGGAAGGATTCGAGGACCTACCGAGGCAATTTGGGCTAGTTTTGACTGGTAAAAACTTCAACCGGTGTCATATTTTCCGTTAGTACTGGGTGGCCCCACACTTTGAAATAGGAAATGGAAGAGTTCTATGCTCGTGGAGTTTTTTTGAGGCGCGAACAAGGCAGCTTGAAGGCCCTGGCAAACGAGGACACATTGTTGCGGACACATTGTTGCTCATGATGTTTCTTAAGGCCCTGGCAAACGAGGACACATTGTCGTGGACACATTGTTGCCGACACAAATGTTTCCACGTTTGCCCGCGCGCACAACATTTGTTGCGGACACAAAACATGTTTCTGATTTTGTTCAGAAACATTTTGTGTCCGCAACAAATTAAATGTTTCCCAGTTTGCGCGAGTTGGAGACACGACATTCGTTTTGTGTACCGCGCGTTTGCGCACCCAAGAAACATCATGAGCAAAAATGTGTCCGCAACAATGTGTCCTCGTTTGCCAGAGCTTTTAGGTGCGTAAACGAGCGGGACATAACGCAAATGTTGTGTTTCGATACTGTGGAAACTGGGAAACACTTTTTGATGACACAAACATTGTGTCCGCAACAAATGTTGCGCGCGCGGGCAAACAGGGAAACATTTGTGTCCGCTACAATGTGTCCTCGTTTGCCAGGGCCTTGAGATACGCGAGATTGGCTCCAATAAAATGGCTAAAGCGTGGCCCGCGGAAAAAAGTGAAAGAAAAATTTTCATCCAGATGCAAAGGTCTGGCGTTAAGGTTTGCTGTAAATGTAGAATTTTGATTTTTGAGCAATGTTCTTTATTAAAAAGTTGACCACGAAAATGTGTAATTTTTGGTGCTGTTCTTTGGTCAAAAGACTGGCATTTTGGGGTTTGTTGCCAAACAAACGGTGCTATACAGCAAAAATCGGGTATTGTAGTCGGTATTTTTGGCTGTAACAGTTGCAAAAAACACCAGTTGGTGCTATTCACACGTTATTATGACGTTCTGACAAAATTTAAACAAGAAATAAATCATAAAAGCGAAAGCGTTATTTTCCACCTCCATGGTTACGTGGTTAGGATGGAAAGGGTTAAATAGAGTTTAAGACCAGGGATGCTATAGGACGGTAATTTTGATTTGCTTTTTAAAAATAAATTGTTTGATTGATGATTTGAGCTGAAATAGTATAGCATCTGTACAGTTTCCAAAGCGGCACTATTTGGTATCGATGCGCGCAGGTGACCGCTTTTCACAATGGCGAAGCATCATTGGACATCTCTCTGCTCCGAGAGGTTTCTCTCCCGGTACTCCGGTTTTCCCCTCTCCTCAAAACCAACATTTGATTTAATTTGAGATTTGTAATTAGTAGGCGAAGAGTCACCCCGTGAAAGTACTACTAATAAATCGTTATTATTATTATTATTATTATTATTATTATTACAAGTGAAACCGGAAATAACAATATATAATTATATATCCCATAAAAAGGTAGATATAAGGCAAAGAAACAAAATGATGGTCGAAAAGGGTAACTTTTAATGCCTTATATTACGGCGAGACATGACTAACCTTCTTCAGGGGCAACACTGAAGCAAAGTAAAAATGGAGAAAACGGTTACAATACAGAAATAGAAATAATAGACGTGTGCTGAAGCGGCTACCAAAAAAGTGGCATTCCCAAGGTGGCATTGCCAAGGTGGTAAGAACAATGATAAGTTGTGATGAATTTGCAATTTTGTTAGACTCTGCAACAAAGTTAAGACATAAGTAGATACTGCTACGTAAGGGGTAGAGCAAGAAGAAAAAAGTACAATCAGTTGAAGGTTCAGAACCCCTGCCCCACCCATTCATGCACTACTGACTTATTATTTAGACCTTGTAGACATTGTTTCTCTCACTTAACTTCTCATGGTTTTGAAAGTTATTTGTTGCTGAGCCAGCAAGCCAGAGCTTACTAATAAATGTAAAAAAAATGGTTGTATTGAAATTTTGGGGTTAAATGTTGTACAGACGGAAGATTGTATTCATATTTTTTGTGGATATTTATTATGAGTGGGCTTGGATCGAGGCAAGTGTATTTGTACTTCTTTAGGAAAATAGTTGACAAATTTTCTTTATTATTTTTACCTTTTTTAGTTTTTGCATATTAATTAATTCATACCAGAAATCACAAGTGTTAGTTGAGAGAGAGAGAGAGAGAGAGAGAGAGAGAGAGAGAGAGAGAGAGAGAGAGAGAGAGAGAGAGAGAGAGAGAGAGAGAGAGAGAGAGAGAGAGAGAGAGAGAGAGAGAGAGAGAGAGAGATGCTCTGAAAACACGCCTATGCGCTCTTGTTCTGACAGTTTTTTTAGTTCACGATTAACCAAAAATTAAATGTTTTGCAATTTTTTTCTTGGTTAAATTACGAAGGAAGACATTGCCCGCTATGTTTTTCATCGAATCGTAGATTCTCCACACCTCGCGATTCACACGTCATTTTGTTTAACCAATCACAGAAAGTGAATCGACCTTCTGAAACGAAGCGACGGTTTGCTTGCGACAGCGCTGTAGCTGTGGTGAAAGTGGTATTTGCGGTCAAGTTTAACAAAGTAATGGCAAATTTCTAGTCCGAAGCTTACCTACATTCAAAACGGTGA
The DNA here is from genome assembly GCA_016490735.1 of Pachyseris speciosa. Taxonomy (NCBI): domain Eukaryota; kingdom Metazoa; phylum Cnidaria; class Anthozoa; order Scleractinia; family Pachyseridae; genus Pachyseris; species Pachyseris speciosa. The sequence continues at coordinate 538,306 of JAEMWC010000464.1, forward strand.
AATGATTTTGAAATTTGGTTCATCCTGTCTCATAAAACCTTAGACCAAGTCAGTGGATTAACGAGCACATGAACGCTGTGCGATACCTCGTTCGACTCTCTCGTTCCGCCACTTTGACTAGGTCACCTGAAGATGTGTTAGACTGTGAAAATATTTTTAACTGGCCACTCTGGGAAGAATTATATCAAGGCTTGATGGACGGCTTTTTGGATGTATCTAAAGCGTTGTGAAAGGGATTGTATTCGCGCCGCGACTGCATTCGACAACACATAAATTTTCCCGCTGTGCTTTGAGTATGACTAAAGACGAAGGATGTGCAATTTACGCAGTGGCCCGATGTAGCCTTTTCGACGATTAGAGAAGGTATTTACCGTTGCCCTTTTATTTAGTCGTTTTCTTCAAAAAACTTACGGTCAACCGATAAGCCAGATAAGCGTTGTCTTTGTTTATGTGCCCAACTTTTGTATGGCTCGGCAAGAAGTTAAGCCTACTCTCAAATTTGGTTTTCAAGTTTATCGTCAGTTTGTTTGTGAAGAAGGTTTTCAGGATATCTGTGTTGGACCCATTCTTATAGCAAATTACATTTTAATTTCCCCTCAATTTAAAAAATAGATTCAAATGAAATTTACCGTAAGCTTAAGCTTATAATTTAAACATTGTTGTAAAAAGGTTCTTCCTCAGACTACCATTGTAAATAGGTGCCACAAACCAGAAGCGTAACACTTTGTAAAACTGCCAAATCTATTAAAACAATTATTTGCTAATCTTTCTTTGTTTTTTTTTTCGACTGGTTCTTGGTCGGTTTTGACATAAACTTAAGTACTTGACGTCTTAAAGCTTAGGTACTTTCCGCGTTTAGCGCGCACGTACACGAACTCGCACAAACAGCCGTGATTTTAAAACTTTTCTCTGTTTCTGCTGAATCTTTGACATACAATTTTAGCTTTATAAAATTGAATTAAATTATATGAACCCCCATGCATTACAACCTCTGTGAAAACGGTTTTTGTAGTACAGTAATTTTTCAGATACAACAAAATGTTTCGCCACTCACATTAAACTTATGTGTCGGAATCGTGTAATTCATTAGGGTAATCCATTTGAAAGCACGAACTGTTCCAGTATTTTTTTATGCGCAACTATTTTTCTTAGGCCAATACTTTGAATAATGGCTTTATTGTACACTTTGTTATAATTGTAATAGGTAATTTAGTTCATGGACAGTATAAAATAAAGTTTTGATGTCTGTGCGAATGAAGGTAACGTTTCAAGTTCCGGTTGAAAATAAAGTAATCATTGATTCCGTCACTGTTTAAGATACGTTTTTAACCTTCAAATATCGTATTTAGTAAAATTACTGAGCTTGCATCGGTTGCCTTAAGCAACTTAAATTGTTTCATTTAATGTTAGCATTAATTTGATTTCATTCGCCTTGCTGCAACTTCTTGTTTAAGTTTTATAATTTCAAGAATTAAACAACACTTTTTAGATGGGAAGTGCATTTAAGTGTACCACAAACGCGCTTTTTTTTTTGTTTTGTTTTTTAACAAACAGCAACAACTATCTGTATCAACTTACCTTCTCAAGTATACATTGTCCCTGAGCAGACAGCAGCCATAAAAAAATAATAATAATAATTTAAAAAGTCGTCAAAAGTTCCGTTTAAAGAAAGTGCAACTCCAGTCCGTTGTCCAGTCCTTGGAATCCTTTTTTTCTAGCTAACCTTTTGTGGCGCGGCGTCGCAGTGAACAAAAAGCGCGCGAAAGTATAGCCTCGTTTTCGTTCTTTCCTCCAGGCCTTCTCCTCTGAAAAAATCTTAAACATCGATCCTCGCCAAAAGCAATTGAAATTAGAAGAAACTGACAACGCCATCATAAAGAGCATACTCTCAAACCTTAGGCAAAATTTTCTTTTATTCCTACCTCAAATGGTCGTTGAGCAGGAAGCTGACAAACTTTTCAGTTAGATTTTCTACTGCCGCACTTTTTTAGGAAAAAGTAATCATGGCCATTTTTTAAAACACTGTTTATTAAACTGCAACTTTGATTAAAAATATTCTTGGAGAAAGGTTCTAGTAAATTTTTAGAGCGAATATTAAACTTCGGTCCGTTCTGGTCACGTGACCGATGACGTCACAGCATTAAAAATGACAAAAATGTATATTTCATAAAAATATCTACCAATAACCAAATTTTTGTTTCCTCGCGTTTAATGCAACGCGAAATAGCACTTGTACCCAGACTCCCACTTTTTGAAAATTGTATATACCACCCTTAATATTTATATTTTGTTCGGTACCCGGGCAGTCTGAAATGGCTTTCACCATTGTGCTTCAAACCACGTTGACTGCTTTTTCAATAACAAAATAATTTCGTCACAGTAGCAAAAACGCACTTGTAAGCAAAGTCACGTGACCAATGACGTCATCGCCCTTAGTCTTGTACAATAATTAGTTTATGGTAAGAATTATTTCTAGACAACGTGAGGGTCTTGCTGCCCTTAAACTGACCAAGTTATTTGGGATTCACGATTTTCCAGCTGCAAAGGATTCTGGGAAGGTTCTTATTATAATTATATATTGTTATTTAATTATTATTTTCAGTGCTATGAATTGCTTCCTACTGTCTCCTAGAACCGGGGCCAATCCTTGGTCCTGAGGTACCAGGGAGGGGTTTTATTTCATGGACAGAAACCTTCTCAGTATGTGCGCCGTTGCTGGTTCCGGGGATCTTTCCTGAATTCTGGTCCATTCCCTCTCTAATAAGTCCCAGCGCACCATCAATAACCGGCATAGTCTCCGTCCTCATTCCCCACATTCTCGTGGTTTCAATCTCAAGATCTTTGTATTTTGAAAGCTTTTCAATGACTTTCGTTGAGGTGTTTCGGTCGGAGGGTACCGATACATCTATAAGTTTGCAACACCACATAGCCAGAAATTCAAGACAGTCAGCGGATTGAACGGCGGGCGCGTATATTTTGATATTCAACATGGCGGGTGGACAAATGACGGCTATTATTGTTGTTTACATGCTCTTTGCTTCGCTACTTTTAAGGATTATTGATCGAAATTTATCCACAAAATCAATTTACCAAGTTTGATACTTTAACTGATGTTACATCACTTGAGATATGTGAATATTTTCCTGTACTTCCTTCGATAATTACTTCGAGGTTCCCGCTATTTTTCGAAATTCGGCCTGTTTATCATATATCAAGTACCTAACTTGTTATGGGGAATACAACTGACCACTGAAAACACGTTAAAACAATATGGCGACCGTAGTGGAATGAAAACAAACCTCTCGAAGATGCATTTTTCCTCCGTAATTGCTTCATCTCGGCTCGTCTCGCATTTCTGGAAAATTCCACTATTCGCATAAAAAACGCACCATGTTAAGGAAATTTGTTAGGACCAAGAATATTATTGTTGCGAGCTTTATATCTTATCTTTTGAATAAGATTGTGGGTAATTTATGCAGTGCAGTTATTTTCTCGAAACCGACTAAGAAAACCATGAAGGTAAGACCTATTTAGAGGAATGTATGCGCCGTAATGGCCGCAGTCACGTTTTTGGTGCTCTTTAATTTTCTTCTTATTTTGTCGAATGCAACCGTGTTGGCTTCTTATGGAAGCTTTCAAACGGACATTGAGTACACCTGGCGATGTTTTTCAGGCTTTAATCATCAACTTGTGCCGTTTTCAAGATCGCTTTGTGGCATGTCCGTTTAACTTCATCGCTGTAACGACTATTCAGCGTTCTGGAACGTCGTCTTCTCATCGCCTGCAGTCACTTAGACAGGTTTGTAAATGGTGTAAACATGGCTACATCAGCCTGAGTCTGCCGCTACACAATTTTACAACTGATATAACTATTTGTGGAGACATCTCGCTTAATCCTGGTCCTTGTGGTATTCACTTGAATCAAAATGAACTTCGCCGCCATCTTGATGATCGACATGGTCAACAATGCTCAACAACAATCACCTACTCTAGAAACGAATTATTAAAAATTCGTCGTCTCTCAAGCCGCCTGCATCATCTATCATCGGATCATTGTTTTCACTTAAAATTGGCTGGCTTATTTATTTTTCGTGGTTCAAGAGGTGGTCGAAATCGAAATCGCTTCTCGTTGAATATTCCTGTTCTTCAAGGTGCTGGCCATCGATTTGCATATCATCAGTACAAATAGCATCACGAACATGGTGTCAACCAACGGAATCTTAGTATTATTAATATTGATTCTCGCAGCAAGAGCACGCGAGACGCTAAACTCGATTTTGCCCTTTTGAACGCTCGTTCAATTTGTAATAAGTCTCGTGTCATTAATGATTATATCGCCGACGTCTATGATTTTGATATATTCGCTGTTACTGAGACATGGCTTCGTGGTGACAACTATGATCAGTACTACATTCGTGACATTTGCCCTGATGGTTATAAATTCTATCATATGCCAAGGTTACATTCCACTGGTGGAGGAGTCGGAGTTGTTTTAAAAAATTCTTTCAAGGTTGAAACTATACCCTGTGGACATTATGGCTCTTTTGAATCCATCGAGCTGACTTTAAGGATTTCTGGATATTTTATCCGTCAAATCGTTCTGTATCGTCCTCCTGGTCTTAGTACATCATTATTCTTTGATGAATTTTCCACTTCTGGTTATCTACTGCTGGTCGGCGATTTCAATCTTCATGTTGATGAATCGGATTACATTGCAAAGCGATTTCCTCACCTTTTACAGTCATTTAACCTGGTTCAACACTTCAATTCAGAAACTCACTCTAATGGGCACACTTTAGATCTTGTGATCACTAGATGTGACGAAAACTTCCTCAGCAACCTGGAAACCTTTAATCCGCTACTCTCCCATCATTTATGAATCCATTGTCACCTCAATCTCACGAAACAAGTTACTAAGTCTAAATTGCGTGCGTTCCGTAAACTGCGTTCTTTCGACATTGAGAAATTCTGCTCGGATTTGAGTAACTCTGAGTTGCTTATTTCAACTACTATTGATCATCTGTGTGTTCTTGTTGACCATTACAATTCTACCCTTCATGCATTAATCGACCTTCATGCTCGGACATTACTAAACCACGAAACAGCGAAACGAAACACCGAAACACCGAAACAGCTATTTTTTACCACTTTGATGGTGAATAAAATAGACAGGCCAAACACGACTCCCATTGGTCCTTTGTATCGTTGACCTTCAAAGTTTGGCTCTTACGAGTATATCTTACTCTAACATTCGAGGATCTTTTTTCCTCCCAGTCAGCAGTATGAACTCCATTAGCCAGACTGCATGGTGCGTTTTTATTAACCCCTTTCCGTTAAACGTTAGCCTGTATAGCAGACGTTTTGGCTTTTTGGTGTACGAGACCGCCATTTTGGAAGCCATCCAAGGAGAGAACTGGGGATAGTCAGTGTAAGATATGGATTGCGGACTGCAGACCCGGACTGCGGACCCGGACTGCGGACTGGGTATAAAACGAGGACTGAAGGCTGCGGACTAGGAACAAAAAGTGGACCGAGTATAAAGAGCTATTAGACACTCCGAAATTAAAAAAAACTTTAAGGCTTCATCAAGAAAATTCCATTCCACCGAATCGAACGCTTTCTCAAAATCAATTAATAGTAGTAAGCCCTCTTGCTTACTAGAATTTAGTTTACCTATAATATCGTAAATCAGCCTAGTATTTTCGGCTATAGACCTGTTTTTCAGAAAGCCTTTTTAATTTGGGCGTGTGATATGATGGTTGGGAGAACCTTCTTAATACGATTAGCGATGACAGCTGAAACTATTCTATAATCTACCCCAAGTAAAGAGATCGGCCTCCAATTTTTTAAATAAAACTTTGACTTGTTTGGTTTAGGCAAGGTTGTTATGAGCGCACTTCTCTGAGTGGCCGACATTTCACCAGAGCTATAGGACAAATTAATTGACCGCACTAAATAGTGGCCAAGTTCCTTCCAAAAACATTTATAAAATTCCACCGTAAAACCATCCATCCCAGGACTTTTTCCGTCACCCATAACCTTAAGGGCGTCTAGACTTTCCTTAGCAGAAATGTTACCCTCGCAAGAGTCTCTTTCTTGAGGAGTCAACTTCGGCCTTATGTTATCTTGATTAATGAAGAAGGTGGAAAAATGATCTGCCCTAATTTGAGTTTCCCTAGAACTGTAAAGCCTTTCATAAATACTCTCCTGTTCCTTAATTATATCCTTTTGGTCTGTGATTTCGGTAGCATCCTCCAAAACAGGCTTTGGAATTAATTTCTTTGTGTAATGTCTTTTTTTCCAGATTTAGAGAGTATTTAGTGCTTTTTTCTCCTTTTGTTATCCAATTAGCTTTAGATCTCATAGCTATACCGTGCATTTTATGCTCTCTTAGTTCTTGTAACTCATTTTATTTTTGTGCAAGTTTTCTTTTAGTTTCTTCGCATGGAGATACATTTAAACTCTGTTGAAGGAAATTGATATCATTTTCTAGAAAACATTCAGTCTTATTTTGCTCTCTTTTCTTCCATGCTGCATAAGAGATAGTTTTACCACGAATCTGGAGCTTAAGTGTTTCAAATAATAGTTGGTCATTAATGGAAAAAGTGAGAGACTGTGGATGCTCTAAATCACCGTTAATTTTGTATTCTTCTATCGTCTCATTGATACAATCTTTGACAAGTGTCGCACACGCCGGATCCGACAACAAAGAACTGTTGAATTTCCAAAACCCTCTGCCCCTTTCCTGATGTGTGAAAATCATATTCATAACTACTAATAAGTGATCCGTGCGATAGCCAGCACTAGTTTGGATTGACTCCACTAGACCTGTCAAGTCAGTAGATACGAGAAAATAGTCAAGTCTTGCTTGCTTCAAATTACTGTGCGCACTTCACGTATAACTACATCCAGATGGTTCCTGAACTCTATACACATCTTCCAGCTCAAAGGTATTAATTAACTCCAACAAAGATTTTTGGGCATTTGGGTTGTTTTCCTTTGAATAATTACGTTCCAGTCCCCGCATAATATAATAGGTTCATTAGATAGATCCCAATTGATTATATTTTCTTTCAGATTTGTAAAAAATTCAGGCGAGTCCGTGTTTCGACCATACAGAGCAACCAAAGTACAACGTTGCTTAAATATAGAAATGTCTAAGACGATAAATCTGCCTTGTTGATCGCAAATTGCATTGTGCAACACATATTCAAATGTATTGTTAAAAAGAATAATGACCCCACACCTTTTGCTATCCAAGCTGCTAAAAAAAACCTCATAGCCCCATTTTTTTTTGGGATTTCCACCTGGCTTGTTCTCTTTTACAGTTTTGGATATGTGCCTCCTGCAGACAATATATGTCAAGTTTTTTTTTTGCCGAAGCCAATTAAAGTGCACCTAGCCTCCCAAAAATGTTTTCGCCTAATAAATCTACTTATCATTCGAAGTATTTCGGCGAAAGAATTATTGGATTTGGTTGAATCCTCGATTTTTTGTGGACAGCCAAAGTCTCATTCAATTTGTTGCACGGCCGAGTAAAAGGGAGTCTGGTCATCCCGGGAACGATTGAAAGATAGCTTCTCAGTCAATCTCTGTTTTTGCAAGCGTTTTTTGGGGTCATCGAAGCACATATTGGAGAATAAAAGCCTGGCAGTAGTCACAATTGTGTTAGAATCATGTCCTCCCCGTCCTCGGAGTCAGAGTCAGGCTATGTGTAGGGTGAAGACCAAATTAACTTCATTTCTGAAGTGGAACTAGAGCGGAATCGGCGAGGAACTCAAAGGAGCCTCATGGTTATGAAGACCAGGAATGGACAGCAAGATTCGCAAAAGAAGGGAAGACGAAAAAGATTAAGTTCGTTTATAAGTGTTAACGTCGTTAATCGTCAGGTTTGTCGATTTACAACAGCGAGATTATATCCTCAGTTCCTTAGTCTAGCCAAGAAACTCCCAAAGGGGTCGGGTTTCGGAGTTATGGTCGATCTGCCACCAGAGCTTGCCAAACTTAGAGGCCGATTACTCAAAACGAAAAGGGAGCTACCCCTTCAGCAACAAAAGGAGGCGAAATTAAAGTATCTACAGAAAGCTCCCTTCATTCAGCTAGTCGTGGCTGGGCAGGTTCAAGCATAGGGAGGAACTATGGAATCAAATTTAATTATAAATATATGGCTTACGTTTCTCTGATTCGCACGATTCGCAGCACAGAACGTCGTTACTATACGTCTGAGGCTGAAATCTCTAACGGGACGCTTTTTGTTGTGTTTGTTTAATGTTTTATATAATATATAAAATATCGCATATTACTACTTTTCTTTACTCTGTCGGACTCAATTTTTCCTTATAAAAGAGTCTTTTTGTAGAGCAAGATTGCTGTAACAGTCCCCCTTTAAGTTTGTAGTTTCTATTTCACACCTGCCTGAACGGTCATAAGATTTCACAGATGTCAACACCGCCGGGTTTCTATTTCTTCAACTGAACAGAACCCATAGTTGGCACAGGTTTTTCCGCAGTTGCCAGTTGTCCGTCTTTTTCTTTAAACTGCTTACAGGGCTGTATCGTCATATGCTTGCGCATATGTCTGACGTGTTGTGGCCCTTGATCGTCTGGACGACACACGAAATGTGTTTGTTAGTCTCCATTTTTTAGAACTGCCTGGGAAACAACTAGTGAAAGCGGCTCTAATTTTTCGGCGAAAGACTTCGTTGGTTGCACCGTAAACCAGTGGATCTGCAGCCGAATTAATTGCCACAGACGTGATTATGAGTATGCTTAAAATGTTGAAGTAGCTCTGGTTCGGGAATTCAACCCAGTAAGCCATGGTTAGTACGAATGCGTGGAACGGGAGCATGGTGACGGCAAACAAAATCACCAATGGCAAGAGAACCCGCTGCGATTTCCTGGTCTGAATGAATATAACCTCTGCGTTTCTCTTCATTGTTGAACGTGATGAGTCGAGGGCTGGATTTGGCGTTTGATCTCGAAGCTTCACTGCTCTCTCTTTCACTAGTTTTCCAATCCGCTGGTAGCTGAAGGCTATAATGCCGAGCGGGAGGACGTACATCAGTATGGCGTTGACCGTGGACAGCACGTGATGAAGAGAAACAGGATAATCAGGATAGCATATCCCAGAATGGAATTTGTAATGGAGGTGAAGCGGCAAGCCTTGTATTAGGAACGATGCCACCCAGATAGAGGTAACAATGAGCAGAATTCGCTTCGAAGACCATCTTCCTCCAGACGATATCGGCACCGTGAACTTCCAGACGACTTTCGCGTATCGCTCAGCGGCAATTGCGGTGATGGACCAGATACTCGCGCCGAAGAAGGTCTCCGCGAAGGGAACAACGTACAAACAAACCTCTTCACCCAAGAACCAGTCGCCGTTTGGATATTCAGTCCTTAAAATTCCTAAAGGATAATTGATTAGCATAATCCCCAGATCCGCAAATGCGAGGCTTAGAATGTAAGGGGTCATAACAAAGAACGCGTTTGTTCCCCTGAAGATTTTGACGATAACAACAAGATTCCCAATCACACCAAACACATCGATGGCGATCTGAAGGCTGAGACGGAAGATGAAAAATTCGAAGGGCAACTTCAAGTACCGGACGTTGCCGGGATCTCCTGACGATGAATTGTTGGGCATTGCAACTAGTTGTATATACAGAACCTAAAACAAAACCAATAATTACGATTAATCAGGGAATGAGGCAAATGGCAAAAGCGATTTGCAAACTGAAATAAGGCAGGCCACTTTAGTTTTAAAATCCAGAGTCATGTGACATTTTTTCAATAAAACATGACACTGACGCAAGAAAACAAGAGGCTAAAATTAGCATTAACTGGAAAAACTGGAAAAACATAGCGTATGCTTCATTTGACTCTAAAGAAAAGAAAAGAGAGAGTTCTGTCCTTGTTACATTGGACGCATTGTGGTTATAATGATGTTTGGCTCTATTTGTTGCTAGTGAATATCCATAGAATCCCTCTCAAGATATCCCTGTAGTAAGCCTGGTTCACACTTGTGAGATAAGAACACTGAGCGTGAGCACAAGCATAAGCGCAATGACGTTCACACTAGCGACTTACACATGAGCAGTGCGAGTCACATCGGTGGATAAACAAGATGGCGGAAGAAACAAGATGAAGCTTATACCTATGCTTATTTCACACCAGCTCCCACTTGTGAAATTGTGCTTATTTCACCTCAATGCACACTAGCGTTGTCTTATGGTTTTGCTTGCGCTTACGCTTGTGCTTATGTCACAAGTGTAAACCAGCCTGTAACTGTTTTTTTTCTAACAACTCTATTGATAGCAACACAAAGACCACCATTTACAATCATATACTGTTAATAAAAGGTACTTAAACGTCTGACAATACGGAAAGTTGTACTACTTGCAATACTATACCTAGATTACATACGCAATATATGTACAATATGTATACGGTACTCACACATTAGCAACACAGTGCTTTACTTAGTACATAACCTACAGTACAGCCCGGTAATTATTTAGCTTTTGTACAAAAAAAAAAAAACAGTTAGTAATGAAGGCGATTACATTTATACTTGCATCCACTAACGCAGAACAACCATTGATACAACATCTACACACGATTCACCAAGCTAGTGTTTACATCAGAAAAAAAGAAACCGCAGGAAAATAGAGTGAGGTGAATTGAAAATTGAGATAATCCCATTTCCTGTTGTGTTGATTAATAACTGTTGCAAAATCGCTTTACAACTAAAGTATTATTATGCTCATGCCAATGCCAATGCCAATGCCAGTGACAATGCCAATGCCAATGCCAATGCCAATGCTAATGCTAATGCTAATGCTAATGCTAATGCTAATGCTAATGCTAATGCTAATGCTAATGCTAATGCTAATGCTAATGCTAATGAGCGCTCCGCGCTCGTGTAGTGCTCTTCGCGCTCCATGTCTCCCGCTTTGCGCTCGGCTAAAATAAGCGCCTGTTACGCAGGCTAGGTCAGAAAAATTTTATCAGTGAGTTTCATGCTCAATAGATAGATAAGTTATTGGCTTTTGCACCTTCATAAATAATTCAGGCCAGTTTTGTGAGAATTGCAAAATTAAACAAAAAGTGAAAAATGGCTGCTTCTGGTATTCGAATCATCAAAAAACGCTTTGCAAACCTTTAAGATGTCTTTCGACATTATGGAGATCAGAATTGCTTTTACGGCTTTGCGTCAATAAATTGAAAAGCTTTAATTGAAGAAAAACTTTGGTGCATAGTTGCATGTTGTTGACTCACTGATATTGTGAAACTTATTTTCAGTTGCCAAAGCTTAACAAATAGGGCACTGAAATATAAAACCCCAGTGGTTTATCAGTTTCAAGCACAAACGATTTCACGTGATGTTAGGACTTTTGGCATTCGTCTCTAGCCAATTACAGTCGGGTTGCAAAGACTATGTAGGAGAAAGATTAAGAAAATATGTGTTTGAAAACCTCTCACAAGTTAGATGGTTTAACCTAAATACCTGAACTGAGAAGAAAAAAATGCTCTGCTTCAAATTGCTTTTCGTTTGTGGTTGGAAGTGAGGAATGGCGTTGTATGAGCCTGATGAAAAACTAAGAAAGCTCGGGATATCTTTAAATGGTATTCTTATCCATTAGGGAGGGAGAGGAGTAGGAGGACGGAAGTTGTGTTAGACTAATAGAATAAAA
>JAEMWC010000464.1:555000-557500 GCA_016490735.1 Pachyseris speciosa
CAGCAAATAAGTTGCATGCCCAAGACAGCAATACAGTAGCATTTGCAAACAAGGGACATGCCAAAAACAGTGATACAGCAGTGCCTGATAACAGTTCACATGAATCAAACAATACAATATGTACTCCGAAAAACTTGCACACCAACAGCAGAAGTACAACAGCAACTGAAAACAAATCACATATCAAAAGCCGCAATACAACAGCAACTACAAAGAAATCACAGGCCAAAAAAAGTGATACAATAGCAACTACAAAGGAGGCACATGCCCAAAATAAACATAAACTCCTGGACAAATACGATTACTTTGCTAGCTTTTACACGCAGAGTAATGGAGATATTCATGAACAAAGGTGGGCTAGGACTAACATGAACAATTTCCACAAGGCAAATGAATGTAAGATTTGTCAGTGTACAATTTGTTATGAAGCATGGCCTTTAAAATCAAATAGTAAGTTGAACAAACTTCCCACTGATCAGTGTTCAAGGTCCTCTGGAGAGAAAGATCTTCCAAAAAAATTTTCAAAAGAAAATGATATGGTACCTTCTACAGTGCCCAATGAACTTTCTGGTTTAACTCAAGTTGAAGAAATGTTAATTGCCCGGGCCCTTCCAATAATGCATATATATTTAAAACAAGGTGGCCAAAGGGGATATTCAGGGCACTGTGTTAATTTGCCCCAAAATGTTAGTGAACTAGCTAGATCTCTTCCAAGATATCCAAAAGATCTTTCTGTAATTGTGGTTAAGATAAAAGGAAAAGAAAACTCATTCAAAACTTTAAATGCAAGGAGGCAAGTTGTAGCAGATGCACTTTTCTGGCTGCTGAAACACAATCCCCATTATTCGGATGTCAACTTAAATCAAGATGCATAAAACTCTTTACCTACCAATTCTGTACCAGATGACCTCCTTTCAGTTGAAACACAAGACACTGCTAATTTAAGTGATGACTTGAATTACAGTCCAGACAGAGGCCCCTCAACACTTGATGAGGAAGATTCTGTCTTCAATAAAAATACTGATACGTCTAGTGTACTTCCTATGCCAAATGCAGAACAGCAAGAAATCGAATTCATTCAACAGCAAGTTCAGGGACAAATTAATTGGCCCTCTGTAGAAAACAGTCCTCTAAATGAATACACTACTTCATTTTTGGCAACAATGGCCTTTCCGACATTATTCCATGGTGGAAAAGGTGATCCATTACTAATCCATCTTTACACAAACATGTAACTTTAAGTGACAAAATTAAGCATTTGTGCAGATTTGCAGAGAAGAAAAATGGGTTTTGGCATTATCGTTTCGCGCAACATCCAAGATTTTCTTAATGGGCTTTAAACATGATTCAAAGAGCCCAAATTTTGCAACAAAGTGGCATATTCTTAAAACAGAATCCTGGAGAACAACATCTAACTATAGATGAGCTGAGAGAAATGGTTGTAAACAACAGCTCTAATGTATTCATGACTAAGCTTTCACGTTACATCAGTAACATATCTGGATCAAATGCTTACTGGAACAAAGTGAAAGAAGACTTGAAGGCGATCATACAACACCTTGGGCCTCCAACATTCTTTTTCACATTTTCATCAGCTCATATGCACTGGCCAGAGTTGCATGCTCTTCTAGTAGGAAGTGATAGATAGATTGTAACATGTATCTCTTCTGATATCAGAAGACAGAATGTTATTAATAATCCACACCTTGTTGATTGGTTCTTCACACAACGCTTGCAATATTTTATAATAACTCGTTATATGATTCACTTTATGCTGAATGGCACTGGTATAGATTTGAGTACCAGTCTAGAGGTAGCATTCATTGCATGGTGTAGCAAAATTAAAGAATGACCCAGGACTATGCAGACTTAGTGAAATTGCTCTTAAAGGCCATTTAGAAAAAAAGTCAAAAGATGGAGACATTGCCATAGTAAAAGATGGAGAAGCAGCTGAAGCTACAATCTGCAAGTATTTTCATTGGCTATTGTCTACATATAATCCAAATAGTCCAGAAGAAAATAATTGGATTTAACTTGTAATTCACCCATGTCAAAAAAAACATGTAGGTGCTAACATGACTGATACTGACTATGAAGATTTGCTCAATACTGTTCAAAGACATACTTGTTGCAGTTCTGTCCATTGTTTGATAAGAAAAGCAAATGACAATGAAGCAAAGTGCAGATTTAACTTCCCAATAGACCGTTGTGATAAAACAACATTGCAGTTTGAACCTATTCACACAAAAGACAAAACAGAGAAATACAAAATCAAAATTGCCACTAAAAGAAATGATACAGGACTTAATAATCACCAGCGCCTTCAGTTGCAGGGCTGGAGAGCAAATTGTGATATTCAAGTAGTTACAGATTACCATGCCTGTGAAAAGTACCTGGCTAAATATGCAGCAAAAAGTGTGACCAGATCACATCTTCTCAAACAAGTTTTTGACAATGTAGTAAAAAATTCCGAAGATAATACTGAAAACACTTGGTCAAA
>JAEMWC010000464.1:565000-592500 GCA_016490735.1 Pachyseris speciosa
CAGTAGTCCTAACATCAACATAATGATAACAACAACAATATCAATAATAACAACAATAATATTAATATTAGTTACGCAAACAACTAATTATAAATCTACAGCAGGAATATACAACCCCACACTATCCTCAATGTCTTTTCCATCTCGCAACAGACGACCGCCCGCACTTCCTAACTATTGGTTACTGCTAGTTTAACAATAATAATTTATTACTTCTATAGCGCTGTTTACAAATACTTATCAACGGCGCTTTAACCCTTCGCCTCGGGAAACATCAGGACATTAAGTGCTTTGTTATATATCTTGACTTTCCTTCAACAATCAGCAGCGAACAAACAAACAAGCAAAGACGGCACTACACAGAACTGAACTTCTTTACTCACAAGCCTGCTGAATGAACAATTTACAAATGTTGCAGGCTAACGTGATCACGCAACTTTTTATTCATGCACTGATCACGTGTTGTTGTGGCCGGCGCGGGCAAGATCAAGGGCACGTGAGCAAGAATCAACCAATCACAGTGTTCGTTTTGTTGAATGTAAAAGACACGGTATATAACAAACCGAGTTATTACCCTGCGTGCAATAGTGAATTGTACTCGTCTGGTTCAGAATTTATTATCAATAGTTGAAAGTTGCTTATCTCGGTTTGCTGTCATAATGCCCATTCCAGTGTATTCCAATTAGGTTTCTCTTTATTGATTTCTAATGGTTGGTTTCCTTTTGTGGATTTTATTTTAGGCAGTTGTTGGCTGACTTAATGTATTTAATTTTAAAATGTCGGTATCATTAAAGCCACCGTTAAGAGGGTTTAATTGTTGTGAATGTAATGCTTAGTAATAACCTCGCCAGTCCTTCTTGAAACTATTCATTTGCCTTATTTAGATTTATAAGCACGCCGACACAAATATATATTGTAATTAATAATAATAATAATAATAATAATAATAATAATAATAATCACTTTATTTAAGTCTCAAATGTATTTAGCCGAGCACAGATGCTCTACTAATTGGGGAGACTAAATCAAATCAACTCTAAATTAATCAACTGAAATCAAATACTGGTTTTTGGGGAGATGGGAAAACCGGAGTACCCGGAGAAAAACCTCTCGAAGCAGAGTAGAGAACCAGCAAACTCAGCCCACTTATGACGCCTAGTCCGGAAGTCGAACCCGGGACAAATTGGTGGAAGGCGAGCGCTCTCACCACTGCGTCAACTCTGCTCCCCATTGGTTTGAGCCTCTGAGTCTCATTGGATACATGAAACTCTTTGGGAGGAAATTATAAAATTGCTCGTATAAAAACATCATACAATATTAATTAAACGCTTGTAAACACACGACAATAATCATTCTGAATGAATATGTGAGTGATCTTCGCAGTAGTGAGCACTACTTAAGCAGTAGTGAATATAAAGGAAAGCTTTTACTTTGTTGGAATAGGTCCATGGGAAGAAGAGAACTTTGTTAATATTTTTCGAATGTGATATATAAGACTATTGAAATCACTCTAAAAAACTCATCAATAATTCATGAAGGAAATACATAAGAAATTATTTTTAATGAGTGTCTATATCTGATAAAGACATCGCTAAAGTTTACATCCGATTTTCTAGGCCAAAATGACCCAAAATCTAAATTTTAGTGTAAGAAAGGATAGACATACAAACAACTAGACAATTACTTTTGGGCAGTGGTTGAAGAGATGGCCGTCTTAGCTTGTAAAGCGATGCATGAGCGATGCTGAAATTTGGATCGTAATTTATCGTAGCTATGATAGCAAGTCCACTTAAATGGTTTTTAATTATACTGTCGGTATATGTGCATATGTCTATTATTTTACGTTCAGTTTGGATTGATTTTTATAGGGACCATTTAGTACAAATTTAAAGCTTTTCCTGCTTGAGAGTGCTTTCCGTTTTGAAAATTAGTCCGCATACGATAAACAAGCTGTCGACTGAGACAAAGTAAAGCTCCGCTTTAAGACACTTCGAGGTCTTATGGGCATCTGGCACGAAGGGGATGAGTGAGTGAGTTCAAGACGCTGCTCAGTGTGAATGCCAAATTGTACGAACTGAAAGAGGAAAGATTTATAAAACTAGTGCAAGTCGGAGACGGAAAACTTTACGGTAAGTGTTAGGCAGTCTTAGAAATGTAGCTGCTTTAAATTTTTAATTGACAAAAAGAAGGTGCGACTTAAAGTAGGTCAAAGCAAATCCTTTACAATTCGCTTTACTGTGACAATGTTTGGACCCAACTACTGGAGCTACTGTCAAATAACTCATAGCACTTTTTCACGCGCTCGTCGAAAAGGCTTTTGTATGTTAAAGTGCAGTCAACTTAAAAATGACAACCTGAACAATTTCACGGTACCGCTGGAGCCAGAAGATAAAGTGTTAATTTTATAGCCTCAGTCAGTTTACTGAAAATCAGGACCTTATTTTAAAAAAGTTTTCATCATCTTTTAGCCGTAATTCTTTCCACAGTTTTATGAGGTTTCCTTGGAGGTGGATGGTCTTATGGTAATGGTAATAGATTTATATACCGCACATATCAGAGAGTTTCATGGCGGTTTACAATTCTTCTTTAGTGTGAGATCGGACGTCAGCCTTTAAAGTCGTCTCTGGCAGCCGCTATCAGTCCTTATTTTTTGTGAAGCATCTCAGCGGTCTGGAATCCTAAATCCTTGGATCTAATTGGCTGATGGAGCGCGCAGTAGCGGTCCGGATTTTCCCATCCGGACCCCGAGTACGGACCGCTGCCGACTTTGAAGCAAACTTGGGAGCGAGCGAGAATTTTCATCAAAGTGAAAGGGCAAAAAAGGCGTAAATGATGTTTATAGTAACCATGAATGGTTGTTAAGTGGATGAAGAAACAATCGGTGGGATGAAAAACGTTGCAATTTCTGAAAAAGGCGAGTATACTCAATTGAGTACACATCCGAATTTAATTTCAAAGTTGTAGCTTAGCTTACCGCCATTTATTACTATAAGTTGGACGCTGTGAACGCCATTTCGGGTTGTCATTCTTTGTTTTCTCTTGTATAATCGAGGCATTTTCACGATTTAATCGAAAAAGAAAGTATACGCTTGTATTTTGTTGTCATGACATTCCGTCTCTGTGGCCGGTGTTGCATGTACAAATTATCTTGCACTTGTTTTTGTTGTTCGTTGTTTTAATTTTAATACGAGCTTTAACATATTTTACTGCGTGTAATCAGTTTCTTTGCTTTGCATTTTACACTTTTTAAATTTATAAATCGACGTTTTTTAAAGTTTAATTCAAGAAGAAACGAGTTTTCTTTTATCGTTCAATTTATGCCTCTGTGTTGAGGTGAAGGTTTCACGCGGGTGTCACTGTCCTAAGTTATATAATACTAGCAAACTTTAAAACTCTGCAAGGCAAACTTACCCCTAATACAGTTCAGGTTCCTGACCTTAAAGTGCCTGTTAAAATTCTCTGAAGATTTTCGAGGATCAATTTTTGCCGCGGTAAGGCGAGAAATTTGAAAACTTTTGTTCAGTAGTATTTTGTTTTTCACCGACTAAACGTCACTGCAAATTCGCACGTAATTTTAAAACAGAATTTGCCGGTCGTAGATTGCTTATCCCGCCTATAAACCAGTTTTTTTCCACGAAAAAAATAAACACGTTATTTGCCGGCCTTGGTCGGTCCGTATTGGGAAAAACTGTGCCCCGCGGTCTCGAGTACGGCTCGCCGCCTGCTGCCTCGAGCCATACTCGAGACCTCTGGCACAGTTTTTTTCAATACGGGCCTCTCGGCCGGCTAATAACATATATTTGTTATATGACTGGCTCTTTCAGCGATCAAGATGCATCAATTCTCCTGCTGTGATTGGCGGCCCGCGAGGTCAAGATGGAGCCATCTTGACTTCTCAGGATAGCCCCTTCGTCCCGCGTTTTACTATATTTGAATAGCGTCCTTTGAGTCATATAATAAATCTTTTATTGACCAAGATTGTTTGGCCAAGTTGGCGGGATATTGGCCTCGTTTTTTTTTTTTTTTTTGCCCTTTTATGGACCTCGACTTCGTCTCGGACCATAAACACGCGAAAAAAGAACTTGGCCAATATCCCGCCATCTTGACCTCACGCTTGGCCAATAACTCATATATCTATTTGATCTTACCCACCCACCCACCCACCCACCCACCCACCCAAGATTAAACAAGAGCAAACTGACAGCCAACTAACCGCCTATGCAGTCGCGCCCAAAAAAATACTAGGAGAATTTTTTTGCAGATAAAATTGCTATTTTTTCCTTGCTTACGACGCTGTTTAGCCGGTTGTTTTGTCTTCCCCCATTTTCTGATGCGAGAGATGTAATGGCATCTCGTTTTAATCTCTTCAGTAAATCGTTAAAAAATGGTCTTTAAGTCCGAGCTACTTGTCTTTAACACTATTACTGATGAATATGTGAAAATCACACATTTTAACTGCGGACTGAAGATGCGAGTGGTCGTCGCAGTTTTGCCTTTCATCGCAAGGCGTCATATAAATAAAAGTTGTCATCATTTTTGTTTTGAAAATGTGACCAAAGTCAACCGTTTACCGAACTCTCTGGTCTCCGAGATTTCCATGAATTTGGGATGAGCACATAATAACATAGGCTTGTAAGAAGGTACCGTTTAGATTACCTTTTTTGCAACAAGAGTATTCGATTAATTTGGTTGGTGATATGAAAAAAAGCCAGATTCATCTATGAACTCCAATATCGAGGTAGCGTAAATCCAGTCTATGTACCACGCCGATCTATATAATGATAATGAAAAGGAATTTGTGAAGCGCTAAAACTATAAACAATATTCAGAAGCGCTTTACATAAGTTAAAGTTCTATAGTAATTTAAAATTAAAATATTCAAAGGCACTAAACATTAGAACTATTGAAACAAACTAAATTATCTTTCCTAAATAAAAATATTTTAAGTTGCTTTTAAAAAATAGCGAGGCTACTACTTGTTCTTATAGTATACGAAAGGGGAGAAGGTTGAGAAACTGTTTTAACAGGTTTTTGTAGTCTATGTTAATAGTTAAATAGCTTTTATTCCGCAATTGTGCATTAGTAATTTCTTAACTTAGTTTAGCACTTATTATAGGATTTTTTAACAATGTCTGTAATTTTTAAGCCTTAGCTTTTAAGTACTAGGTTTAATGCACGGCTCTTTAGAAGACCACTTTTTAGTGATAAGGATCCCGTGGATAAATACAGTTATAATAATAATAATAATAATAATAATTATTATTATTATTATTATTGTCTCTTTTATCACAGTCTTTGCTGGTGTTCTTTTTGTGCATCAGCCGGGCGGAAACCATGCACCTAGTGCGTCAGTCACTCAAGTCAATCATTCTGTCATACACTGAGCACCTTTCTGAGGACTCGCCCAGATCCCAGCATGCAGATCTTTTGAACCTCTGTCATAGTAGCTCTCTCTGATACTTTCTGGACGTTTTCTACCATACCCTTCTTCACTGTACCAAGGGCACCAACAACCACAGGGATCACTACAGTTTACAGTTTATTACTATTGTTATTATTATTATTATTATTATTATTATCCGATTCATTTCGAAGTTTTCGAATTAAGACTTGCCTTCGATGCATGTCTTACATAATTTGAACATCTGCTGCCAAATAATTCGAGCCCACATGGGACGTGCGCCGCCAAAATAGATCAGCAAGCTGAAAAACAAAGTGAACCAAAAAAAAGCAAAATGCGCGCAGCACTAACGCATGCATCTTACGCATGCAAAAGAAAATACTTATGGAGAAAATCAGCTTGATCATCTGACGGAGGCAACATTAAGGTGCGACGACGATCGCTGTGGAATTAAGTGGCACACACTGTAGACGTTTGTGGCTAAAGTTGTTTTTTATGTCTAGAAGGAAAGGCATTAGGCATAAACTGATAAATAGCAAGAATCAACATTTTGCTTAAATGTGTGAAGGCAAAATGGGCGATTAATGTAATTCGACGTCATCTGATATTAACAACACCAAATAATATTTATCTTTAGACCTCAAATGAATTAAGGTATGATGTGACCAATAAAGTAAAGTAAAAATGTTACGAAACGTTTTGAGCTTTGCTTTGAAATCAAGCCGGGTCTAACATACATACCTCTTACTAACCGAGTTCGAGGTCAATAGTGCAAATTAATGGGAATAACCGAGGATCCGTAACTTACAGCACGTACCGAGAAAACGGGGTTAGTAAGATATTTATTATATCTCTGAGGTTAATCCGGCGCGCGGGAAAGAAAACTAGTTGAAGTCAAGTGGGCTGTACTGTAGAATACTGCCCGCGAAATTGGCCAATCACAGCGCGCGTACTAAGTGAGATATATAATGAATTAAATTAGTAACAGATCTAGATAACTAATATTATAGTAAATATTTGGTGACACAGGAAATTTCGCTACGAAAATGCACGATGTTTGATAACAAATATGATTTCTCCAAAGTAAATTCTCTAATGTTTCCTTGCTCGCGGTTGGTGTTCTAATAAATTTCATGTCAATTATTTCATTCGCACAATGTCAGCCACAAATTGATATGTATACATAGTGACGGCTGTCAAGGGTTATCTTTCTCTTTTGCTGTATAATGTGAGGCCATGTTCTCGATGAAAGGGTTGTATTTTGGGGGTGTGCTTGAGAGGAAAAACTTAAAAACCATCTCGTTAGATCAAAAGTGATGTTCTTTTTCATAAATTGCCACAGTCTTAAAAGGCCGTTTTTTGGGATGTTCCGCAACGTTGCCTGACAACCCAAAAAACGGCTACGAAGGCTATAAAAGGATAAGACACCAAGGCACCAAAACACCCAAAACCAATTCCACGTGAATGTCTCTAACGTAACGTCTCCTAAAATAAACCAATTTTTGTCAATCAGCTACAAGAAGTTTAGTGCGAAAATAGCTTGGACTACACGAATAAACGTATAAGTGATATGTAACGGATATGCCCAAAACTCAAGGATTTGTCCCCACAAAATATTGGAAAAGATCTTCTATTTGATTACAAAAATTCTACTTTTCTTGAAGCTTTGATTCAAAGTTTTAAATATTCGCAACAAGAAGTTAAGGGAAAAGTGTTGATAATGCCAACCAGACAACCAGATATCAATATTTAAAAATGGAGATTTACAAAAGAGAAAAACCGAACGCGTGGCAAATTTTGTTTTCTCGCATGCCCGAGAAAACATTATCAATATTGACGGCCTTCAGTGCAGTAGAGAAGTTAGTATTTAAGTCATAAATTCTCAAGATTACATTTCCGCTGTACGTAAGAAATTTTGGCATTTCGTAGAACTTTAGCACATTATGTACAAATAAGCGCAAACTGGATGTGACACGATGCAAGTTGAAGGTAAAAACGAATGTCGAATGGGTAAACTAAATATCAAAACTATGACTTAGTGATCGATGATAGGATAAATTCAGTTGGTGCTTAAATGTGCGAAATATGTTCCTACAGAAACAATGATGGAAACTAAATGCTCAGAATTTCATTTTTATTTGTAACAGTAGCATACCGGTTGTAGCAAAGACAGTTTTCGTCTGGATTTGAAAAGTTCCTGCTGATGATTTTCGACAAACCAAACTTGCCATCAAATTAACTATTTCCTTTATCAGACTAGTTACTTCCATTCAGTTTTCTCACATTAAATCTAAATTAAACTACGGCAAGTTTTCATTTCCCAGTGTAAGCAATTAACCTTGCTAATCTGATTCGTTATGAGAAATGAAGTAAATAAATGAATCGTATCAGATATAAGAAATGTTTGTTATTATTATTATTATTATTATTATTATTATTATTATTATTATTTCTTCTTTTCTGCCTTTATAACTTATCTAAGCACCGGATCCCCGTAGTTTTAATTTAATTTAAAGTTGTCAGCACTTGAAACTGTCATAAGTGCATTTTTTATGAATGCTAAGCTATGAATTTCAATTAATATGATTATCTTTGTAATGCCCCGCTGTCCCATTGCAGACAATTGCTTACAAAATTCTATGATTTATTGTAATTGAAAACCTTACCTCAAACGTTATGCCTGGAGGGTCAGGAGGGTGTCAGGGGTATGGGAGGCTGAGAAGGCCGGAAGTCGGAAGCCGGAGTTAAAAAAGGGCGGAAAGTGGGAGAGAAATAATTTATCGGGAGCAACATGAAAAAGGCGGGAGTCGTGAGAAAACGTTACGGGAGGTGGAAAAACAGGGTCCGGGAAGTGGGATGTTTTGACTTATATTAGATTTTATCGTGGAGTAACTGAAGGTCAGCTACTGATAGCTAAATGTAGTAATCTCGTTAAATAAAGAACTTAGACTTGGACTTAGCGATATGAGGATTTTTTCTTTCAAGATAACGGCGTACAGCGATGATGTTTAAAACCTGAACTCAAGCTCGTTACAACATATTTGCAGAAATATATGGCCAGCGGATATAGCCGTCGCAGTAAAGGAACTTGCCCGCCTACGTACGATCAGGCAACCACCTTCATTATGTCCGATTCGCAGACCCCTTGCAGAGGTCTGAATATTAATGAAGCCGAGAGTGTAAGTTGTCCGTCTAGAATTATGATCACCATTTCTACAACCCATTTTCTGTGGATCGAAATGCATTAGCTCATTCACAAAACCAAATAAATCTAAAGTTGAACAAACAACGCCAGCTCGTGCATTAAGCTGCACCTACAGAAACGATTTATATAAATTGTCCTATAGATGTTTACGTTGCTAAAACGCAAGGGGATATCCAATTTCCTCTTTTTTCCGCCAATTTTTTTTAAAAACAGAAAGGTGTCGGAGTGTTTGGCCGATTTCTGGCTTTTGTATTGAATACACGAACAAGTTTCTAATGTGTGAAGCTTATTGGCGTTATAAATAGTAGTTAAGCACGTAAATAATCAATGATGTCACCACGAAACCTTTAGAAATTATATGAAGAAACTTCACTTTGCAGGTGACTTTGCAAGAAGAAAACTACACTGTACAGGCATCATGAGGACGGACGGACGGACGGCATTTATAAACTTTGGCAACACTCAGTATTTTTAATTGGGCTCAGTTAAGAGTTGCAGGCCAAAATGTAACCTGCCGTTTATATATATTTTTCTTTCTAACCCTATGATAGTAAAAAAATGATCTTTATTCTTATCCGGCTTTTATTATTTCATTTCAGTGGAAGTAGACCAGCGGTTGGTACAAAATCTTGTTCCAAGCGTTAGGTCTTGGTTGATATCTCATCCCGCCTCACCAATTTTTGTAAAGAAAGACGGAGCATAGATTGCTTTATTATTCAACACATTGTGTCTAAGTATGGTGATTGGTGCGCTCAATATTCGTCGTGCGTACTCAACAGATTTCCTGCGATATCAGTATATAATTTTGTGTGTCGCGGAGAAAAATGGCGGCTTTTCAAGCTTTTCTTTGCAATAAACGCAGAAAATTGTTCTTCGTCATTAATGTGTTGAATAATAAAATAATTACCCTGGAATATCGCGGCCTGACTTTCGCCAACTCGGCCTACGGCCTCGTCGGCTAAGTATCAGGCGATATTCCGCGCGACTTCGGAGGATGATTGTTAAACTTATACTTCACGGCACTATACATATCACTGCTGAACTACATGAGATACGTGAAAACAAAAACAAAAACTTACCTTTTCACAAACTTTGCTATAACCAGCGGTTACTTGCTTTGTTCAGCTGGAGATTATTCAAGGTGATCAGTGTTCATGAACGGTGGGTTTCTGCCACTGAATTATGGTGAATTCAATTGGTCAGTCTGAAGCACGCCAAAATTCGTGCCCTGACTCTAGAGTCTACTGAGCTCAGTGTATCTTTCGATCTGTAAGCTGAATTCACCCACGAGGTTGGAATTCACCACTCTGTCCTTTTTTTTTTTTATTACAGAGGCAATGCGTGGGTGTACCTCATCAGCAGACAAAATCCGAAACAAGCGACACTTTTTGGTTTCTACACAGCGTTACATTTATGTCCCGCACTCCCTGTCAAGCAAAAGAGATGTGTAACTATCACAAGTCAAAGTGCAGCTTTTAAGAAGCACCTGCGCTGCATGTATGAGTAGTTTGAAATGTAGTGTTTTTTAAAAATTGGCGGCCTTACTTCTTGTGGTGTCAAATGTCAGGGGGATGAGAAGAAAAGAAAAGTAAATTTTAACGAAATTGTGCTCCTCAGAACTCGTAGATGTAGCATATTAGAAGAAAAGCATGTTTTTTCGCGGAGCAGTGTAAATTTCCAGAAATAAGCCACCATGAAAATAATAATAATGATAATAAAAACTTCTTGTTAATTTAACATGCCAAAAAATCACACTTTTAAGCTGTATACGACGTCATAAACTTCTGACACCTAGTTTGATTTTCCCAGCTGAGCTGTCGCCGGTGGCTCTCTTACAGGGCATTGTCATCTCATATTTATAATACAAGAAATAAATGTAATCTACGATTACCACCAATTAGACGCAACGGGGGAAGGCAAAGATTAGCATTTCAAGCGGTTAAAGACTGGAACTCGTTGAGCAAAGATATTAGATTCTCAAAGTCTCTCAAGAATTTAAATTTAAATTTTTAAAGCAATTTTAACCAAATTTTCTCACTTTTCTCCTTTATTTTATAAACGTATTTTTATCCTTCTTATCTCTTTTACACTTATTTCTTTTATTGTTAGTTTTCATTATATGTACTTAGTTTGATTTTAGTTTCTATTTAAATCTATTTAATCAGTATTAATTGTTTGTAACTTTTATATACAGGGCCTCTCTGAAAACTACTGCTGTGAGAGAGCACCCTGTATAAATATTGTTATAGATAAATAAATCTCACCTTGCAGGAGCCTGGCATCAGGTGTGGCACTTGCATTAGAGAGGCAATAGAGATGCTTCCTGTGTTTACAGTTAATGCAAACGTTTAAGCTTTATCTCTTTTATCGCTTTCCTTTTTGCTTTCAATGCAAGCAAAACGTACGATTTAACAGCAGCACTTACTTAAGCTGGTGTGTAACTGTCTAGCGCGGGCGCGCGAGTCAGCGCGGCGCGTAGAAGGGAAGGAACACACAAGGTTCTCTCCTCTTCAGGTTTTCACGTCATCTCCCTCGCGCGAGGCGCTTTCGTGCGCGACACATTATCATACAGCTTTGGGTTGATAACTTACTTACCAGCGCGCGTACCGAGGTTGGAGAACTATTTGGATGCATTTAGGCTCTTAATACGTGGCCCTAAGTTTTCTAGCACAGCCAAACTGACTCTCAAACTAGAACTTAAAAACTGAATTTCACAGCTAGTGCCTTTGTCGCTTTTCACTGAGCTTTGGAATTTCTAACATCATGTAAAACAGGCCTTGCTTTGAAGTTGAACGCTCCAACTTCTGCACAAGGGAGGTGGGTATATTAATACTTTCGGAATCAATTTCATCTTCCCTGATCGCGCGTCATAGAACCAAACTTGGATATATTCACAAGACATTTAAACCCCTTCTTCACCCCTATCGTCCTGTTGGATTGCGAAATACCGGACCGCGAACAAAGCTACACAAAGCAAATAGGTGGGGAACGTCATTACTCCAGAGTTTCACAACCGGGAGCATAAAAATGTTCAATTCTAACGCATACGTAAAAAGAAAATAATAGACGCTTACCACTCGATTCTATTGGTCAAAAAGTGTTATCGAAAAACTATCATAACTTGCTTACCAATTGTAATCGATAAAATGCATAACAATCTATAAAGATCGACAACAATTAAGAGGTCTTCCATTGTGATTATCGATTTTCATTGATTAATAGGACTAATCTTTAATATCGAATGGAAATCGATGATCGATTTTTATTGATTGGTCACGCCGGGACAACGTGCAAACTCCCATGCATCGTGCACTGAATTTGAAAAATATCACAGTGCAGTGAATTAAAAGGAAACGATATTCTGTCGACGAAACTTCATCTCTTACTGAGTTTCGACTGGCTTGGAAATTAATTGCAATTAAGACTTGCCTTCTCGAGACGGGTGATCATTAAATCATTATTTTTGCTCACCTCGGCTAGAGTAAACTTCGTCACTCGCAACAAAAATCGCGCTTGAACCTTGGTACTGTAGGGCTTCACCCCAAAAGACATTTAAGGTTGTTTTCTCAGAGACTAGCTACTTCCCAGTGGTAAGGATGATGTGACAGGTGTTTATCTCTCCTTTAAATTTGAGGTTCATACTATATTGACATATGACAATTAATTTACAGTCTCAGGGGTGAGCTTAGACAAGTAAAACAGCATAATTTCTCGAGTTTTCTTACTATTATTGCGGGCGGCAGATGCATAACAAAGAAAGGTAATTTCTGAGCTACAGCTTCTAGAGCTGAGTAGCGCATCAAAACCGATCAAGTAAGTTCACTATAGTCAGTGATCCTAGACGAAGCTCTGTCCTTCTTTATCTGGAAGAATCTCCCATGTCTGACTGAGGAGGAGCGCACATAGCACTTTCGGACGGTCTAAAGTCTTGCAGGGCAGTAGGCAATTCGCCTAATCTTATTACAATTTTGTCTAAGAAATTTAGAAAATTTTATTGTAAACAGGCCTTTTTCTAATGTCGCTGCCGTTTTGAAATTCCAATATTAAATTATCATCAATTTCCTGAATAATTTATGGAGATGAACGTTTATATACAAAAAGGAGAAAAAAACCTTGCATGTTCAAGATACAACTTCCCGTCGTCCTTGTTGCTCACCCAGAAGCTCAGCTTTGAGTCAACAACTGCTAAAGCACATTCGCTACAAACATATATTTTTCCCTCTTTGCTCACTTTTAAAAGGGGCGGCGCTCCAATGCCTGTTGTGTGTTTAACGGTTATGATCATGATTTCCGGTCCTGCGCATTTACAATGCTGAACAATTCATCGGCCTCCGTGGATAGCGACAGCTTAAAGCTACCCGTCGAGTTTTCAATCTTCCGGCTGAGCCTTCAAATCGCCATTGCGGTGGTCGGTGTGATTGGGAATCTTGTTGTTATCGTCGAGATCATCAGGGGAAGAAACGCGTTCTCTGTTATGACCCCGTACCTTCTTAGTCTCGCATTCGCTGATCTAGGGATTTTGATAGTCAACTATCCCACAACAATCTTGCAAATTGAGTTTTCAACCGAATGGTTCTTGGGAGAAGTGGGTTGTTTGTACGTTGTTCCTTTCGCTCAGACCTTCTTCGGCGCAAGTATCTGGTCCATCATCGCAATTGCCGCTGAGCGATACGCGAAAGTTGCCTGGAAGTTCACGGTGCCGATGTCGTCTGGAGGAAGACGGTCTCCGAAGTGAATTCTGCTCATTGTTACCTCTATCTGTGTGACATCGGTCCTTATTCAAGGCTTGCCGCTTCACCTCCATTTCAAATACCACTCTGGGAAATGCTATGTCGATTACCCTCCTTCTCTTCATCCCATACTGGCCACGGTCAACGCCATACTAATGTACGTCCTTCCGCTCGGCATTATAGCTTTCAGCTACTAGCGGATTGGAAAACTGGTAAACGAGAGAGCAGTGAAGCTTCGAGATCAAACGCCAAATACTTCGATCGACTCATCGCATTCAACAATAAAGATCAACGCAGAG
This sequence comes from Pachyseris speciosa, assembly GCA_016490735.1. Taxonomy (NCBI): domain Eukaryota; kingdom Metazoa; phylum Cnidaria; class Anthozoa; order Scleractinia; family Pachyseridae; genus Pachyseris; species Pachyseris speciosa. The sequence continues at coordinate 578,636 of JAEMWC010000464.1, forward strand.
GCCATATTGAAACAAACCAGGAAAACTCAAAGCATTCTCAAGCCGTTGGCAATGTTGTTCGCCGTGACAATGCTCCCGTACCAAATATTTGTGCTAACTTTGGTATACTGGGAAGCTTTTTACAAGCAGAGCTACTTTACGATTTTGATGACAGTCGTAAGCATATCGATTGCGACCAATTCGGCTGCAGATCCGCTGGTTTACTGTGTAACCAACAAGGACTTTCACCAGGAAATCAAGGCCGCTTTTATCCTTTGCTACCGAGGAGGGCCAAAAACGGGGAAGACCAAGACAGGAGGTCAATTCACTGAGATTTCCAGGCGACCAAGGACCCGCACAACGAATATAACACAACCACTAATGGCAACTGAAACAGTCGTGTAAACAGGGTAAAGAAAGACCGTCTTGCATATTAGCTTGTATCTTTTCTTCCCGTCAAATTAAAAGGAAGGGTTGTTGGCAATAGTAAATGCCCAAGGCCTGTCAAGACAGGTGTTTTATAGAGGCGCCGGGAAACAAAGTTCTAGCACAGTGAGTACGTCAAGTAGCAGCGTAGACTAAAAGAGGAATGGTTTAGCTTTTATTAGTTTTTGTTTGAAACATGTAAAAACACGGTCTCAAAAGGAAATCAGACACCTTTGCAGACGAACGTATAATTCAGGTAATTCGAAATACTATCTAAAGAAGGGGAGCCATGATTTGTGAATTGTAAAATAAATGGTGAAAACAAAATTTTTGTAATGTGTGATTATGCAAGGAACTGAATAAATTTACAGGTGTGAAAACATTAAGGATTAGGCCCGTTTCAAGCATCGAACTTCTCATGTGCCGAATCTAATGCAAATGAGGAGAGTGTATTGTTTTCGCTCATTTGCATTAGATTCGGCACATGAGAAGTTCGACGTTTGAAACGGGCCTTAGATAGTTACTGAGGCCGGCAGCAATATGTGATATATTTACTATTCAACACCCATTGCCATTGTTCTCTCTCTGCACTAAATCACTGATTGCAGGCGCCCCTTCTGCTTTGTTCCTGAACGCACAAAAGGACATAATTAGCACTTGTTGATTAGCTCAATTGGGAATTGGTGACTGATGCCTTGCATCCCAATAAAAGCAGTAGCTTTTGAAGTCATTTGATTGCGTTTCGTGTATGTGTTGTTGTTTTCAACATTTTTCAACAAGCAGGTCTCTGAACTACTGCAGAACAACTTGCAGTCTTAGAAATGCGGCCCGTTTTGCACTTATCATAGTTTTTTCTGTAGTTGCCTTTGTTTTAATAGTTGATTTGTGTTGTTTGTTTTTGAGCATGTGATGTTTTCCAACTAGCGGGTTTGCTGAACAATTGCCACTAATGATAATTTCAATAGATCTCTTTGTTCTTCTTTGTTTTCCGGCAAACCATACGGAAACAATAGACAATTAGATATACCGTGGTATTTGCACGTGCAGAATAACTTTTTCCTTCAATTGTGACCAGACATGAAAGAAGTGTGCGACGATGGCTTTACATCAGACGAGGATGGAGAGGCGATTTTTAGAACACAACAAAACCGGACTCGAAATACTGGCGAAGATTCACTTAAAGCTGGTGGTTTGGAGAACGAGGGTAAGTTTTATTAGCCCGTTTAATTTTCCTGCTTTTAATACATGATTTAATTGAATTGCGCCATGGCATTTTTGTTAGCAATGTGTGGTGTTTAATTATGCTTCAGATGAGCGCTTTGTGAGAAGGCTATTAGGACAACCGAGTTGGAAGAATTTGGAAGAAGATGGGCCGCTGAAAACAGTCGGACGAAATGGCGTTGGATCCTTAAAGTATTTAAAGATTGGCGTTTTTTTGGCGTAAAACAAGGCCGTTTTAAAAAAGCCATATATACTAAGCGTCATAAAACAAACAGGCTGCAATATTTTTAATATTGCAGCCTGTTTTTAGTATTGCAAACTGTTTGTTTTAGCACGTTTACTATATATTACCCCTGAGAATTTCCCTGCTGACAAAAAGGACTGCCCCCGTTTTCCTGACACACTTGTTTTACCATCTTTGCAGACTGGAATCAGTGATTTAGTGCATAAAGAGAACAATGGCACTGGGTGTTAAATAGTAAATATGGTACCATATGTATGTTCATGAAAAATCTAAAGGGCAATTATTTTGCAGAACGGCAGATGAAACAGTTCTCTGAATGTAAGTTTGTCGGTGTTCAGTTTGTTTTCTCCCAACTCTTACGTGTAAACAAACGGGTGCCGTTGTTTAAATCATTGTTCACTTTAAAAACGCTTGATATAACACATCTATTATTTATCGACCAAGGTAGCTTGTCAAGGGAATCCCGTGGCACGCAAGTAATATTTAGACTCGGTAATGGATGTGGTGTCTCGATAAGTTTCCATTTCTGAAATATTTTCTCGTTAAAGGATTTACGTTCTTAAGGCTGAGAATTTAATTATCCAATGTTTAATTGCTAAAACAAAACAAAACGAAATGGATCCAAGACTATTCTTAACGTGGTCTCAAACGAATTTAAAGGAAAATTGAAAACTTATTACCTACATAGTGTGGACAACGTTTCAAATTACAACTCAAATTATGATAAACCCTGCAACACCCTGCAACCTGCACCCTGCACCCTACACACTTCAACCTGCACCCTGTAACCTGCAACCTGCAACCTGCACACTGCACACTTCAACCTGCACCCTGTAACCTGCACCCTTCACCCTGTAACCTGCAACCTGCAACCTGCAACCTGCATTTTACACCCTCCGTCTGTACTGATCAAATTTCGGTTCCTGTAAATGCAACCATGCACGGCCGGTTCAAACTGTGCATGAAATCCTTAAACACGAAGACGCGCTATATAAGGAGCGGTACCTAAGGTACGTTCAGATCATTTGTCAATCAACCGTCGTCCCATACAGAACTGTGAAAATGTGTGCAATAAAAGACCGGTTATATGAGCAACCCGTTTGCAGCATTTTATTGTTTGTCTTTCTTGTTATCGAGTTTCTCAGTGACTTTTTAAAAATATCGCCATGGAAGAATATGTGGAGGTTTGTATGTTCTGACGTTGCGACTTATGGCGCTAATTTTGAAATTCAAAATGGCTTACGCCATCGCGCAATGACGACAGTAAAACTAAAATGTTTCTGTCTCTAATGCGGAATGCAGATGACCATCACGGTGAGAAAAGGAGATGTGGAAATGCTTCAAGCATTTCTACATCAATGCGAAGGAGACGTTTTATCAATAAAACGGCGCAGAAACAATCAGAGCCGATCAAGCCGAATGATTGTGGACAATGTAAGGTCGAGGTTTCCTAACCCTTCTGGTGTCCCCTATATGGGACATAAACGGGAGTAAAAAAAATGCCCTGAATAACATCAAAGGTTTTGTCTTTATTTGAAACATTTCCTGTAAAAAAGGAAAGAAATTCGATCTTGCACCTTTTAGAAACACTAAGCTTGCGTACTATCACAAAGCATTAGAGATACAACTTGAGGAACACTGTGGTGGATAGCCTGAAGGCCTTCCAATGACTTTTGTGTTTGATAGCAAGTTATAGGGTGGGAGGGAAGGGTAACCATTTGACAACTGTTTACCAAACAACACAAATTTGGAGCTTTTTTCCAGGTTAATTTTGCTTAATTGTCGGATGGATAAGAAACACAAACACTGCATAGATTTGGATTGGTACTCCCCCTCCCCCAACACTTCATTAGTATACCTCAGTGTGGTATGAGTACCTAAACAGTGTGATTTTGTTTCAAAAGAAGAGTGATGCAAGATCATAAACAATGAAGTTCTGATGTCATGCTATTACTGCTTGTAATAATTAGGGTTCTACATAAGTTTCTAAGGCAGGGTGTCAACAAGGAATTCCAACAGGTCAAATTCCCACTGCTCCCACCAAACCATTTTAACTTCTCTATTACTTTGTCTGGTCATGTACAGTGTAGCTGACCTAGTGTAGGGTTTTTGACTTCAGACCCCCTCTTATCTGCAACACTACATAATCTATTTATAGGGTCTGTTCATGTTTAGAATATTTGACCATAACATATACTTTTCCAAGATATCTTATACAAGTACTTTTTAAAGTTATTATTTTAAAAATATTAGAATTTTTGTGAATTGTAAAACAACCAACATGAATGATCAAAGGAACATGCCGGGCATTTTGCACAGAAAACACAGTAATGGTACACACTTATGTACAAAATTTAATTATTAAGACTAAAAATGAGACCAAATGGTCTCCCTAAACTTGAAAGTCTTCTCCACTAGCACTCTAGTCTCAGCCAGCCGATTTGGACGGCGGGCATGTTGGTACATTTGAAGGGATGACACCTCTCTATTCACATTTTCATTCTGCAAGAGAATATTAGCATAAGCATACAAAGAGCATGCACACAATTAAATGAAAACAAAAAAATGTGGTCATTTACATGGGAAAAAGGTATCTGACTGTTATTAACTTATAAAATCAATTGGTTTGCTAGATTAAGAGACTGCTTCTTTCTTACCCAATCAAGCACAGCGAATTCCACTCGCATGTTGTATTTGTCATCTCCATAATGAATCCTCTTTGAGACATAGATCAGCATGGCTGTGTGGAAAGACTCTATCCAATATGTTTCTCTGCACTGCACATGGAGAAATGAAAAAAAATCATTAAATATGAAATAGTTTAGACTGGCAAGTTTTCTTACCAAAGTTGTACCACATCTTCCACCTTCCACACCTTATTGTTGACAAAAAAATAATAATAATATACCAAACGAACTACCACAAACAGAAAAGAAGAAGACAAACAAGAAATCTTTACCCTCATGTAGTCAGAGCATGTCTGTAAATGGTTGTCCCACTTATTGCTTTCCGATATGCTGCTATGGCTTCAGGTTTAGTGATTACCTTCTTGCTCATAACATAACCATCTTGTTGGCAGCGTGACCCTGCATGGCAGTTGGCATGATTACCCTATGTAATTTGTTATTTGTCACTTTATAATCATAACAAAACAGTCACAACATAATATAATAAATAATTTGTGCAAAGTTATATTTCCATGTTTGAAGTTGGTATTGATGTGGACTTAGAGGAGTACCTGATAGTGGTCAACAACTTTTAACAAGTCACTACGAAAGTCATCTTCAGTAAGAGGGCTGTTCTTCATGCAGTAGTAAATGTGTGTTCTTGTACTTTTCACTGAGGAAAAGAAAATCTTGTTAATCCCTGTTGATTCAAAACTAAATTCCTTGCTTACTTTACACTTGTATTATCAACATACACTTGTCAGACAGTTCAAAGAACCACTTGCTGCCTTCATCCCTCTGAGGTTAAGAAGCAACTTTCTTTATGGCCCTTGTAACTGATTTTGCACCTGTCAATATTACATAATTATTTATTGGACTAAGACAATATTCAAAATTACCATTTTGTCCAAAACTTTTAATGTGTACTGGAAGACAGAGCACATCTATAACAATAAGCATGAAAAAGGAATGGATTAGTACCATGTCAAGAATCAAATGAGTTGAGCATTCCTTTGGACAGGATCCATGTCTTCAGCTGCAAGACAAAGTCGTGTGCAACTTCACTAATGCAAAACCCTGCAGGGGAAAATAAAGTTGCATCATTATTATGATATTTATATGACACAATGAGCTATAAATTCTCATACCTTGTGTCTCAGTGAGGAATGTCAACAGTTCTTTGGTCATGGGAACCTCACGGCTTACTGCTGAGACTTCTGTAGTCCGACTCCAGTTTAGGACACCCACAACCTTTTTGGTTATGCCGAAAATCAGTAACACAGTAAGAAGAAAAAGAACACAATAGAAATAAATGGGAAGTACAATCCTCCACTAAAAGGCAGCTTACGAGAAAGAAAGAGCTGACACTGTTGTATGGGCTGCTGATCTGCTGGAATCATGCCTGGCATCTGTTATGACACACTACCAAAACACTACGGTTAGTATCATGACAAAAGTTATAAACAACAAAGTTTATGGATATTCATCACCAAGAAAACTGCTGAATGTATTGCTCTGTCGTTACTCTGAAGGGGATTAGTAAACAATAGTATTATCGAAACTACAGAAATTTAGACTTATTTTTGCACCAATACATGTAAGTCGCATTTCGACACGCTGATATAATTATGACTAAGGAGAAACTAACTGAACAAAAATGAAACAAATGAGTTACAAATTAATTTGCCACCTCGCCATTGACAATATATCCAGGGCTGTTCTTGACTTCTTCTTGGGCTGCACGCATTTCTTGTCCACAGACTCTTTTTACAACAGCCATGTAATTACGTTTTTTCGAGACTGTTATAAAATGAGGCAATTTATTAGTACACAGCATAACTGAATAAGACGGTTCAGGAGATATTGCAAGAAAGTCCCTTTTAGATCTCAAAGAAGACAAGGAAATAGTATGTGCAACACTGGATCTACTGGGAAAAAGTATGTTTTCATTCCAACAGACAATCACATATTGTGCACACAAGCGAATGAATGTAGCTCACCTGTGTCAAATGTTTTCTCACCCTCTGAGCCGATTTTGGCTGCTTGGCAGAAACTTGAATACCGTGTCTCTGTTAATCCATAGAATAATGTCGCATGAATCATTCTATAATAGAGCGATATATTAATGCCATAGAACTTGTATTCTTTTATGATCATTGCATAATAAAGGTTAGCATTTCATAACAGAAAATTCAGCGAAATCGTCATACCTCCTGTTTACGTAGTACTTTGGAGTAGATCCCCTCATTATTGGGGATGAAAGCCACTTGAATGAGTCCCCCCACACACAGAAAATTGTCACCGATACAGCATGACCCTGCTTATTGAATGCTATGGAATCAGGCTGCAAGGGCTTCCCACAAAACGAACATTTCGCCAACAATGTAGCAGTAAAAAAATGACACAGTGCGCAGGGCTTCTTCACTACATAGATAAATCTGGTCATCTTCCTTTACTGGTGTGGAAACTTGGAATTTTTGTGGCGAAAATGAAGACTAAAGTAGTATAGGAGTTGGGTGAGCTAGTACACCACTACTATACTACTCACCTTTTATGGTAAATCTGTTTTTAATGCCCTGAGATAATGGTTTGGGTGAGAGAATATTGACCAAAAATGGCTAACCAATTATAAATTCAAATGAAGAATGATCCTCGCAGTTGTGAACGCAATTTATGCAATTGCGAAAAGAAGCCTGAAAAAAATTCAGGACTTCAACGGGGTTTGAACCCGTGACGTCGCGATACCGGTGCGATGCTCTAACCAACTGAGCTATAAAGCCACTGACGTTGGGAGCAGGTCAATTGTGGGTTCATATGTTCCCGTGAAAGAAATGAGTGTGAATGATATATGAAATGAATCATATATGAACTGCGGAAATGAAATCAAATGAAGAATGATCCTCGCAGTTGTGAACGCAATTTATGCAATTGCGAAAAGAAGCCTGAAAAAAATAAATTCAGGACTTCAACGGGGTTTGAACCCGTGACCTCGCGATTACCGGTGAGATGCTCTAACCAACTGAGCTATGAAGCCACTGACGTTGGGAGCAGGTCAATTGTGGGTTCATATGTTCCCGTGAAAGAAATGAGTGTGAATGATATATGAAATGAATCATATATGAACTGCGGAAATGAAATTAGTTATTGTTTCAGATCATGAGACGGTCGTATGATTCTAAATTCTTAAAGTAAAATTTACTGACAATTTTTACTTAAAAAGTTTATGCTAAAGTTTGTTATTTAAACCGTATTCCCTGAGAAATGGCTATTTTCAATAGTTTTAGCAATAAAGGGTGTTAATCAACAGTATTCACCGAGTAACGTTTAAAAACAATAGTTTCAACCAACCCAAAGATACTTAAAGAGATATTACTATATAATATTGTACAGAATGATGAGAAAAGAAATGTCTCAGACCCTTGGAAAAGGTCTATTGAAAAATAATCTGGTTAATCGCCAAATTAATGATGAATTCCTTCGCCATTCGGTTCAGAATTCAAACGCACATTCCAAAAATTTAATATATACTAATAATAAGATGGAAAATCGAAATAGTATATTCAAGAAATTATTAACAAGCTTAAGCCAAATGGATGTCAATGAGATGAAGCAATTAGTTAGTCTCGCTGATGACATAAAAAAACAGAAGCCAATTCCGGCACCTCGCAGTGTAAAACAAATGGTAAAAGATTATGAAGATAATATTATTCCACCTCCAATAGAATTTAGGGATAAACCAGTTCCTAAACCAAGAACTAAAAAGGTAGTTCAAAAACCAGTAGCACAACCTAGAACCAAAATAGAGCAAAAAGACAAAGCTTTGAAAGGTTATACCAAATCATTTGAAATTAGCATTAAGAATGGCAAAGATCCACTTATACAACTACAAACTACGAGAATAGCTGCTGCACACCATATAGCAAACGTGCTTAAATCCATGAAAGGACTGAAATTTGTTGAAACACTAAAGGTTACATTTAGAAAAGTGGCGTATGGGGTGATGATATATGATACCGCCTATTTCAACAGTCAAGCTCAAACAATAATAAATGATCTAGAGATTACTAAATCACTAGAATTATCAGAACAAAATATATTAAATAGGATTGCAGTTTGGATTTCAGAAGGATCTGGTTGGGTTGTGCAATCTATTGACGGACATTATCTCAATGTTGTAACATATCAGCCAATGAAAGGCTCATCATATATTAAACTACCTCAAGAACTTAGAAATAAAATGAAGGGATTGATTAACATAAAGAATGATGACAACGAATGCTTTAGATGGTGTCATATCAGACATTTAAACCCTCAAGAGAAGAACCCTCAGGGAATCAAAAAATCTGATAAGCAATATATTAATTCTTTATGTATGCGCCGAACAATGGCTGCAATGCGTATTTATGCTCGTTATTTTCCTCTCATATTTCTTGTGCTTTTTATGTCAGCATCCATTTTAGTCGACTTTTCGCGTTTTTACAAAGCTCCTCACTTGGAACAAGCGACTTTTAGAGTTCACCAAAGCAGTTTCCTTCGCTTAAAGCGAAAGCTGTTTGTATCGCGGCCGGTGTGTTTATGGATGAAGCATGGATATCTTTGTTATTCTCTCTCTGTTAAAATTGACATAACTGTCCATATGGATGTTGAACTAAATCCTGGACCAACTTCTTCGTCTTCAAGACCCACATGGAAGCGGCCCTATCGTGGATGCCGGAGTGGAAGAACGGTCAGGGCGCGTGAAGCAACGAAGGTTTTTAATATTCAAGCCGCCATGACACCTCGTCGTCACCAATTTGCATTTCACTCAGGACGCAATGACAACAATCTTGTTCGTATTCCGCTGATATCACCTCGGTCATGCTGTCGTCCACCACTACGTTTCGGTGTTTGGAATGCTCGCTCACTGAAAACCAAAGTATCGTCGCTATGTGATCTTATGTTATCTCATCGTCTTGACCTCTTATCTGTGACTGAATCGTGGCTTACTGCGAACGATAGCATCACCATCGCCGACCTTACGAATTCACTTAATGATTACGCTGTTTATCACCTGCCAAGAACCACTTGTAGAGGAGGTGGACTTGCTGTTATCGCACGGAAAGGGCTCCAAGTTACGCGAAATGAAGGCTGTATTTTTTCTACTTTCGAACATTTTGATTTAACTGTCACCTCTGGTAATAAGGTTTTTCGCCTTGTGACAGTATATCGGCCTCCACCGTCCAAGAAAAATGGCTTTACAGTAGAAAAGTTTTTCTCAGAATTCTCTGCGTTCTTAGAGGAGTTGACTGTTATATCCTATCAATTTCTTTTTTGTGGTGATTTCAACTTTCATGTTGATGACAATGCAAATGCAAACGCTAAACAATTCCACGATCTTCTTTTTTCTGCAGATCTGAAACAGCATGTTAATGGCCCTACCCATCGTTTGGGTCATACTTTGGATCTTCTCATCACTCGCGAGATGGATACTCTAATTTCTCATACAAGAATTTTACCAGATCTTCTCTCTGACCATCTAGCGGTTGTGTGCTTCATAAATTTACCGCGGCCTCCTGCCACCCGTATAACTGTTACGCGTCGGAAGACTCGGGACATCGATCTTGATGCTTTTCGGAAGGACATCTCCCGTGCCTTCTCTAAGGAACCAGTTGATGACTTGGACGACAAGATAACTGCGTTTGATAACACATTGCGTCTTCTACTTGACAAGTACGCCCCAGAACAAACTAGGAATATAACCCTTAGGCCACACGCGCCTTGGTTCTCAGATGATCTTCGCGAATTAAAACGTGTTAAAAGGCGCTGTGAAAGAAAATTCCAATCCACTAAGTTATCAGTCGACAAGCAAATTTACTATCAAGCCTGCCGCAATTATAATCGCTTGTTGGAGGTTTCGAAAACCAATTACTTGAAGGACAAATTTAGTACGTCTAATATGAAGCAGCTTTTCAAGCTCGTTGATGGTATGTTCAGCGTAAAGTCTTCTCCAACTCTACCGACACATGACTCTCTTGAACATTTGGTTGAGAGTTTTGGCGACTTCTTCGAATCTAAAATCATCAATATCAGACGTTCTCTCTCTCAACAACCCTCCTCGCGGCCTAAATGTGTGACTGATGTATCGTGCTCTACCTCCTTCAGTCAGTTTGATCACGTCTCTCCTAATGGTCTCAAGACTATCATTCAGTCATCAAAAAGTAAAAGTTGTGCTCTCGATCCTATACCTACTTGGTTGTTAAAGGACTGCATTGATGTTATGTTGCCCACTCTAACTGATATCATGAACGTGTCTTTGGATCAGGGCATTTTTCCCTCTTTTTTCAAGAAGTCACTGATTCGGCCTCTGATAAAAAAGGACAACCTCGATGCTGATGTCTTTGCCAACTATCGGCCTATTTCCAATCTATCGTTTCTCTCTAAGACATTAGAGAGAATAGTGGCTTCCCAGATTGAGGGTTATCTCACCACGAATGGCTTATTTGCTAAAATGCAATCAGCATACAGAAAGCATCATAGTACTGAAACTGCCCTTCTACGAGTTGTTAATGATATACATCAGGCAATTGACAATAAATGCGAAGCTCTTTTAGTGCTGTTAGATCTGTCTGCGGCTTTTGACACAATAGACCACGCTATTCTTCTTGATAGGCTTCGGTATCGCTATGGCTTTTCCGAAATGGTTCTTCGGTGGATTGAATCATACCTTAAAGGTCGTCCTCAATGCATCGCCCTCGATAAGATCGTTTCTCGACCACGATATCTACCGTGTGGTGTTCCTCAAGGGTCCGCCCTTGGACCGCTGTTATTCTCGTTGTATATCGCCCCTCTTGAAGATATCATCTCCGCACACGGTTTCGACGTAATGATGTATGCTGACGACACCCAGCTCTACATTTTTATGCGTAAAGGAAACCGCATCGCTTCTCTAGAAAATCTCAGTTTGTGTCTAGATGATATCATGAGTTGGAATTTATGCAATATGCTTAAATGCAATCCGTCGAAGACTGAGATAATTCATTTCTCTTCGCGTTTTTCACCTGCTGAGCCGATTGCTTCGATTAAAGTCGGTGATCATTACGTTCAGCCTACTAGTGTTATCAAAGACCTTGGAGTCACGCTTGATTCACACCTTACCTTTGTTCCCCATGTCAACAATACCTGTCGCGCTCTTTCGCGTTCGTTTCATTTTATTGGCAGAATCAGAAAATATCTTTCGCAAGCGGATACTGAGCGCATTGTCCATGCCTTTGTTTTATCGAAATTGGATTATTGTAATAGTTTGCTCTATGGAATTCCCTCTCGTGAAATTGAGAAACTTCAGAGATTGCAGAATACCGCGGCAAGATTAATTGTGTGCATGAAGAAGACTGATCACATTACTCCTGTTTTAAAAAAGTTGCACTGGCTTCCTGTAAATGACAGAATAATTTTTAAGTTACTGTTGCTTACGTACAAATCTCTTAATGGCCTTGCCCCGGTGTATATTAACGAACTTTTACATCATTACACTCCCTGTCGCTCTCTTCGTTCTAGCGATTCCAACCTCCTAGTTGTCCCGAAGACTGCTACAGTTACTTACGGAGATAGATCTTTTGCGGCAATTGCTCCGAAGTTATGGAATCAGCTACCGCTTGCAATTAGACTAGGTAACTCTGTTGATAGTTTTAAAAGGGCCTTGAAAACGTACCTGTTTCGTGAGAGCTCTTTCTTTTAGCTGTAAAAAGCATCGAGACATTTATATGTAGAATGCGTTTTTAAGAACTTTAATTATTATTATTATTATTATTAATATGTTAGATTATTCTGGAATTGAATTTCCAATTGCAGTCAAACAATACAATAAAATTGAAAAGCAAAATGTGATTAATATTAATGTATTTGGTTATGAAAACAAACAACCATATCCAATTTATGTTTCAAAAGAAAAGTATGAAGACTGTTTGAATCTTCTATTGATTACAGAAAATGAAAACAAACTCTACGTTTTAATCAAAGATTTCAACAGATTCATGCGCAATATAACGAAGCACAATGAAAGAAAACACTTTTGTATGCATTTTTTGCAGTGTTTTAGCTCTGAAAGGGTCTTAATAGATCATAAAGAAAACTGTATCCAAATAAATGGAACTCAGGCAATTAAAATGCCCGCAAAAGGTGACAACATATTGAAATTCAATAATTTTCACAAACAATTGCCAGTACCATTTGTCATATATGCTGATTTTGAAGCTATCACAGAAAAGTGTCTGGTTGTCAACCCAATAATGATAAATCATACACTGAAGCTTATCAAAAACATACAGACTGTGGTTATGGATACAAGGTTGTTTGTTGTTATGATGATAAATACACCAAATCACTGAGGACATATAAAGGTGAAAAAGCTGTGTATAAATTTATGGAAGCTATGTTGGATGAAGTTAAATATTGTAAGAAGGTTATGAAAAAAGAATTCAACAAACCACTGAAAATGACAATGGATGATGAAAATGAATTTCAAAAAGCTGATAGTTGTCATATTTGTGATAAGAAGTACACTGACACTGATGTTAGAGTCAGAGATCACTGTCATATAACTGGAAAATACAGAGGATCAGCTCACCAAGATTGTAATATAAACTTTAAAATAACTGATAAGATTCCAGTAATATTTCATAATCTAAGAGGTTATGATTCACATTTCATAATGCAAGAAATTGGTGAAATAGTTAAAAAGCATACTTACAAAAATAAGAAAGGTGAAGACTGTCAAATGAATATCAATGCAATTCCCAATAATATGGAAAAATACATGGCTTTCATGCTTGGTAATCTAACCTTCATTGATAGTTTACAATTTATGAGCTACAGTTTGGAAAAACTAGTCAGGAATCTCCCCGATGTTGCCTTCAAATATACATCTCAAGTGTTTAAAGATGAAAAACTGAAGCTAATGAAACAAAAAGGTGTATATCCGTATGACTTCATGGATTCATTTGATAAGTTTAATGAAAAGCTACCATTAAAAGAAGAGTTTTACAGCATATTAAATAATGAGAATATTTCAGATGAAGATTATTAACATGCTCAAAACGTTTGGAATACATTCAAATTAAAAATTATGGGAGAATATCATGATTTGTACTTTAAATCAGACATATTACTCCTTGCTGACGTATTTGAGCACTTTAGAAAAACCTGTCTAGAATACTACAAACTGGATCCATGTCATTATTTTACAAGTCCAGGCCTCTCATGGGATTCTATGCTAAAAATGACTGGCATCAAACTTGAGTTAATGACAGATGTTGATATGTTCCAGTTCATTGAAAAGGGTATGCGTGGTGGTA
>JAEMWC010000464.1:600000-642500 GCA_016490735.1 Pachyseris speciosa
TTTCCGTTTTTTGGAACACCGAGACCTAATTTCTGTTTTGTATGTATCAAGAATCTAGCTGTTTGGCCCCATTTTGGCATCTCACCATATGGTATTTGATCGAGTGACTCGACCATTTTTCTGTCACAGTCTCCTTTATTTTTTCCCATATCATAACAAATATCATGGTAAGCTGCTATTTCATCAACTTTATTGTAAGGTTGGACATACCATTTTGTGACATCACCTGTATTTTTATCATACTCTAACTGTTTATTGAGGGGGTTATAAGGCCCCATGTATTTATATTGTCCGGGTGTCCATCCACTTTTTGGTTTTGGTAGTTTACCGATCATCGTGAATATCAATAGCACCCCCATAATCTAATCCCTTTATATCTGTTTTATAACGAATATTAGGGCGCACCTTAGTTGAGAGTTGATTTAAACCCTCTTTTCCAACTTTACTAATAATCGGTTTAGCTTTATCAAGAGCAAAATCGATGGCTTTTTGTTGTAGCTTTGGATTTCTCATTAATTCTGAAATTCCGTATCTCCCCATTTCTACCCCCTTCTTTTCTAAGAAAGGAACTCCGTGCTGAATAAAACCCGTAAGTGCCATATCTGCAGCTGAATCTAATATGCCCGCCCCTTGAGACGGGCTATTTAGTTTAAATTTTTATTTTTAACAAATTTAGTTTTTGTGATTTTGCATTCTGCACATTTGCATTTCAGCATCAATCGATCATTTTTAGTCATTTCATATCTTTCACTACCTGGAACACATTCAGTGACTTTCTTCTGTTTGATACAATACTATTTTACCATATATATATTATTAGTTAGATAAATGTGTTTCAAAATAGTTCTTAATGAATTGTTCATTTTTCTCAAAATCACCATCGCTGAAAACACTTAATACTTCATCATAAGACTTTCCTCCATTCATTTCTTTCAAGAAATGAAGAGAGAACCAAACACAATCACTTGAAAATATATCTTGAATTTGTTTATCTCTTTCATAAAGGAAATTTAATTTATGTTCCTCGGAAAAATCCTTAATTTCATTAAATAGTTCTGTTCCCCAACAGTCGAAATAATACAGATTACCATCTTTTATAAAAAGTGCTACGCTGTGATCATATAGATAATCGACACCGATCAAGAATGACGCTTTTTCTTCATTGTTATAATTTAACTTTTCATAACATGATTGAATATTATTATAGTTTATCGGTATTTGCATACATTCACACAAACGCCATATATCACCTAAACACAAACCATCTTTTACATAATAAGGTTTTTCATGTTTTTTATATCTATATTATTTTGGTGAAGCAGAGTTATATTCTTTCTCTTAGCATGATTTACAATCTCTTGAAATGGAGGCATGCCGAAACTATCAAAATAATTGATGACATTATATTTGACATAAGTTGCAATCCAATGGCTTCCATTCATATATGATGGATGAAGATTGTAAATGAACAAAGCATGTTTGTGGTTATGTGGAACTGTCACATCCCTTGGCAAAACATCATTTATTGGTATGTTTAAATATCTGCACCATTTTCTTAGATCATGATTACTCATCGGGATATCTTTATAAAATTTTGGATTTTTTTTTGTAGTCATTTTTTTAATCCCCATACCAATAAATGGAGGTGGTTGTATGTATGCACCAATTCTTGGAGCCCCTTTTTCCTTTTGTCCCAATTCGTGGAGCTCCTTTACCAGTTATCTTTTTTATGGCCGCAATAGCAAGAGGGATACCAACGCTTGCTAATAGGGCCCCGAGAAATCCACCTGATTGTGTTTTCGTTGGTTTTATAGGAACACCTGAACCTGATTGAAGGGCATTCAATATATCCTGTTTTTGTTTCATTGATAGAAGATGCTTATATTCTATCAGCTTATTAATTTTGTCTTGTGGTACGAGAAAACCACCTGACTGAACCCCTTTTCCAGAGAATTTTTTGACCACTTGAGAAGCACCTTCTGAAGCTAATCCAGCAAGAGCTGATAAACCAAGGGTTTTACCCACGGTTGGTAATAGGGTTCGACCTAGTGTTAGAATGAAACTCAATAAACTGCCACCGACTTGCTTTCTGATATTAGTCTTAGCTAGCTTAATATCCATTCCCTTCTTCAATTTCCTATTTTTCTCCAATCTTTTTTTCACCATCGCTGGAACATACAAAGTGTCATGGCCATTAAGAGAGTCCTTAGAGAGTCTCAAGACAATAGTTTCCCTTTTATGGTAAGCACTACTCAGATTCTTTTTATGGTTTTTCGATAGTTTCACATTGATTTCAAAAAGTTGAGTCATTTGCTATATAATATATGTTATATAATTTTTGGTTATAAAACGTATTTGAAATGAGGATACATTATTTTTTCATTTACACAATAACCAATTCATTTCCCACTTTATCAATGACAATGTCTTCGTCGTATAAAACGACAGCGTGGACTGAAAAAGGACTATCACCTGCGCTGTTGGCATTAAGTTTGTATCTGAATATCAACTGTTTGGGATCTCTTGTTACTCTCTCTGCTTGAAATGACAAATCGAAATAGATTAGACCATACAAGCTATTATAATTGGACAGATTCAGTTTAGTTCCCGTGTTGAAATCATTCCGGTTATAACTGTAAGCCATCAGATCGTTGAAAATACGAACCTTACTATCACTATCGTATTCAACTTCAGGATAAAAAACACCATTGCTATATTCAAGCCTGCATGTTGTCAGATAACTGCCATTTGCACGGTCTGCGTTGATGTTGAATGTGTCCATCTCGTATGGATTTGCTTCTTCATTATTCGTTTTGGCTCGTTGCAGATAAACAGAGACATGCTTTACATTATCAATACTAGAGATCTGGAAGAATCCACTGCTATTTGTTGGAGCTGAAACCTCGTACATCTCTCTCATATACATCCATTTGTTCTTTGTCAAAAAGTTTGTAATGAACCTGTCATAGAGAGAGTCTTTTGGTGTGAGTTTCGGTACCCATAGGAGGAATCTGTTAATAACAACCCTCGCATCCTCAGCTGCTGCAGCCTTTTGTATCAATTCAACATCACCCTGTAATGTTATATTAAATTGTAGCTGAATTGGAACAAGCATCCTGTTCTGTAATTCTTCAAAGAAAGAGTACCGATTGAGAGGTATGATTACATTGACATCGTTGAGTCCTGTCGTTAAAAGTCGTCTAGCCTTAAAACCAGCATTCTGATTGGCATTAGCTATCAGATGATTGTTATCCAAATACCAAAGAGAGTTTATAGAATAAACTAAAAAGCGACTGTAATCGTCACTATATTCAAGAAGGTTTTTGACAAAAGTCACCTTGTGGAGATTATCAGTGTCATACATTATTTTCCCATCGCTTTTGATCATTATGTGAGAAATCAAACTATGGGCTCCATTGATAACTGTGGTTCGTTGGGCTGCAGTTGTTGTGGCATCAGCTAATTTTTGTAACTGGAATTGGATCTCGAAAAATGCATTGTACCAATCATAGAAACTCGATCGATCATTAATTGTGAATTTATATCCATTTTTTTGCTGTCTCTGGCCGTTGGCTGGGGTACGTATTACATCATCGAGTTGGTATCTCACTTTTTTTGCAAAAAATCTGTTGTTCTGAAAGACATATATTATTATGTTAGATAATTCTGCAATGTTTATGTTAGACAAGTTTATAATAATTTTATCGCCTTCTTTTCATTATAAGATCGCCTGATCCCGATTCATTGCTTTTTGCTCTTTTCTCATATTCGCAAGTCTTTTCATTATAAGGTCTCCTGACTTTTCAGATATCTTTTTACCCAATCGATCACCTGCTGATTCTAACGCTTTCTTACCAAGTGGTTTGACTAACTTTTTCACAACACTCTTCATTGGTTTGAAGATATTATCGACAATAATTCCTGATCCTTTGTGTTGGTACACAAATTTACCGAGTTTTGGATGATAAATCCTTTTGAATTCATATGGTTTCATTATACTAATATGTTATATACTTTTTATAATAAGCGAAAATTCTGTGTCTGCTCCATTTAAATCGACTAATCTTCTTTTTCCATCTGTAATATAAATCCGTATATGGAGATTGTAATCTTATTCACAGGATTGTATGTGACTTCGTGGCTCGAGTGTGAATGAATAACTTGGTCGCAGAACACTGGTTGAAAAGGAATAGATTATATCTGTATCCTGACCGTCTACAAGTGAACCGCTTATTAAATTGCAATGGATATTTAATATATCCGTATCTTGTGATAAATTTGGAACTCGGGGTCCAACGTTTGTCCCACTTGTCAATACTTTCTTATCAAACACAATAAGGTCATTAAAACTACTGGCTGTCAAATCAAGCCGATAATTTGAGGCCAATGTAATCGTAACCCTGAATGTTGTATTATCAAATTTGAGAGTAATAGGATACGTATCACCAGTTTTTGTTATATTTTTTATATACGTATTAAAGTCTGTATAATTCCAAACTCCCGCTGGGAAGGTGATGTCTTGAAATGTTGAACCACTATCAGAGCTATATTTAATTAATTGATTGTTATATCCAGCGTTAATATTGAACCATGTGAATGACATGTTGACAACTCGATTAAGTCCGATAACATATTGTTTGTTGCTATCCAAAATTATTGGTCTGGTGAATTTTGTTATGAAATCCTCAGGCTTGTTGTTTCCTTGATTCTTGACGCTAAAAGATGATAAAACTATCTCTCGTTCCATTTATATAATACCCTTAGATTAAATTTTAAAGTATAGATTATATAATTTATTATATTGTGATTTGTCGATTGTCGCTGTCTTAAGTAATATGTCCAAAATAGCAACTCCCGTCTTACGCATCTCAATACTTGTATTACCTGCCAGTACTTCACCAACTATTAATTCCAACTTTTTAACAAGCTGCCTCACGTTATTATAAAACATGATATTTCCACCTCTTTGTTTTCTTCCTCGAATTCCAGAACCTTTTGTTGTCTTCAGTTTACTGTCATAATGTTGAATGTATTGATTCAAAGTACCTCTTGCTGTCTCTATTTGTTTGTTTCTCATCTACCTCTCAGCTTCTGATATAAATCCCTTTTTGAACTTTTTCGTTACATCTGATTTCAAGCCATTTAGTTGTTTCCTTGTTGTTTTAGCATATTTCAAAATCTTATTAAGATAAGACTTAGTCTTCACGGGAGTCATTTCTGGTTCTTTTAACCTCTTTTCCACATCATCATAATTCGGAATATTAAGATCATCCAAATATTTATTTATGAGGTCTTCATCTTCTAGTGCATAATCAATTTCCTCATCATCTTCGTATTCTGGTGGCAAATCATCAGGTTGCTCAGGAAAATACAGTGGATTGACATACAATTCTTTTTTGCATTTCAGCACATCTTTCATGGATTGTTCATACGTTGGTGGTACTGGAACAAGTTGTTTTTCTTGCTGTGGTGGTACATAATCACCAAAATTGACTAGACCCTCGATGTCCATGTCTTCAAATGGATCAACTTCTGGTGCATAGTCAATACCAACTTCCCCTTTCTTCACTAGTCTTTTTTTCCTTATTGGCAGCCTCGAAATTGTGTTACTGTCAATAACATCATCTAATTTGCTTGTCACTGGTTTGAATACCTTCGCCAATGAATCCTGACTTGTCTGCTGACCAATTTTGTGTTTCGTAATCATATCATGGACAGTATTTATCTTATCACCTAATTCAGATTTCCTCTTTGCAAGTTCTTTCCACTTAAGTAAACTCATTTTATATAAATAAGTTATATTAAATTTTTATTTCAGTTTTTGTTATTTTGTATATAAAAATGCTGCATTAACAAGTAGTTGAACTAGTAGTTGAACTTGTAGTTGAACAAGTAGTTGAACTAGTAGTTGAATTAATAATATAAATTAATTATATAAATGAAGATACCAAATTATGATACTCAAGAAGAGGAAAGTGATTTCAAACAACGAAATGAATGCATGTCCGATAAATTTTTCAGACTTTTATTAATAGGGGGGTCAGGCTGTGGGAAAACGAATACACTTCTCCATATGATATACAATTTATTATATTTCGATAAGATTTTCGTTTTTTTTCAAGAACATTCAGCAATCGAAATATCAGAATTTAATAAAAACATTTGAACCCATAAATAAAGAAGTAGGCTATGATATTATTGAATGTTATAACGATAGCAAAGATATAATTCCCGTTTCTAAGCTAAATGATGAAGGACAAAAACTTTTTATATTCGATGATTTTTTAACTGATAGTTCAGCATTAAAAAAAATTACAGATTATTATGTTACGTCAAGACATAAAAGATGTTGTTGTATAGCCTTATTTCAATCATATTTTTCAATTCCAAAAGATTTAAGGTTAAAGGCAACACACATGTGTATTTGGAATCTAAATTCAAATAATGAAAAATCTTTAGTTTGTAGAGAAAATTCAATTCCAAAGAATATATATGAAAAAGCAACTTCTGAACCTTATTCATTTTTATATTTAGATAAACCAAAAAAACAAATTATGAAAAACTTCAATGAAAAAATATAATATAAATTAATAGTATATGAGTTACATGAATGGACTATTTCCATCCTCATCATCAACAACATCAACAACAGAACCACAACGTGGATTACAAGGTAGACCAGGTGTTGGTTTTAAATTAACCGATGATGGGGATTATGATATAGAAAACAAACGATTGACAAATGTGGGCGCGCCGATAGATAATAATGACAGTGCAACACGAGAATTTGTGAATTTATCTTTTGTGAAAAAAGATGGTTCAATTAGCATGACTGGTAATTTGGACATGGGAGAAAATCTTATCGTCAGAATGGGTTACGCTAAACAGGATGTCGATGGTGTAAATAAAAGCCTTCTTGATTCTTCAATTGCTAGCTGTCTGGCAAGAAATGGTAGCCAACCTGCTTTAGGAAATTTAAATATGGCCGGGTATGCAATTGCGGATTTGAAAGACGTTGATAACAGCACGCCAGCTGAAAATGCCGTCAACAAAAAATATGTGGACCAAGGTCTGCAAACCAAACTCGATGTGATTGCTCAACAAGACCTAACCATGAACAACAATGCCATTTCTAATCTTGCCCTAGCAATAAATTTGGATGACGCGATTTCAAAAAGATATACTGATGAATATTTTCTTAGACGAGATGGTTCGACTGCAATGTATGGAAATTTGTCAATGAGTGGAAATATAGTTACAAATGTAGGTGATGTGAAAAATGATGGTGATGTTGTGAATTTTAGAGTTTTGAATCGAGCTTCACAAACCATCAGAGCGGCGGCCTTATTATTGAATGGAACAAACGCGATGGCTGCAGACTTAAAACTTGGGGGGCATAAAATCATCAACTTGGCGGAAGGAATAAATAAAACCGATGCCGTAAATTTAGATCAACTAGAAAAAAAGTCATATTTCATCTGCTTCTCATCCAAAGAATGCTTTCAAATATTTGATGAGTGACATTGATGAAATAAGTACTGAATATGGCTTGAAAGTTAACGGATATATAAATTTACCTCGTTCACCACACATAATTTCAAAAAGGGTTCTTGCTGTAGACTTAAATAAAGAAGCTAATCATATCTACAGAGCGAGAATTGGATTTAATATGTATACAATAAAAGATGGAAAATACACTTTTATCCTTGAATGGCTATTTCCTGATTATGAAGGAATGAATCTTAGTAATGTAACATTCAGTGCAACTGGTGGAATTACAATTCATAAAACTACAGAGAGAAAATTTGATAACAGAAATGAAGATCATTCGAGATATTTATTATGGATTGAAAAACGTTCAGTAAGTTCACCGCCTGAATATTTATATTGTACAATACATATTAATGCTAACTCAACATATCCCAACAAGTACAAAGTTCCTTGTGTTGTATGTGGTATTGATGGTGAAGCTGTAGATGTACCATCTAGTGTTTACGACTTTGTTGAAGCTTATAAAATTGTGAATGAAAAAATACAATTACAAACTGAATTAGATTTGAATGGACATGCTTTGATAAATGAATCAAAGAACTTGTTTGATGGTCAAAACGGTGAATTAACAATGCTAAATGATAAAATATGAACACGTTTCTAATAAAAGAGGCTAAACTTGGTGGTGATTTAAATTTAAGTGGCTATAGAATTCATAATAATAGTATAAATCTCTTTCGTTCTAGCGTTACAGGCGTAATTATGGAAACAGCTCGCGATCTAGGTGGTTTTTCTCTTTACCAGCCGAAATTAGGAAGTGATCTAGATTTGAATGGGAATGGAATAATTGGTCAAATACAATATTTAAACTGCTTTGTTAAAGCCAGTCAAGGGCATAATAAGAATACTTTAAAGCCTGTATTAATTAATGGCGTTTAATATTTAGTTATTCATAATAATAACTTTTATATTAAGAAAATGTACATTATACAAGGAACAAAACCCGGAATATTATACTTCAAGAAAAAGAATGAAGGGAGTGGATTATTACCATTTCCAGCAACAATTTTTGAACACAGGCAATCTTCAAATCAAATGAAGAATGATCCTCGCAGTTGTGAACGCAATTTATGCAATTGCGAAAAGAAGCCTGAAAAAAAAATTCAGGACTTCAACGGGGTTCGAACCCGTGACCTCGCGATTACCGGTGCGATGCTCTAACCAACTGAGCTATGAAGCCACTGACGTTGGGAGCAGGTCAATTGTGGGTTCATATGTTCCCGTGAAAGAAATGAGTGTGAATGATATATGAAATGAATCATATATGAACTGCGGAAATGAAATCAAATGAAGAATGATCCTCGCAGTTGATTCATTTTATATATCATTCACACTCATTTCTTTCACGGGAACATATGAAACCACAATTGACCTGCTCCCAACGTCAGTGGCTTCATAGCTCAGTTGGTTAGAGCATCGCACCGGTAATCGCGAGGTCACGGGTTCGAACCCCGTTGAAGTCCTGAATTTTTTTTTCAGGCTTCTTTTCGCAATTGCATAAATTAAGTTCACAACTGCGAGGATCATTGTTCATTTGATTTCATTTCCGCAGTTCATATATGATTCATTTCATATGTCATTCACACCCATTTCTTTCACGGGAACATATGAACCCACAATTGACCTGCTCCCAACGTCAGTGGCTTCATAGCTCAGTTGGTTAGAGCATCGCACCGGTAATCGCGAGGTCACGGGTTCAAACCCCGTTGAAGTCCTGAATTTTTTTCAGGCTTCTTTTCGCAATTGCATAAATTGCGTTCACAACTGCGAGGATCATTCTTCATTTGATTTCATTTCCGCAGTTCATATATGATTCATTTCATATGTCATTCACACTCATTTCTTTCACGGGAACATATGAACCCACAATTGACCTGCTCCCAACGTCAGTGGCTTCATAGCTCAGTTGGTGAGAGCATCGCACCGGTAATCGCGAGGTCACGGGTTCGAACCCCGTTGAAGTCCTGAATTTTTTTTTCAGGCTTCTTTTCGCAATTGCATAAATTGCGTTCACAACTGCGAGGATCATTCTTCATTTGATTTCATTTCCGCAGTTCATATATGATTCATTTCATATATCATTCACACTCATTTCTTTCACGGGAACATATGAACGCACAATTGACCTGCTCCCAACGTCAGTGGCTTCATAGCTCAGTTGGTTAGAGCATCGCTCCGGTAATCGCGAGGTCACGGGTTCGAACCCCGTTGAAGTCCTGAATTTTTTTTTTCAGGCTTCTTTTCGCAATTGCATAAATTGCGTTCACAACTGCGAGGATCATTCCTCATTTGATTTCATTTCCGCAGTTCATATATGATTCATTTCATATATCATTCACACAGACAATCTTCTTTGAGTAGAAACATCACAACGGTTAACGTCAACAAATCATTATCGAGAGGCTATTTAATAATTGACTATTCACACCCGAATGATAAAGCATTTGACATCATATTTACATTAGAAGTAGTCATGAATTAATATTAATAACTATTATATGATACGAAATATAATCAAATACGTGAGACGTCATTTTGATGAAACTAAACAACAACATATCCAAGTCAATGATATAATTTTGAAATCAGCTTTAGCGTACCAATATTTATATTTCAAACATTTCAAATCAATACTTCCGATTAATAATATTTTGTATTTACACGATTATGAAATAGGACTTATTGGTCCTGGAAATGGACGCATTACAAGGTTTTTAGAAAGAACACTTGGTTGGATTGATATATTACATTCACGTAGTATTATGCATGATGCTTTTGGACGATTCTATGATCGTTATTTATTAGACAGAGGGTATTGTTGTGCTATATCAGAGAATGCAACATCAAGACTAATGAAAAAATCTGCATTGTGTGGTCAGATTTCTGGAATACTTTATTTAATTTGTAAAAGGTATAAAATATAAACTATTAATATAGATTGAGTCTCAAAAGATCAATCAAACCGAAAAGACATCTTCAATTTTAATTACATCTCTCTGACTTTGGATAAAAATGAATTGAATCAACTGAAAAATCTATATAAAACTTATCATAAAAAATACATGTGTTACAAATGGAAATATAAGAAACTAAACCGTATTAAAATAACACTTAATATGGTATCTTTAGGACTTGTAACAACTGGTAGTATTGTGGGAGGTGTAACATTAAACCCAATAATTCTCGGTTGTATTACTGCTCCGGGAGTATTAATCCAAGGTTATATGAGAAAATCAAATCTTAATAATAAAGTCAACACGTGTAAATTTGCTTTTCAAAATTATGAAATCAGTGATCGATGTCCTACAATAACTCAAATGTCTGATAAATATGATGAAACATTTACAGATGAATAAACATTTTATTTCTGAAATTCAAAAGTAAAAGATTTCCCTTTTCGATTCTGAATTATAGTTTCTATTTTATCTCCAATCAGTGATAATATTTTTTGCCAGTATTGTTCATATTCAGATAAGGTTTTTTTGATTTATTAATTTTAATATCATCTGCAATTTTTGATTTCATTTTAGTTAATATCTTTTTTAGAATAAAATCAATATTTATCATTCTTTTTCGAGTTTCATTTAATTGTGATATTATAGTGTCTATTTCTTTAAAAAATCATTGTTATTCCGTATAAATCACTAGAATCTATTTGTTTTTTATATTTAAAACTGTAATCAACTATTTTTTTCATTAAATGATACTCCCGATAATAAATTAATTTACGTCTAATTTTAAACTTATTCTTATGGAAATCAATGTATTCATTATGAACTCCATATCCCTGAACCAAGGCACAATTCTTACAAACAATTGCTTCATCATTGACAAGTTCTTGTTTATCACAACACTGTTCTTCTTTAATGCTATTATGTTCCGCTATTTATTCCTGGCAAAATGGACAGCTAATAAATTCATATTCTTCATCATTTTTTAAATAATGATGAATATCACAATTACATGTTTTATCATCTTCAATTATCATAATATATTTCTGACCTTTCATATTATAACTATATATATTATTTTTACCGAGAACCATCTGGTGCGACTCAGTCTTATCATTTTGGCGATTAACCAGATTTTATTTTTCATTTGACTCATTGGTACTATACTATAGTAACAAATCTTCAAGTGTCTTTGTGTCTCTCACTCAGGATATTGAAATTAGCCGTTTCTCAGGGAATACGGTTTAAATAACAAACTTTAGCATAAACTTTTTAAGTAAAAATTGTCAGTAAATTTTACTTTAAGAATTTATAATCATACGACCGTCTCATGATCTGAAACAATAACTATTAGCGATGACTCATTTAACAGGGGGTTTCCCTGTTTTTCCGAGAAAGTCACGCTTGGTGATTTTTCCGAGAAAGTCACGCATTTTAAAAAATATATAGATTGCCAAAATTTGGTTAGCCATCAAATGGAAAAGTAGTATGAACGTTTCTTGAAAAAGCGCTAACTCACCATAAACTTTTTAAGTAAAAATTGTCAGTAAATTTTACTTTAAGAATTTATAATTTGTTAGCCATTTTTGGTCAATATTCTCTTACCCAAACCATTATCTCAGGGCATTAAGAACAGATTTACCATAAAAGGTGAGTAGTATAGTAGTGGTGTGCTAGCTCACCCAACTCCTATACTAATGACTAAAGTGTTGAAGATTCGGGTGGCTGAATAGGAGATACAGGAGTAGAAAAAGGAAGAGAGGTACGCGACCTTGGTGTTGACGTAGTTACAACGGGACTTCCAATCTGACTTGTACTGGGACTGGAAATCGTAAATGACCTCGAGGAGCTCACACTTGGTGATGTTATTATGTTTCTTCTTTGCATTTTCTCTTCAAATGCAAGCAGAAGAGCTTCTAATAAATCTGCATTCTGTGTGCTAGAGGTCGCTTTCGTCAGATTCAAGGCACTTTTTGCCATCTTGACGCGACCCTTGATCCCAAGTAGTCTGCTTTCTTGGTCTCAGGGTAATTCAATGTTTATCGAATATTGCTCACCGCGGTCTCCGGTCGAACGTCTTTTCTTCGGTACATTTGAAACATTGCCCTCAGCCATAGCACGCAAAGTTCGCAAGTAGAATATTATTTAAGCGCTCGGGACGTTGTTGAGCAGCGACTGCGACAAATGATGCCGAATTACAACGAGCTTTGTCGTAGTCATTGCTCAACAATGTCGCCATAGAGTCCTAAAGCGGTGACGTCACGTTGCCGTGGCGCTTAAGATTTCAGTTCCAAACAAACCTGCATATCATCCATTCAAAATAGCGACACTATCGCTCACTTCACTGCTTTCGTTCTTCTCAGAGGAGAAAAAAATCGATCAAGAAGGGTGAAAACCACTATAAATCGGATCACATAGAGGCAGTTACATATCAGCAGGGCGTTTTACGCAGTGAAGTACACGCAAGCATGAAGAACAAGATATACAAAGTCACGGTGAGTTTAACAACATGTTCCCTTAGAGCTGCGGTGAAAAACATTACGTATATGAAACATTTAAAAAGCTAGGTGCTGAATAATCTGAAATCGTTATGTATTGAATACATCTAAGGTGAAATTTGGACGCTCTTTGGTGCAATAGCGGTCATAAAAAAAACGAGAAAATGTGAGTGTAGTCGTTAGTTGGACGTCTTCTACGAAAACGTTAGGTGCTACAATTTTACTGAAAAACTCATTTCGCGATTTTTCTTACCTCCTACTAAGGCATTTCATTTCACTCTTGCAGATTTATTTGGATGAGGAATTTGAATTAAAATCGACGGAGTGTGAGTGTCCGAGAGGAAAGTTTAAATGCAGTCACGCGGCGGCCCTTTTTATCCATGGCATTCACAACCTCAGCAAAACTAATGTTGAATGCCAGTGGAGAAAGAGAAGGACTCAAGCAGTTACAGAAATGTTTCCCCCGCTAAAAACGTATTCGGCCTTGTCGAGAAAGCCAACACAAGCGGATCGCTTCGCCTTGTATGAAGACCTTAAGGAATATGGTAGATCCACCGGACTTTGCTGGCTGCTCAGCCCCGAGCCACCTGTTGCTAAAAAGCTGCCCACTCCAACAATAGAGGAGATAGTTTTTTCAGACGAGTTTCTTCAAACCTTGGGACATGAACAAGTAATAGAATGTCTAGTAAGACACTGCAGAGTACAGGCAGGATAAATGTCAAGAAGTAGTGAGTTGACTGTTGGTCAGAGAGACAATCCTGCCTGGCATTTGGCAAGGAGGGGTCGTCTTCCTGCTAGCAACTTCGGTGCTTTTCTCAAAGCAAAGAGAATCACCCCCTCGCTTTTAAAACGTCTTCTTGGGGAGTACGATTTATCAAGGGTAAAAGCAGTTCAGTGGGGAGTGAACAATGAGAAAGAAGCTCTTAAAGCATTCACCCTTAAAACTAAGAAAGCTGTTAAAGAAACTGGAATCTGGTTGCACAGTTCAGGCATTCTTGGTGCTTCCCCTGATGGAATTGTTGATGATAACACCGTGCTTGAAGCCAAGTGTCCTTACACCGAGCGAAATCTTACAATTGAAGAGGCTGTTAAGTCTGCAACATTTTGCCTGGAAAAAATTGAAACTATAGAGGGCTATTCCTTGAAGAAAGATCATGTCTACTGGCATCAGGTTCAGGGAGAAATGTTTTTCTCACATAGGAAATTTTGTTACTCTGTTATGTGGACAACAAAAGATGTAGCTGTTCTAAAAATAGAAAGTGATGAAACATGGGCAGCAAATATCTCTGTTTTAAAAAAAATTGAGAAATTGAACCAGGATACAACCGACTAACAACTTGCCCTTTATTGTCGCGCGATAATGGGTTTTATGATGAGGCGGGGCCTTATCTTATCTTTGGGTGCAAGCTGTAGAGGTTGAGATCAAGATAACGATTTTTAGGACACCACACGCAGTGAAGGATATAAATTCGTGAGTCTCGCTATCACTCGCCCCTTTTTCTGCCAACGCCAATCGTGATAGCATAACTTCGAAAGATTGCCGAGTTACAGTATTTCTTTTCTTCAATCAGGCAAGTAGATCGTTTTTGTAATCTCCCCGTGTATTCCGTCTAGCTCCTATTTGGATGCGTTTTGAACTTTCTTTGACTGCTTGCTGTGCCCTCCTATATTTTCCTGCAATTATGGCCAAACGCCGCGTATTGATAATCGGGCATTCTTTCATTCATCGTCTCAAGGCGTTTGTGCAGAAAGAGAGGCATATTCTTACTTTTACAGCCTTAAGTGGCATAAGTCAGATTCATTTCCACGGGGTTGGGGGCGCACGATTGCTAAATTTCGTAAGTTCGATTTCGATGTTGTGCGTCGCATAGCCCCCGATATTATTATTTTGGAGCTTGGCTCTAACGATCTAGTTGAGCTTGCGCCACAGTCCGTTGGCTCGGAGCTCGAAACTCTGGCCCGTGAATTGTACGAGTTTTCCTCCGTGCAACTTGTTGTTATCGGGCAGGTTCTTCGTCGTCGTTCACCGAACTCGGATGGGTTTAATTGTAAGGTGGCCAAACTTCATAAGTACCTCAAAGTTGTCCTAGAGCAGTTGCCTTTTTGTTATTACTGGCGACATAGGGGTTTTTGGAACTCCAACAGTGAGCTATATTTAGCCGATGGAGTTCACCTTAACAGATTAGGCAATTATAAATTTATGCGCAGCATTCGAGGGGCGATTTTGAAGGCCTTGCAGTTAGTGGGTGTGTGCTCAACCTAGCGGTTTTGCAACTTGTCTTTGGCCCTTCACGGCCAGTCTGATATGTGCACGGCATAATTCTAAACCATAAACCTTTACTATTTGCCGTGGCACCCGTTTATATATCAATATATATATATTTTTCCTGTACATATTACATTTACCACAAAAATTGCAGGCTATATTGTTGGTTCTCATGCAGTTGTTATTCACTTGCATGTCCTGTACTTGACATTTATGGCTTAGTGTGTTATTTCTTGGCGGCTTTGGTTTATGACATTAGTGTGCCCAACGCACCCAGGCCATTACAGGACAAATGTCCTGTTTGAATGTCTCGGATTGTTCAGTGTTGTCATGTTCCTGCTGTGGTTTGTACTAGTACGTACTTGACATTCTTTGGCTTCCGTTCTACTTTCAGTTTTGTTGGCGCGTAAATAGCCCAGCACTTACGAGCCTATTTGAATGTCTCGGATTAACTTCCTATTTTGGCTTATTTGACTTACCAATAGCTCGCCAAGGCATGGGAACACACCCGCTAAATTTGCTCATAACTAATGTGACAATACATGTTGGAGTAATGTCAGGTACCATTTCTCATAAGCATGCCCTCTAACCGAGCTTCCAAGCGCCAGGCAGCCAAACGACCTACACCGGCAGTCCCTGCAAAACGGCGCCGAGCAAAAATTGTTTCCACGGCCCACTCGAAGTCAGCGCCAGCTGCGCCGTCTACTTCGAATTTCAGCCCCACTGAACTGACCGCCGTGATTAGTCAAGCCATTTCAAGCGCCTTACAGTCAGCAAGAATTATCAACGCCGGTCCTGCGCCTGCTTCAAGTGAACCAGCCACGAGTTCTCAAGAACCAACATTGGTTGAAGACGCCGCGTCCATAGAAATCGCGGACCTGACTAACACTGTGGCTGCCGGTAGGCTAATATTTCCGTCTGATAAACCACACGAGACGTTTTCCAGTGTCACTTTCGACCTGGAATCTCGCGTCTCAGATCGTATCAAGGCAAAGATATGGGCTTATGAGTATGTTGATTTTAGCTCGCTCCTTACAGTAACTCCGGACGAAGCGAAATATCGGATATCTGTGACAAATGACCACCATAACCCTGGTCTTTGCCTTGAACACGTGAAACCCAAACGGCGGAGCTTATCTATTGACCAATGGCTGACCGCATTTAATGTATTTGTAGCTGTCTACACTATCAAGGCTCCTAGTGCGATAAGCTCGTTAATGAAGTACTGCGAGGTGGTCCGGGACATTGCCGCCAAACAGGGTAATTGGCGCTATTATGATGAGCAGTTTAGATTTCTTCGCCAGTCTAAGCCCGATCGTTATCCGTGGAATAATGTAGCATGGGAATTATGGCATCAGGCTTTACATAGCTCTCTTACCGCGTCTAGGCCACCCTACAATCCCGATTTTCGTACCCGTCGGCCCAACCAGCGTCCCTTTCAGTCCTTTCCCAAGGGAGTTTGTTGGCGGTTTCATTCCGGACAATTTTGCCGGGGATGCAGTTTCAAACACGCATGCTTCAAATGCGGGGCAGTCCATCCCGCGAGCAAGTGCACCGCCACAAAATCGAATAGCACAACAAGCATCCCAGCACCCAGAACACCCTCTGGAGGTGACCGTCAGGGAGCCCCTGAGTCACGGGCCAACCCCGGTCAATCCCGACCGCCTCGCATTTTACCTTAAGGGGTATCATAACGATATTTCGGACTATCTGTTAAAAGGCTTTGTTCACGGTTTCTGCATACGGTATTTTGGTTCTTTATTTTTCTTGCGATCCCGAAATCTCAAAAGCGCCACAGACAATCCTACTAGCGTGCACGATAAGTTGTTCAAGGAGCTCACAGCCGGCCGAATCGTTGGCCCGTTTGACGCTTCCCCATTTGAACCTTTTCGGGTTTCTCCTCTAGGCATCGTTCCCAAGAAATCTCCGGGAGAATTTCGTTTAATTCACCATCTTTCCTACCCAGAGGCGTTCTCCGTTAATGACGGTATTCCTAAAGAACTCGCCTCTGTTCGCTACGCCACCATTGATGATGCTATAGGTCTTATCAAATCGTTGGGGCAAGGTTGTTTTCTGGCAAAAACAGACATTAAGTCCGCCTTTAGAATCATTCCTGTAACTTCCAGCGATTTTCCGTTGCTGGGAATGGAATGGCAAGGAAAATTTTACTTTGACACATGCCTTCCCATGGGGTGTTCCTCGTCATGTAATATATTTGAAACATTCAGCACCGCCCTAGAATGGATCGCCAAGAATAAACTCCATGCTTCGGCGGTCATCCACATTTTGGACGATTTTTTATTTCTCGCGCCCTCTGAGGTCAAATGTAAGATTGACCTCAATAATTTTCTTCATTTATGTCACCGAATCGGCGTTCCGATAGCCGATGAAAAGACCATCGGGCCAGCCACTGCCTTGCAATTTGCAGGCATCACTTTGGATACCGTAGCGATGGAGGCTCGTTTACCCGATGACAAACTTGCCAAATGCCGACAACAGCTGAGTTCTTTTTGCTCGCGTAAAAGCGTTACTTTAAAAGAACTTCAGTCATTAACAGGCCTTCTTAATTTTGCCTGTTCTGTTGTCGTGCTCGGACGCGCCTTTCTTCGCCGTTTAATTGATTTAACAAAAGGCATCCGCAAACCCACACATCATGTTAGATTAACCAAGGAAAGTAAACATGACCTCCACATGTGGCTCGAGTTCCTGAACGCGTACAACGGCAAATCGTTTTTTCTCAGTTCTCGTTGGGTCACCTCCAAAACTCTCAAGTTATTTACGGACGCGGCGGGTTCACTTGGTTATGCCGCGATATTTGGCAAACACTGGTTTTTTGGGGAATGACGCGATACCTGGAAGGAACTCAATATTGCTATTCTAGAGTTGCTTCCTATTGTCCTGGCGATTGAGATTTGGGGACCGCTTATGGCAAGCAAGCGTATAGTGTTCTTTTCGGATAACCAAGCAGTCGTTGAAATTATCAATAGAAAAACTTCTAAAGATCGTTCCATCATGGTTCTCCTCAGACACTTTGTGCTTTTTACCCTCAAATATAATATTCTGTTCCATGCTAAACATATCGCCGGTTGCGTTAATCGCGAAAGCGATGCTTTATCTCGCTTACAGGTAGAGAAATTCCGTTTGTTAGCACCTTACGCAGACGAAAATGGTAGCTTTCTATGGTTTTTTCCGTGTCGGTGAACTCACGGCCAAGGGTGCGAATCTGACACCTTTATTACAAATACAGGACCTTCATTTCCACTTTAAACAGAATTTCGTGACCTCGGCGACCATTGTCATTAAGGATTTTAAGCATAACACTAACAGGCGTCCTTTCTCGGTTGTTCTGGAACGTGCCGAGGGAACAGAGCTTTGCCCAGTGTCTTATTTGTACCGTTATTCCTCCATTAGGGGTTTATCGCCCGGTCCTTTGTTTTGTTTTGCTGACGGATCTCTGGTGAAACCTGGCCAATTTACACAACAACTTCAGCAAGCGCTAACTTTTTGTGGGCTTGATTCCGCCAAATACAAGTCTCACTCTTTCCGAATCGGCGCCGCTTCCTGGGCCGCCGAAAGAGGCTTATCAGATGCCCAAATTCGCCACCTTGGCCGTTGGAAATCCGACGCATTTAAACTATATATCCGTCAATCTTACGGGGTATCATAGGCTTACTCTCGCCTTTCAGTCATGGGCTGGGGCCATAGTTTTTCTACTTGCCTTTGTATAATTTTTCTATGTCATCACCAGCTTGTTAGCAGCATTATCTTAGACAGTCGTTGCTCGCCTCTCAGACTCGGGCTGGGGCAGGGAGTTTAGCCTTACTTCATGTTTCTTTACAACAAAAAAGAAACAAAAAAAAAAAAAAACAAAAACAAAAACAAACAAAAAAAAAAAAAAAAACTTGCCACCTCCTTACTCTGACCTTAGCTCAGAGACTGGGTGAGTTTTCTCACTTTTTTCTCACGAATAATTTCGCCCTTTCGTCCGGGGCTATGGTAGTCTTTCTAGTTCTAGACTTACCTTGAATTTTAGTTTTAGTTTTAGTTTTACATAAAGGTCTGGTAATAATCTGACAACGCTCAGACACGGGCTGGTGTTTGTCCTCCTTTGCCTCGCAACGAATGTTAGTTTTGTTAGTGTTCCAAACAAGGTCACGTCCGAGCACGCTTGCCTTCCAGGCACGGGCTGGGGCAACGACGTTCGACAAGCCCTGGTTTCTTCTCCCTCATTTCGCATTGCAGGGACTGGTCCGTGTTAATGTTTTGTCCTTTGGTGCGCGTGCCTGCGGCTTTGGTTGGGGCTCGCCACAAATTGTGGCTTTTGGCTGTTTTTCGCCCCAACTTAATTCACTGAATCAATAACTATCAGCTTGCACTAGGCGATGAGATTTTATTAATCTAATACCTTAGTATTTGTAATCGGTTTGTAATAAATGCCACTTAAGTGGCCAAATTAATCCACACATGTGTCTGTGATTCAGTGATCCCTAGCCGCACGCACGTTCCCAAACATCGGCTTTTCGAGTCTTTCGTGATTGTAATTTGTCTTAGGGCGCCGCTCTCGACATAAAAGTAATTACTGCATTTGGTGCAACACCAACAATTACCTTGAAGGAATTCATTCCCCGGTAAGAGGAATATGTGGCATTTTGCTGGCTCATCAATCCGGGTGCAGCAACCTCAATATCAGTACAGTCTATTACAATCCTACATGATTCAAATTGCCTGAAGGAGGATGGAGAAGACAACTTGTTTTTTTTCCGCGATGGAATAGACATCATGAGGTCATCAAACAAAATCTCATGCAAAACATGGATAAATGTAATTATAATGTTAGTAATAGTGGCCACACTACAATGAAATAGTTGGGCAAGATGAAGGTTTTTATGGCTCTGCGACCTGTCTCCATTCGTATCACATTTCCCTCCAGCTCTGACACAGTATACCTTTTTCTCTTGTAGTGGACCTTATGTTCAAGCTCCTTCAGTTCACGATTGGTTTCTTCAAGTTCCACTTCCAGAATAACCTCATGGGTTGTTCGCAGGTTTTCCTTTCTATCAGCTTCACAAATGGATGGATTTTCGTTTTTCCTTGCATTTTCTATGGTCTCTGACAGAGATGGCCCCCTCGACTCAGTTGGCTTTTTTTTCTTTGGTTGTGGTGCCCGCTGATCAGCAAATATTTTAACTTTATTGCGCTCAAAAACTTCAGGACCATTGGCTTTTTTACCATTCCTAAAATGACAGCTACACACTCTTGACTGCTTATTGGGGTCTCGGTTTTTCCTCCTATTGAAGAAAGTCATTACCTTTATTAAAAGTTGTACATGAGCAACATTAATGCATACATACATAGCTTATCTGAGCAGGTTACAGAATAGGCAAGACTAAAGTCCTGATGTGGACCTGCACTAACTGATATAAAAAGAGAATTTCTTAAATAAATCAAAAAAGGAGATTGACCTCTACAGTATACATATAGTATTACATGTATATCTAAAAATATTGAAAGTCCACTGACCTAAAAGAAATGCTACAGGAAGCTTTCTCAAAACTTATGGTTTTTAAGACTGGTAGGGTTTTAAACGGAATAAAAGAGGAGGTTCCAACACAGGGCAGCTCTGTGTTTAAAAGATGATGTGCCGAGCTAAGTTCTTGGCCTGGGAACCTCAATGTTTGCACGGGCCCATCGAAAAAAACTTCAAACACCTAAACGTCTCGATCGATGGCGGGGATTTTTCCTACCCGACATAATTCTCTAAAAGTGTATTAAAACACAGTGTATGCTAAAGCCGTAAGAGATTCACGTTCTGTCTGATCAAGCGTTAAGCGATGTCACACTTTTGGCATCAATCAGTGCCGGTAAACTCGCTTGAAACCACGCAATTCGCAATAACTACAGCGATGGTCACATTCATGAATATCAGCTCTTACCTTATAAGTCGAATCCATCGCCGGTATTCGCTGTTATTCTTTAAAGCGCTTGGAAAGGCGAAGAACGAGTAAGTGTTGCCTTCGAATGAATGGTTGCAAGTCGGGGCAAAACAGAAAACCATTTCTTTCCGTTTGTGTATTTCCCCTCACAAATCTTAGACACCAGATGATCCTTTGATGTTCTTTCAACCTTATGTCTTTTCAAATGTCTGTCTTTGGTTAACAGTGGATAATTACAGGCTTTCACCTTTCAAACAAAGACTGCGTGACCTCCACGCAAGTAATTCTGACTTTTGTTAATGTGATTTGGTAAGCTGAAGCCACTCTAAAGGCACTAAGGCCACATGGTAGCGGGCATTACCCCTTAAATCTACCAAAGCAAAGATTGAGCCCAAGCATTAGCAGCCATGGACAGCTGTTTCGGCCTTGTTAGGCCTCATCAGCATGGCATAGCTAATGCTCAGGCTGAAATACCCACATATCCATAAAACAAGCAGTGAAAACGTAAAGCTTGTGGGATGTGGCTGGAGTGACAAGGATATACCTCACAAATTAATGTGATTTGGTAAGCTGAAGCCACTTTAAAGGCACTAAGGCCACATGGTAGCGGGCATTACCCCTTAAATCTACCAAAGCAAAGATTGAGCCCAGGCATTAGCAGCCATGGACAGCTGTTTCGGCCTTGTTAGGCCTCATCAGCATGGCATAGCTAATGCTCAGGCTCAAGTACCCACATATCCATAAAACAAGCAGTGAAAACGTAAAGCTTGTGGGATGTGGCTGGAGTGACAAGGATATACCTCACAAATTAATGTGATTTGGTAAGCTGAAGCCACTATAAAGGCACTAAGGCCATATGGTAGCGGGCATTACCCCTTAAATCTACCAAAGCAAAGATTGAGCCCAAGCATTAGCAGCCATGGTGGCTTCAGCTTACCAAATCACATTAATTTGTGAGGTATATCCTTGTCACTCCAGCCACATCCCACAAGCTTTACGTTCTCATTGCTAATTCTGACTTTTGTTTGGAACTGAAAATTTTAGCGCCATGGCAACGTGACGTCAAACTTAATGACTCTATTCGAGAAGGAAATAACCACATTGTTCGAGCATTGTTGTCACCAATAATTATATATCCTGCGCATACATTTTGTTACTGGTCCGCTTGCTTTATTCCCGGCAACCAGAAGGCTCAGAAAACCGAGGAGAACACGGGGCTTGGAGAATACACCTGGGCCGGCGGCGCGAATTTTGAAAACCCACAGCGGCGCGACGGACTCTTTGACATTAGATCGAGATTTACGGTGCAAAATGACATTTTCGGTTGGAATAATGAAAGAAAAAGAAATAAACACAAAATCAACGATATGAATTTATTTTTAGCATTAAAAAAAACCAACTAAACTACGTTATGTACGAGGTCCGTCTCTAATTTGCTATGACCGTTGGCCGCCATCTTGAATGATCAGCGACTTCAAGCCGAAACAGTGGGCGGAGCTATTCCTTTTATAACGCGTCTTCGTGTTTAAAGTTCAGTCCCGTTACTGCGAGCAGTGAAAGCTGTTGTCTCGTTGTCCAGCGACCACTTTTCGCTAAGAGTTAGTTCGTCAAAAAACAATTTGCTTGGCTGGTTTTACGAGCGAGCACCTTAAAATAAGAGGCGTCACAAGAAGTAGAAGCGACAAGCGACATGGCTCCGAAAACAGGCGACAGTCCTCTCCCAAAACACCAGCAAATGACAGAAAATTGCAGAAAAAGCGCAACAGTTTCCGCCAGGGACAATTCACTTTACATTCCTCCTTGTTTTCTTTGCGACAGTTACATTTGACCCTAGCTAAACAAGCGAAAGACAGAGTCGTAAGAGTGACAAAGCGAAACCACACCACCCCCCTTGGAAGGTCTCAATGAAGAGACTCAACAAAGGTCATATCTTAAAATCACCAGGTTACCTATAACGACGAGAGCACCAAAAGATTAGTAAGATATTGTCGTAAACTGGACCATTTGTCTACTGATTAATTTTATTAATTTGCCATGCTTTACAAATATAATTATAGCAAACAATCTACATCATGTATCATTAGTGTTAAGTGATAACATCAGGCTGTAAACCACGGGTACAGTAATGTGAATGTTGTGCTAATCAAACATTTTATTGACTACGACATGCAACGACCTGTTAGAGAAACAATTCAGACGCGTCATTCTAATGTAGACGCTTTATTGTAATGGAGAAGCTTCATTTTTCCTTTTGAGACAAGCCTGCGTAGCAGGTGTTCGGTGGGGGTTTCTGGCAAAGAAAGACCGAGCAGAGGAATTTGGCCGCGCGAAGAATGGGCAGAGTAAACTTCCACCCCCTTTCTCAACTTCTCCTTTCATTTATTTTGCTCTCGCCCTATTTTTCGCGCGGCCAGAACATCGAAATGTCGTTGCTCGGTCTTCCTTGGCTCGGAAACGCCACGGAAACGCTTGCTACACAGGCCATTTCGAGACAGTCAGAGAGCGCGTGCAGGCGGCATAAGCAAAACCGGTTTTCCTAAGCTCGCACTAAGTTCCCGTTGTAGCGCTTCGCTGTCTTTGCTCGCTGCCAGTAATGATTCATTAAGGTGGCCTCACTTATTGGATGCACTCTCGAGTGTTTTCGAGTCGTTTCAACTGAAAACGAAGATGTTCGAAAACACTTGTTTTTCATCCCCACAAATCAAAATTAAGATTTGTTTGCTTTCCACACATGAGCGACTGGAAACAATGAGAAACGTTTCGGATCGATTATATGTATATACAGCACTGTAAATTTAAAACAACAAGTGGGTTAATAATTTGATATGATTTAATACAAGTGTGTAATCTAGGTAATTGCTTGTTGTAAAGCTCTGCAGACATGGAAATGGCGCGATATTCTTATGATTATGATTATCATTTCTTTTATTTTTATTATCGCATGAAGAACAAACATAGATCCACGTAATAGTCGCGAAAGAGTTACAAAAGCGGTCGAGAACTTGCGTTTTAAAATGACGTGTTATCACCGTGATTGTCCTTGTTGCCTAAGCTCTCTGTGTCATGGACAAAGATCCTTGCGTGTGCACGGCGCCAAGTACGTCAATAAGTAACATTTATAGTACTAACATTTTATTTAACAACTTTATTGATAGCAACACAAAGATCACTATTTACAATCAATTACTGTTAATGAAAGGTACTTACACTTCTGACAATACGGAAAGTTGTACTACTTGCAATACTATACCTACATTACATGCGCCATATATTTACAATACGTATACGGTACTCACACATTAGCAATACAATGCTTTACTTAGTACATAACCTACAATACAGCTTTGTAATTATCTATTATAATAATTATTTTTATTATTTAGTTTTTGTACAAAAAAACAGCTAGTAATCATAGCAATACAAGCTTTACTTAGTACATAACCTACAATACAGCTTTGTAATTATCTATTATAATAATTATTTTATTTATTTATTTTTTTTTTACAAAAAAACAGCTAGTAATCAAGGCAATTACATGAACACTTGCATCCACTAACGCAGAACAACCATTAACACAACATCTACACACGATTCACCAAGCTAGTGTTTACATCAGCAAAAAAAGAAACAACAGGGAAAAAGAGTGAGGTAAATTAAAAATTGAGGGAACCCATTTCCTGTTGTGTTGATTAATATTACCTGAAGTAACTGCGATATATTTTTCTAAAAGTAATTTTTGACGAGCTAGAGATACAAATTCCGCGAAATGACGTTGGTTGTTTGTTCAAGTTCACATACAAAAAGTATTTTCCTACAAGAATGAGATGGCTTAGGGCCAAACAGGGTTTATAGGAGTTATGTTATAGTTAAGTTATGTTGTAAAACCAATCTTGAATTTTTTCCCAAAAAGAGGCTACATACCTGCAGTCTATAAACAAATGCCAAATAGTGAGGGTCTCAGAAGGGCAGAAAGGACAGTGTGTAGAGTCAACTTTTTTTCATTTGATGCAATAAATTATTTGTCGGTAGAATTTGATGATTGATCTTGAACTGAAACATAGATAACTTGATTTCCTTTGTGACTTTAAAGGGTGACAGATATACTTTACATAGATATACTTTACATAAATCATCCCTTTCTATTCCGCAAGCTATTAATTTCTTTTCAGCTGTTGGGGAAGTTATGTTCTCTTGGGCTAACATTTTATTGTATAGGATTTTGCAAGACAGCGACTCGGCGACGTTAATGTGGGCGTTGGAGGAACGACTGTTCGCGTTAAGTAGTTTCTTTCAAGCGGTAGGAATAGAGGAAAGAAGGCTGTAATAGTGTATGAAATTGAACCTTGTTTGGAATTTGCCGCTGAGGGAGTCGAAATACAAAAAGCAGTTCTTTTCTTCGTCAAATAAATCAGAGATCCTTACTATTCCTGCACGATGCGAACGTGGGAAGTACACAGATTTTTTGTCAACCGTCACTGAAGAACTTGTTGTTCCAAATTACTTGCGCAAGGACATCATTTTTATAGTACTAACACTTACAAGAAAGGCATAAATGAACCTTGTAATCAACCGGCGTTACAAAATTTGGTGATATAATCGTTAATTAGGCAGGACTTTAATTTCCTCATTATGTTGATAACTAAATTCCTTTTTTTAAATCATTGTGACGTGAGCATACGATCAACTGAAGCTATCGTTTTTTCCCCAGATTTTTTTTTGGGAGGGGGGGGGGGGGGGTGGATTTTTTGTGCACTCCCATTCTTTAATATTAATTCGTGTGAGTCACAAATAACAAAAGGGAACCACATCTTTTGTAAAATATATTACCGCCGAGTCTAGTGCTTCATGCCGTCATGGCGTTTCAAAAAGACCGTGCAAATTTGCTTGCTCCAAAGCGTGAAATCACCTTTGAAAAGAGCCATGGTTCAGTGAAAACGAACCTAACAAGATGCAACCCCATACACAATTAAAATATAATTGCTTAACTACATCAACCAATTTATTTTTAAGTAAAACTAAAAGGTTCATTGTTCTAGATCCCGAAAAGCTTTTCATGCGCGACAACAGTCAGTGTAATAGTTTGCCGCCTTAAAAACCTGTTACATAATAATCACAGACATGGCTCTGACAGAACAAGAATCTTCCACTGTTGGTATATCCTCGAACAGAAAATGTCATATTTCTATTTGGAAACAATTTATGCACGTTCTGCAAAAACTAGCCTGTGTGCAGACGCCTCCTATTTACTTAGTTGCAGGGCAGCAAAAACAAGAGACTACTTTTATTTACTCTGTCGGACTCCATTTTTCTTTATAAAAGAGTCTTTTTGTAGAGCAACAATTGCCGTAACAGTCCCCCTTTAAGTATCTAGTTTCTATTTCACACCTGTCTGAACGGTCATAAGATTTCACAGATGTCAACACCGGCGGGTTTCTATTTCCTCAACTGAACAGAACCCATAGTTGGCACTGGTTTTTCCGCAGTTGTCTTCAATTGTCCGTCTTTTTCGTTAAACTGCTTACAGGGCTGTATCGTCATGTGCTTTCATATATGTATGACGTCTTGTGGCCCTTGATCGCCTGGACGACACAGGGAATGTGTTTGTTAGTCTCCATTTTCTAGAACTGCCTGGGAAACAGCAAGTGAAAGCGGCTCTAAATTTTCGGCGAAAGACTTCGTTGGTTGCACCGTAAACCAGTGGATCAGCCGCCGAATTAATTGCCACAGACGTGATTATGAGTGTGGTTAAAATTTTGTAGTAGCTCTGGTTCGGGAATTCAACCCAGTAAGTTATGGTTAGTACGAATGCGTGGAACGGGAGCATGGTGACGGCAAACAAAATCACCAATGGCTTAAGAATCCGCTGCGTTTTTCTGGTTTGAGTCAATATGACCTCCGCGTTTCTCTTCATTGTTGAACGTGATGAGTCGAGGGATGGATTTGGCGTCTGATCTCGAAGCTTCACTGCTCTCTCTTTCACTAGTTTTCCAATCCGCTGGTAGCTGAAGGCTATAATGCCGAGCGGGAGGACGTACATCAGTATGGCGTTGACCGTGGACAGCGCGTGATTAAGAGAAAGAGGATAATCCGGATAGCATATCCCAGAATGGTATTTGTAATGGAGGTGAAGCGGCAAGCCTTGTATGAGGAACGATGCCACCCAGATAGAGGTAACAATGAGCAGAATTCGCTTCGAAGACCATCTTCCTCCAGACGATATCGGCACCGCGAACTTCCAGACGACTTTCGCATATCGCTCAGCGGCAATTGCGGTGATGGACCAGATACTCGCGCCGAAGAAGGTCTCTGCGAAGGGAACAACATACAAACAAACCTCTTCACCCAAGAACCAGTCGCCGTTTCGATGTTCAGTCCTTAAAATTGCTAAAGGATAATTGATTAGCATAATCCCCAGATCCGCAAATGCCAGGCTTAGAATGTAAGGGGTCATAACAAAGAACGCGTTTGTTCCCCTGAAGATTTTGACGATAACAGCAAGATTCCCAATCACACCAAACACATCGATGGCGATCTGAAGGCTGAGACGGAAGATGGAAAACTCGAAGGGTAACTTCAAGTACTGGTCGTTGCCGGGATCTCCTGACGATGAATTGTTGGGCATTGCAACTAGTTGTATATACAGAACCTAAAACAAAACCAATAATTAATAATAATAATAATAATAATAATAATAATAATAATAATCCGTTTATATAGCGCCCTTTCTACAAGATTCAAAGGCGCTGTTTACAAAAATTAGATAAAATTAAAAAGTAAAAAATAATCACAAGCAATTGAAATTAAAACTAGACGCTAACTACAAAATAAATGTACACAATAGATAAAAAATCAGATAACAAATAAAAACATCACGATTCATAGGCTCGTATAAAAAGAAATGTTTTAAGTTTGCGTTTAAAATCATCAATTGAGTTTGCAGATTTAATATCCTCAGGTAAGTTATTCCAAAGTTCCGGAGCAGCAACAGAAAAAGTTCGTTTACCATACGAATTAAGATTAAAATAGGGTTTAACTAATAAATTTCTATTAGAGGATCTAAGATTGCGGCTGGGTGAATACAATTGAAGGAGTTCCTGTATATAGATTGGAGCTCGATCATGTAGTACTTTGTAAGTAATTAACATAATTTTAAATTCAATACGAAAGGAGACAGGGAGCCAGTGAAGATCCCTCAGGACTGGAGTAATATGGCAAAATCTTGGACACTGGTTAACAAGACGAGCGGCAGAATTTTGAACATGTTGAAGCTTCCGAATAAGATAGGATGGTAAGCCGTACAATAAAGAATTACAATAATCAAGTTTAGAAACTACGAAGGCGTGAATAATGATCTTTGCAGCATTATAAGTACGATATTTGCGTATAAAACCAATGTTACGAAGATGGAAAAAGGACGATTGACAGACTGCATTGACATGAGGTACCATACAAAGGGACTGATCAAAGATAACTCCAATATTGCGTGCACTGGGGGAGCAGGATCCAGTCTCATTACATATATCAACAGAAGATAGTGGTGGCCGAGGTCGATAGGAAGAGGATATTACGAGAACTTCAGACTTGTCTTTATTTAATTTCCGCTTGTTGCAAAGCATCCATGCGTCCATGTGCCGAACACAGTTTACCAATTTGGCGTTACTCAGATTCATATCAGAAACAGACGACGTCCTGAACGTAATATATAGCTGAGTGTCATCAGCATAAAAGTGATAGAACATTTGATGACGTCGAGCAATCTCGCCAAGAGGGGATGTGTACATTGAATATAACAACGGGCCAAGAACGGATCCCTGCGGTACTCCAAACTCAAGAACATGAGAAGCAGAGCACGCACCATTGACCTGCACAAACTGTGTACGATCAGAAAGATATGATCGAAACCATTCCAATACAGTTCCAGTAATTCCAAAGCGATTGGACAGTCGGGAGAGGAGGATACCATGATCGACAGTATCAAACGCAGCCGAAAGATCGAGAAGTACTAGGATAACTGAATGATGTTGATCTATTGCCATGGCTATGTCATTGTGGACTCTAATTAGAGCCGTCTCTGTACTATGGTTCCTCTTATAGGCTGATTGATATGTTTCACCAAGGTCATTAATATCTAAGTATTGAATCAGCTGTTTAGCAACACATTTTTCAATGGTTTTGGATATGAAGCGAAGATTAGAAATAGGCCTATAGTTCTTTAAGTCGTTCGAATCCAGAGAGGGCTTTTTGAGCCATGGCTTAAGTATAGCTTGTTTAAGTATTTCAGGCATCCGACCAGTTTCCAAGGAAAGGTTGACAATCTTATGTATTACGGGGAGAATAGAGGGAAACAGACATTTAATGACCAGGAACAGGGTCTAAATCACAGGACTTAGGGGTAGTTGATCCGATGATACTCAAGAGTTCCTCCGGTGAAACAGTCGAAAACATGTTCAGTTGACAGCCTGTAGTGCCGTTATCTACAGCAGTATCCAAAGGTGGGACTTGATCAAGGTCACGACGAATTCTTCTGATCTTGTCACCAAAGAATAGAACAAAATCATTAGCCAAGGAAGACGGGGAATCATGCTTTGGGTACTTCGCCTCATGACGTCGATGAAGTAGTTTACTAAAACCTACGAAAAGCGATCTCATGTTAGACTGATTCTTAGCAACTAGATTTGAATAATAGTTACTTCTTGATGAAGATAGCAAGTCCTTAAGAACTTTACATTGACGCGTGTAAGCTTCACGATCACGCGTGGAACGGGAAGCACGCCACCGTCGCTCAAGCCGTCTTTTTTCCCTCTTTTCAGACTTTAATTCTTCTGAGTACCAAGGTGCAGCTGGGCGAATGGTGACGGTACGCTTCTGAATGGGAACATGTCTATTAAAGATTCCAGATAACTCAGAATCATAAAGTGCAACTAGATCATCAAGTTCATTTGGAGGATCACTGATGAGGGAAGAGCCTCGAGTGTCCCTGATGAAAAGATCGATATCAAAATTCTTAAAACTGCGATAAATAATTTGTTTCCTTGTAAACGAAGGTTTCTCCATGGACAAAGCACAATTAACAACAAAATGGTCAGAGAAAGCGGCGTCATGACTAGAAACAGATGTAACTAATTGATCATCATCTCTTGTTAAGAGGAGATCCAATATGTGACCAGCACGGTGAGTAGGAGAACATACATGTTGCTTCAAATTAAACGAGTCAATAAGAGCTAGAAAATCCTGTGAAGATTTATCAAGATTATTGTCAACGTGAAGATTAAAGTCACCGGTAATCAGGAGACTAGATGAATCCGTGACATATTGTTCTAGAAGACTTCCGAATTCAACCATAAAATGATCGGTGGTACAATCACGATTTGACGACAAAGGAGGTCGATAAATAATAACGATACAAACACTTCTGGATAAGGAGGTCTTAATTTGCATATCCATGAACTCAAACGTTTGGAATTGGTGAGTAGGGATAGTAGATCTGGAAATGTCGAAACCATCCTTGATTAAAATGCCGACACCGCCACCTCTGGTTAGTCTAGGAGAATGATAAAATGAATAACCAGTCGGTGTAAGGTCAGCAATAATGTGGTCATCTTTGTTGTCAGGTTGAAGCCAGGTTTCAGCCAAGGCCAAAATATCAATGTTGTTATCAACAACCCAATCTTTGATTAAAAGGCGCTTATTCTTAACAGATCGTGCATTGAGAAGTGAAAAAGCCACGGAACGTTGAGCTCGCAATCCAACTGCAGTTCCAAGTTCGACAGATAATGAGACAGAGATCAAAGTTTGAATTCGCGGACCAGGAGGTCGTAAAGGTGTTACGCAACGGGT
Organism: Pachyseris speciosa; assembly: GCA_016490735.1. Lineage (NCBI taxonomy): Eukaryota > Metazoa > Cnidaria > Anthozoa > Scleractinia > Pachyseridae > Pachyseris > Pachyseris speciosa. The sequence goes on from JAEMWC010000464.1 coordinate 631,037, forward strand.
TTACCTAAAACATGGAATCCGGAATCCGGAATCCGGAATCCGGAATACGAAATATGAAATCCGAAATACGGAATGTACAGAAGTTTGGTAAAAAATTTTGACACAGGTTGAAGTCACTTGGGTAATAATATGGTCAACAAATTATATGATGACTTAGCCTGAGTTTTGCAGCAATCAAGCAATCAATCAATCTAGGGCAGCATTTTAATACTTTGGTTTTGCTTTTAATAAACCGCCTGATTCCTTTAAAGCGCACAGCTTTCAATCACACTTCAACGATACTAATCAATGTTTTGTGCATTTTGAACATTTTAAATTAAAATCATTTTAATTAAAAGCACTTTTTCTTATTCTTTTTGTCGATGAATAGTGTTAGGCCTGTCCACAAGTTGACGGCAACTTTTTGAACAACTTTCGATTTTCGATCAACCTTTTTTGATTTCGAGCAACTTTTTTTCCGTTTTCAATGTTTTGTTATTGATTTCAGCTAGATCTTTATAAAACAAGAGCTATTTTAAACGCTTCGTGACCAAAAAGCAGAGAAAAATCACTTTGCATATCTTGACTTAATTGCGCGTGGGAACGCTTACGCCTGATTGGTCATTGTCTGTTGCTCCATGCTGGAATGTTTGGGAACTGTATCGGCGCGTAGTCTACATTTCAGGTTGTCGAGTGGCCGTCGATAAAATGTCGAACATGGGACATTCTGGAACATCCCGGTACATTCAGGAACATCTCCAAAAGACGAAGAAAGATCACTTAAAAAAAAACTTTTAAATATACAGAAAAAAAAGAAACTAACACGAAATAAATATAATCCGAGACATTAATTGGAGAAAAAAAGAAGACAAAAAAATATTTATTTCAAAAAAAAAAAAAAAAAAAAAAAAGAAAAGACGTTTATAAATGCCCCACCTGGAAATGATAGCTATGGGGGCTGGGTGAGGATTGTTTTAGCGCTTTCGTTTGCTTACAACATTTTCACCCTCATACAGTTGTACCGTCTTCAGTCATTGCTCTTTTTTTCGAAAAAACCTAAGTCATATAGGAACCTTGAACACGCAAAATCCGCTGCTCTCCACTTCTGATTGGTTAAGGATATCTACAACAACTGAGGACTTGGTCAGGCCTACTTTTACAGTAGGCGATAAACGTGGTTAATCTGCTCCAAGAAAGATTTTCTTCCCAATAGCAATGCTTCTCACTCCGTTTCTGCAGCGAGGGCTGCACTGCATGGGCCTGTTTGTTTCTTAAGGTTAAACTAGTGTAAAATCTCGCGGATCAGCTCTTTAAGTTGCATTTAATGATCCTGCATACGGTCTTTCTTAGTAGTTATCCTTATATCCCTCCACATCGACTCAACTGGAAAGAACAAACCAAGTCCCAGACTAAGACTTCCGTCCTGTCACCTACCTCCTCCTGTAAGACATCTATCGTCTTCATGGTCAGTGCTTATAGCTTAAGATCTTCGATTGCACCTGTCCTTTCTATTCCGAGAGAGTCGGGAACTTTTCAGCACTCGGCAGCAACTACTTTTAATAAGCTCCCTGTAGCTCTTAGAAACATAACTGAGTATAACTCCTTTTGTCGTAGTGTGAAGAGACATTTTTTTATCTTTATTTATTATTGTTATTATTATTATTATTATTATTATTATTATTCGGTTCTTTTAACCCTCTTATTAATTATTAATTCCAGTTTCTAGATTCCGTATTCCGGATTCCAGATTCTGGATTCCGGATTCCGGATTCCGGATTCCGGATTCCGGATTCCGGATTCCGGATTCCGGATTCCGGATTCCGGATTCCGGATTCCGGATTCCATGTTTTAGGTAAACCCTTACGCAACGACGACCGGTTAACACGGTAATCGAAGAATGAAGACATCTATTCCTCTTCTTACCAGACCGTTTTCCGCGATATCTAAGTAAGGAAGCATTCTTTAGTCGAGCCAGTAATTCTGGGCTTGGTTTTAAATCGCCACCTCTGAAGCGAATATTGAGCAAATCGTTCCTGAAGTAAGTGAGACATCGAGGCAAATTAGCATAACGAACAAAACGGAGGCCAAGGTGTGAAGTTGAAGGAGACACAAACAAACTCTGAGATGAGCGATGGGCAACCGTAAATGCGTTGAGATGCGATACTTGGTTATTATTAATGATCAGAGGAGGACCGGGGTTTTTCTCAATGTCATTGAATATTGTTAAATCCTTCCTTGGTAGATGAATACATACATAGGCACGTTTGTGCCAAGAAGAAACAGGTCGACGTGGCATTCCTTTAGAAGATCGATGAAAGCATCCAAATGGCGATGGAAAATTGAGGCCAGTTCTCACCGGAGACCAAACTGGCAAGATGCTGCCATTAGAGTAGGCCTAGTTACAAATATCGCAAAAAATGTTCTAAATTTCTTTCTAGAAATTCTCATAAAATTCCTAAATTTCTTTTGAATTTAGTCTAAATTTCTTAAAAAATCTTCTAAATTTCTCAGAAATATCATTTTTTTTCTAATGTTAATTTGACCCATTTTTGGCTTTATATCAATTAAAGAAATTTAAAAAAATAAATTATTATTTGAATAGCAAAAGATGTAAATTGCAGGGCTGGTTTATTTTAAGGTATAAGAAAGTAAATAAAAACATCTAAGCAACTCGATTTCATCAATTTCTGTTTATTAATTAAATATTGCAATTTGCCATAAGTGCTTTGCCAGAACACGGATCCCAGAACACAGCAATAAACAGTTTAAGAGTTTATTGAATTACAACATCTTAAAAGACAGTGTTATGTATTTCAAACAACAGCTTTTCAAACAAAGTTTTGCGTGCAACTAGGCATGTAGTTATTCACTGAACTATAGCTTGTGCAGACAGGGAAACACGAAAACAACTCGTAAAATTTAATATAAACCTTTTTTTTTGTTCTTATGAAGTATCTTTTTTGTGATAATTGCTCTAAATATCACATTTTTTTCTAAATTTCTCAACATTTTCTAAATTTCTCAAAAACTTCTAAATATCTCAAAAAATATCGCGATATTTGTATCTAGGCTTACATTAGAGAGTGGTTGGGTGTACAAAGGACTGCAAATAACGATAAAAAGCGATACGAAGGCTAAAAATCTCGGAGCAACATAAATCGTGGCAGCCATCTTGGCGCCTGTACATACAATTACGATTAATCAGGAAATGAGGCAAATGGCAAAAGCGATTTGCAAACTGAAATAAGGCAGATCACTTTAGTTTTAAAATTTAGAGTCATGTGACACTTTTCAATAAAACATGACACTGACGCAAGAAAACAAGGGGCTAAAAAAATTAGCATTAACTCGGGCCTGGAAAAAAATAGTGTATGCTACATTTGACTCTAAAGAAAAGAAAAGAGAAAGTTATGTCCTTGTTACATTGGACGCATTGTCCTTATAATGATGTTCGGGTCTATTTGTTGCTAGTGAATATCCATAGAATCCCTCTCAAAATATCCTTGTGGTAAGCCTGGTTCACACTTGTGAAATAACAACAAGCGTAAACACAAGCATAAGCACAATGACGTTCACACTAGCGACTTACGCATGTGGAGTGCGAGTCACATCGGTGGATAAACAAGATGGCGGAAGAAACAAGATGACGCTTATACCTATGCTTATTTCACACCAGTTCCCACTTGTGATATAAGCATAAGGAAAATTTTTCTTTTTCTTGTGCTTACGCTTGTACTTATTTCACCTCAATGCACACTAGCGTTGTCTTATGCTTTTGGTTGCGCTTACGCTTGTGCTTATGTCACAAGTGTGAACCAGGCTGTAACTGTCTTTTTTTTTTTTAACATCTTTATTCATAGCAACACAAAGACCACTATTTACAATCAATTATTGTTAATAAAAGGTACTTAAACTTCTGACAATACGGGAAGTTGTACTACTTGCAATACTATTAATACCTACATTACATACGCCATATATGTACAATACGTATACGGTACTCACACATTAGCAATACAATGCTTTACTTAGTACATAACCTACAATACAGCTCTGTAATTATCTATTATTATTAGGTTTATTATTTAGTTTTTGTACAAAAAAAGAGCTAGTCATGAAGGCGATTACATTTATACTTACATCCACTAACGCGGAACAACCATTGCAGATGCAACATCAACACACGATTCACCAAGCTAGTGTTTACATCAGAAAGTAAGAAAGAACAGGAAAATAGAGTGAGGTGAATTAAAAATTGAGATAATCCCATTTCCTGTTGTTTTGATTAATAATTGTTGCAACATCGCTTTACAGCTAAAGTATTATTATGCCAATGCCAATTCCAGTGCCAATGCCAATGCCAATGCCAATGCCAATGCCAATGCCAATGCCAGTGCTAATGCTAATGCCAATGCCAATGCCAGTGCTAATGCTAATGCCAATGCCAATGCCAATGCCAATGCCAATGCCAGTGCTAATGCTAATGCTAATGCTAATGAGCGCTTCGCGCTCGTGTATCGCTCTTCGCGCTCCATGTCTCCCGCTTTCCGCTCGACTAAAATAAGTGCCTGTTATGCAGGCTAGGTTCAAAGACAAGTGCGGTCAGAAACAATTGTGATTTATCAGTGAGTTTCATGCTCAATAGCTAGATTATTTATTGGCTCTTGCACCTTCATAAATAATTCAGGACCAGTTTTGAGAGAATTGCAAAATTATACAAAAAGTGAAAAAAGGCTGCTTCTAGATTCGAATCAACGAAAAACGCTTTGCGAACCTTTAAGATGTCTTTCGACATCATGGAGATCAGAATTGCTTTTTCGGCTTTGTGTCAATAAATTGAAAATCTTTAATTGAAGAAACACTTTGGCACAAAGTTGTTGTTGACTCACTGACATCGTGGCAACTTATTTTCAGTTGCCAAAGCTTAACAAATCGTGCACTGAAATATAAAACCCCAGTGGTATATCAATTTTCAAGCACAAATGATTTCACGTGATTTTAGGACTTTTGACATTTGTCTCTACCAATTTACAGTCGGGTTGCAAAGGCTATGTAGGAGAAAGATTAGGAAAATATGTGTTTGAAAACCTTTCACAAGATGGTTAAACCTAAATACCTGAACTGAGATACCGGCTTTATCAAAAATGAAGAAAGCTCGGGATATCTTTAAATGGTATTCTTATCAATTGGGGGGGGGGGGGGGGGGTTGGGGGGGGAGTAGGAGGACGGAAGTTGAGTTGGGCGAATAGAATAAAAGCGCTCAATTTCAATTCGAATTTTCAGTGCCGCGCCTTATTAGTACATTTCAGTCAAGGTGGACAGAAAGTATATAGAATGACTAGACCAGAGCCGTAGAGCTGTCAGGCTGCAGTCTAAAGTCATGGTTCTGCTGTCACGGTCATACTGTGTTGTAGAGAGAACTCCGACAGGAATTGTTCATGCGTGTACACCGGCTTTCTTCCTGTAAACACCTTTTGGACAGGGTGAAGTGTTAAGGCACTGAAATACTACGAATTCTTGAAAAACACGAAATCCACGCAGCGTGAATAATGAAGCCTCCAAACCTTTAGTACCGAGAAATATACTGAATCACACTTCATAGGCGACTGGAGGGGCCACCTTACGTACTAAATAAAATTAAAACTACTTTCAAGATTACAAACGCAGACTCACTTACGTCCTGATTCTGTTGAGAGCTACACAGGGCCCAAATAGTTGACCAGGTGACCGAGAAACGGAAGACGCTGCGATGTTTTAGTACGAAGCTTTTTCAGCTTTTTTTTTCGCTTTAAACCTTCGCCTCGGGAAACATCAGGACTCTTCCATACATTAAGTGCTTTGTTATATACCTTGACTTCCCCTCAACAATCAGCAGCGAACAAAAAAACAAGCAAAGACGGCATTACACAGAACTGAACTTCTTTACTCACAAGCCTGCTGAATGAACAATTTACAAATGTTGCAACCTAACGTGATCACGCAACTTTTTATTTATGCACTGATCACGGGTTGTTGTGTCCGGCGCGGGCAAGATCAAGGGCACGTGAGCAAGAATCGACCAATAAGAGTGTTCGTTTAGTTGAATGTAAGACAAGGTATATAACAAACCGAGTTATTACGCTGCGTGCAATAGTGAATTGTACTCGTCTGGTTCAGAATTTATTATCAATAGTTGAAAGTTGCTTTTCTCGGTCTGTTGTCATAATGCCCATTCCAGTGTATTCCAATTAGTTTATGATTGGTTTCCTCTTATGGATTTTATTTTAGGCAGTTGTTGGCTGACTTAATGTATTTAATTTAAAAATGTCGGTATCATTAAAGCCACTGTTAAGAGTGTTTAATTGTTGTGAATGTAATGCTTAGTAGTAACCTCGCCTGTCCCTCTTCAAACTATTCATTTGCCTCATTTTGTTTGTGATTAGTAGATTTATAAGCACGCCGACACAAATTTATATTGTAATTGGTTTGAACCTCTGAGTCTCATTAGATGCATGAAACTCTTTGAGTAAATTATACAATTTTTCGCATAAAAACATCATACAATATTAATTAAACGCTTGTAAACACACGACAATAATCATTCTGAATGAATATGTGAGTGATCTTCGCAGTACTGAGCACTACTTAAAGTGCCCCTAACCCCAAAAAGTTTTTACATTTTAAATGATTCGGCTCTGAATTAGAAGTACAACCGTGAAAATTTTTTTTTGATTCGGTTGAATCTTCGCTTTTCTGTGCCCCGGTAAAGTCTCGAAATTACGACCAAAAACGCCGCCATTTTGTTTCACGACCGAGTTACGGGGAGATTGGGTTCAGCGCTTGTATGACGTCATCCCGGGAACGGAAGTTCTGTTGCGCTTACAAAGTTCTTTGAAGGGAGCTCAATAATTCTAACTCTGAGGGCAAATAAGACATGATTTTAACCGATAATTTATATTCATAGTATTGTCACCTGTAACAGGTCTCTCCTAAGAGAAGAAAAGATGTTTTGCCAACGAATGAGCCAAAAACAGACCGGCTGTTCGTGAAATGAACATATTCCTATCGGCTGATCTCACAAGCATTTTATGCCCTTTTATACGGTGAAAACAGAAAATTCCAATGAGTCCGTTCAGGGAAAAGATCTCCTCTTTAAAACTTGTTTATTGTATAGTGATACAACCCAAACATGTGCATGTACCACGTTTCCAACATCGTGATATTCGGTGTGCTGCGTATCGAATACACAATTTAAAGGATTTAACCGCAGCGACACAAAGTAGTCCAGAATGTAATGGCAGCTAAAATAATTGTCCCTCGATATGTACCTTTAGGAAAACCTCATCAATGTAACTTCCTTTAAAATTTTCGGCCTCATGAGTCCTACAGTCTTCGACACAAGCGCTCTATTAAAACCGGTTTCCAACGTCAACAATCAAAATATATTTCAGAGGCCATGCTAATTCACTGACAGAAGCTCATGTCACTGATCAATACATTGTTGACTGCTATATGATTCATTTCATATATCATTCATAAAACTTGAAGTGTTTACAAATCAAATTGATTAACTTCACCGAATTCAGTTGATTTAGACGATGGTGCCACTCGAACTTCATGTTCAAATGGAGCTACATGTAGTAAAATATATCCAATCGCGTCTAAATTTGTGTCAGTTTGTTTACATCCGATATATGCAAATTATTCGCGCATCGCGAAGTTGCGTTCGCTTATTTCTAAACCAACAGTTTAGACGGATACGTAGCCTCAAATTTTAATTGCAGTAAACTATATTTATTTTGAATCAAAAATATTGTTTTCCTGCTCTGGAATCATGATTTTAAAACGTAAAAAAATATAAATTTTTTTTCTTTACTCAGAGCATAATTAAAAGACTTAAAAAAGTGGAATATTTCGTTCGGATCAACCGAACTTCGTCAGCCACAATGTAAATTTGAAAGTTAAGAAGGGTTATATAATGGACCCGAGGGAGCTAAGATAGTGTCATAGATTCTGGCTAATTCGAACCCATTGTCTCTGTTCAAGGAGGGCTTACGTAATTTTATCTCAATTGCCTCCCTTATGCGGCGTTTGAAAGTGTTACTTTCCGTGGCAAGAACTTTTGTTTTCCTGGAATCCACCGAATGACCTGTGAGGTGGCAATGTTCACGAACCGCTGACGAGTTTGTAGAAAGATGTTCCTTTACTCGAGTTTCCAATAAACGAGACGTTTCGCCCACATAGTCTTTGTCACATTGTTCGCAATGGATATGATAGACTGTTCCACACTTTCTAAGATTTTCCGTTTTGTCCTTAACCCGAACTAGTTGTGATCTTAAGGAATTGAAAGGCTTGTGTACAAGTGTTATCTCGTGTGATTTGAATGCTCTTTGGAGGCGTTCCGAAATGCCCTTGATGTATGGCATTGAAGCAGAAATTCTCTTCTCATTAACAGATTCTTCGAGATCTCTCGAGGCCGATCCAGTGCTCGGTATTGTTAGCATCCAATCAGGATAATTATTGGCTTTCAAGGCTTCCTTAACGTGTTGAATTTCCTTAACTTTGTCGACTTCTTCGGACATCAAGGTGTGAGCTCGGAGTAGTAAAGTGTTAACTACAGCTCTTTTATGTTGTAAGTGGTGGTTGGAATGAAGATTCAGATATTGATCGGTGTGAGTCGGTTTCCGGTATACAGTGACCTTCGTTAAGCCATCCTCGTTCACGTGAAGGCAGGTGTCAAGAAACGGGATTTTGCCATTATTTTCTTCCTCTGAAGTGAACTGGATGTGTGGATTGATGGAATTAAGATGATCAGAAAAAGAGCTCACTGCATATCCATAAAAAAGATGCTCCTCTACGACCAATTGTCTCAAGCATTGGCATTGTGATGTACAACACTGCCAAGTTCCTTGCTAAGATACTAAGACCCCTTGTAGGTCTCAATGATCACCATATCATCAATAGTGAACATTTCATCAACAAAATCGCAGATCTTGAAGTACCCCCGGGACAGAAACTCGTGTCATACGATGTTTCGGCGCTGTTTACAAGTATCCCGATCAATGAAGCTATCCCAGTTGTTAGATCGAAACTGGAAGGTGACCCAACTTTACCGGATCGATGTTCTCTGGATATACCACAATTATCCACCCTACTTGAGATGTGCCTTTCTAGCACCTACTTCACTTTCCAGAATCAATTCTACAAGCAAAAACAAGGAGCCGCGATGGGTTCCCCAATTTCACCCATAGTCGCCAATCTTTATATGGAACACTTTGAGAGCAGAGCATTGGACACCGCACCTACCCCGCCAGCTATGTGGTATCGATATGTTGACGACACGATGACCAAAATTCATGAATACGCAGTGAGCTCTTTTTCTGATCATCTTAATTCCATCAATCCACACATCCAGTTCACTTCAGAGGAAGAAAAGAATGGCAAAATCCCGTTTCTTGACACCTGCCTTCACGTGAACGAGGATGGCTCAACGAAGGTCACTGTATACCGGAAACCGACTCACACCGATCAATATCTGAATTTTCATTCCAACCACCACTTACAACATAAAAGAGCTGTAGTTAACACTTTACTACTCCGAGCTCACACCTTGGTGTCCGAAGAAGTCGACAAAGTTAAGGAAATTCAACACGTTAAGGAAGCCTTGAAAGCCAATAATTATCCTGATTGGATGCTAACAATACCGAGCACTGGATCGGCCTCGAGAGATCTCGAAGAATCTGTTAATGAGAAGAGAATTTCTGCTTCAATGCCATACATCAAGGGCATTTCGGAACGCCTCCAAAGAGCATTCAAATCACACGAGATAACACTTGTACACAAGCCTTTCAATTCCTTAAGATCACAACTAGTTCGGGTTAAGGACAAAACGGAAAATCTTAGAAAGTGTGGAACAGTCTATCATATCCATTGCGAACAATGTGACAAAGACTATGTGGGCGAAACGTCTCGTTTATTGGAAACTCGAGTAAAGGAACATCTTTCTACAAACTCGTCAGCGGTTCGTGAACATTGCCACCTCACAGGTCATTCGGTGGATTCCAGTAAAACAAAAGTTCTTGCCACGGAAAGTAACACTTTCAAACGCCGCATAAGGGAGGCAATTGAGATAAAATTACTTAAGCCCTCCTTGAACAGAGACAATGGGTTCGAATTAGCCAGAATCTATGACACTATCTTAGCTCCCTCGGGTCCATTATGTAACCCTTCTTAACTTTCAAATTTACATTGTGGCTGACGAAGTTCGGTTGATCCGAACGAAATATTCCACTTTTTTAAGTCTTTTAATTGTGCTCTGAGTACAGAAAAAAAAAATTTATATTTTTTTTACGTTTTAAAATATATTTATTTTATTTTACCTTGCCTTGACTTCGTTGACAGTACTGCCTGAGGATAAGTAGAAGTTCAGCTAATCCTCAAGTCACGTAATTCGCGTCGGCTGAGCTCACTTTCCGTTCTCTTGTCAAATCTATCTTTGCCTTCTTTGAATAGATACCATAAATAAAGACTCTCCCATAAATAGGCACTTCCACAATGAATTGCTGATGTTCGTTTAAAATACCGATCTAAAGTCGGATGTGCGCCATTTATATAAAATAACAATTATTGTTTTCAAACCGCAGCTGCACAATTCCCATTGCCGATGCACGGGTACTCGGTCGTTCAAGATTGAAATTTTGCTCACCAGCAGCGTACACAGAACCACGAGGTACGGCAGATAACACTTATAAGCGAAGTTAATCTTTTTCGTCTTCCCTTCTTCCGTGAATCTTGCTGTCCATTCTTGGTCTTCATAACCATGAGGCTCCTTCGAGCTCCTCGCCGATTCTGTTCTAGTTCCACTTCAGAAATGAAGTTAATTTGGTCTTCACCCTACACATAGCCTGACTCTGACTCCGAGGACGAGGAGGACATGATTCCAACACAATTTTGACTACTGCCAGGCTTTTACCCTCCAATATGAGCTTCGATGACCCCAACAAACGCTTGCAAAAACAGAGATTGACTGAGAAGCTGTCTTTCAATCGTTCCCGGGATGACGTCACCAACCTCGTTGGACCCAGACTCCCTTTTACTCGGCCGTGCAACAAATTGAATGAGACTTTTGGCTGTCCATAAAAAAATGAGGATTCAACTAAATCCAATAATTCTTTCGCCGAAATACCTCGAATGATAAGTAGATTTATTTAGGCGAAACAAAATTTTTGGGGTTAGGGGCACTTTAAGCAGTAGTGAATATAAAGGAAAGCTTTTACTTTGTTGGAATAGCTCCATGGGAAGAAGAGAAACTTTCTTAATATTTTTCGAATGTGATATATAAGACTATTGAAATCATTCTTAAAAAACTCATCAATAATTCATGAAGGAAATACATAAGAAATTAATTTTTAATGAGGGTCTTTATATCTGATAAAGACATGGCTAAATTTTACATTCGATTTTCTAAAATAAAATAAAATAACCCCAAATCTAAATTTTAGTGTAA